>QVXC01000056.1:0-116760 GCA_003501895.1 Phaeosphaeria sp. A1 3.1a
AATCACGATACGGCCGAGCAATCAAGCTCCCAGAAAAATATAGATAGCTGTATATATCAATTAATGCCTATAGAGCTTAACGCCAAAATACTTCGCGACAATAGCAATTGTACGTGGCTCAGTAACCTCATGTATGAACGCTGTTTTGGTGGGGTGAGCGTGCATTGAGCCGTCGCGTGCATTGACCCGTCACGCACGGTACCGAGATGTGTCAGAGACTGCTTTCACATTTCATCTTTACGCCCGACTTACCAAGTAATGCGAGACCTTCCGCAGTGGCGGTAGAGAAGAAGCTATTCCTGGCCGGCCAGTCTTCCAAGTCGGTGAGGCCCCGACCAATAGGAACCTTTGCGAGAATACTGTACGTGATCGAGTCACTGACTCTCATTACACCACACGTGTGAATCTTGCGTATCTTCTCGGCAGACCTTCTTGTCCTCCAGTCGTTCCAGAGAAAATCCGACTGCTGGCGTAGCTCAGGCAAGTCAGCAGCGTTGATCATGTTCTGGCCCAAACCCTTCTTGCACCCATTGCAGGTGTGATGCTTGGCTGGAATATCACCAGCCCGTCTGGATGGAAGGCATGATTCAATTCGGCGCCTGTAATGCGCAGCAGGCGACCATTCGCAACATAATCTTGCTTCTCGATGGCTTGCAACGAAGTCGCAAGCTGAGGCCTCAGGGTCAGAGCTGAACCACTTCAAGGTTGTAAGAACTTGCGACCATTGGGGGACCGCCCCGACGATGCCAAAGCGTGCTTCTGCTGAAGGTGGATTCCTTCTGTCCCAAATTGCCAGCCTGCGCCCATATCAGTGCTCGTCATAGAACACATGTAGTCGTTGTCATGATTTTGGTAATACTTCAAAGCAATTAGTGTTTCCTCGCGCTCATATAGTGATCAAAGACAGTTTACCGTCATTTGCTGGTCCGTCGCTTGCAATTGATTGATTTGTGCCGGGTCCCAGATGTATACGCTGTAGACATGTATCCACAGCACTGCAGCGATCAAGAGATATCGTAGCTGCATCATGAAGTTCTAAAGTCAAGAGATAGGGTGAGAGAGTAAAAGTTCAAGACAAGAGTAACTAAAGTGGTGAAGTCGCAACTACCAAGTGTTGTCGCGCACTTACCTAATCGGGTTTTCTGTTTGCTGGGAAGTGGAGGCAAACGAGCGGCAGCTTGACCACGTGACGCATTTGCACTATCACTAGTCTGAGCGAATTGAGGGCAGGGAATTGAGATTGGGAATGTGTTCTGAGGCCAGCAAATGGTACCTAGTCCAGCAAATCTCTTGTGGATGTGATAGAAATGCATCCTGTATCATCCATTCGCCATATCAAATCTGATCTTGCTCCCACTTCCACCATCCTTTCTTGAGTCATATATCGTCACCACTTCAAACTCATCTCCCTTACACCAAGAGGTTGCAGAAATGAAGATTTTCCACTTCTCACGAGCATGGTCTCGACTTGGGCGGCTTTCGTTGTGACACCTATGCTTTCTGGAACGTATGTACCCGCACAAAGTTCTTGTCACCCCCCTCATGATGAACCTTGTAAGATATCTCTGGGAGCATCTCCTGGCGGAACGCGCGCACCTTGGGAGGCGGTCCTGGATGAGGAGTCGAGGGTCCTGGAATGACAGGTTGAGGGTTTGGCGGCGCGGGCTGAGGATTTGGTGGCGGAGGTTGAGGGTTTGATGGTCCGGGGACATCAAAGTCTGGACTGACCTGGACGGGTATATAGGTAATCGGAGGAAGGACCCCTGGACCTGCTGGCGGCACCCAATTTGGAGGGGGATTAGGCTTGATGAGGTTCTGCGGAACATCGCCGAACTCGAAGACGAATTGGGGGTATCGAATCGTGCTTCCGTCGCGCTGCGGGATCGGTGGTCCTCGGAAGACTGCAATTCTCAGGATATACTTGATGCCCATCACCTCTTTGTGTTGTAGGAGGAAATTGACACACTCCGATGCCGCAGGAGATGCTTCTTCAGTTAGTGTTTCTTTTATACAGAGGCAAAAGGTATAGACATGTGTAGACACGAGCATGTCGACTTACCAAGCAGTGCGCGACCTTCTGGGGTTTGAGTGGACCATTGGCTGTTCAGCGCTGGCCAATTTTCCATGTCGAACTGGCCGTTTTGCATGAGATAGCGCGCAAGTAGACTGTATGTGATTCGGTCGCCGACGTTAGCATTGCCACAATACTCGACCTGCGCCGCGTGGGCCTCGCCATTCCCTCGATGAAAGGATTTCCAGTCAGAGAACAGAAAATCTGACGCATGATATAAGTGCGGCATCGCTGATCGTCTGATGGTACCACCCCAATTTGAATGCGCAGCAGTCAACGGTGTCTTGCTTTGCTGAAAGATGATCATGCCATCAGGATGGAAAGCGTGGTTGTACACTGCCCCGGTAGCTTGGAACTTGAACCTCTTGCCATTGAAAGACCTGACATACGTCTGGTCTTTGACAGGTACAGCGCTCTTTGGGTCACGGTGCAAGTAGCGCCTGCACATCCAGTCCGCCTTCGAGCTGGCCGGTTTGAGGTGGTTGATAAGCGGCGTCCAGCCTTGCAGGTCCATGTCCCAAGCTGATGGATGAGCAACGTCTTTGTGCCAAAACCACCCTTCGAAAAGGCGATTCCAATGGAATCCATCTTTTCTTCTGCCCCAGTGTCTGCTCGCAGCTGAAGGTGGAACCCTCGTGTCGCGCAGTTGCATTCCAGCGCCCAGGTCAGTACTCATTAAAGCACACATGATGTCATTGCCTTTCTGGTCGTGCCACTGGGATGATGTTAGTGGCATATCAGAGACTGAACCATAGTATGTACCGCATGTACTGCATCGCTTGCCCGCTGCTTGACAATCTGGGTTGCGTCCCAAATGAAAGCCCCGAAGGCTTGTAAGAACATCGCCGCAGCGAGAAGAAGCAGTCGCAAGTTCATCGTGGCGCTCTCTGGTGGTCAATTAAGAATGTAAAGGGTAGTGAGCAATTAGGAAGAGAACTTGAAAACGGACACAGAGACCATGCAAGTGGCCGCTGACCGGTCTGGCTGGGGACTGTTTGCCTATGACGAATGTGCCGATTGTGAGCAAACGGATAGCGGAAGAAATGCGCTCAGACATGGCCATGAGCCGCCCGCCAATTGCATTCGATCCCTGGCAGATAGTGCCCCGCGGATGAGCAGTTATACACGCTTTTTATCATAGTCCAATGATGTGACAAACTGCTCTGAGACATTATGGGATATTCATGAGCGATCTTTGAGCATTTCCGCTCGCGGTAAAAGTTACGGCATGGGAGCTCGGCCCAAACCATTTTGTCTCAGTAGCTAAATGTATGCACTCGCAAATTACCGCGCTCACTTCTTTGAGCATAAGTGAGAGCTCTCGCACCACCAGACCGCTTCTCCTCAGGCTTCTTCTCTTCATCCGGCTTCGTGACCTCCTCAGCCGGCACATCTTCGATCTGATAAAAGATATGAAGGTCCTGCCTCGGTCGCTCACCGAACTTGGGCTTCTTTGGCGCCTCATTCGTGACGACTATTGCTTTAGTGATGTGCTTGATGCCTAGCTCAGCTTTGCGGCTGGCAAGAAAACGGGCTATGGAGGTACCGATAGGTGAGCCTGTATCGCAATTAGCTCGTGGGATGATTTTAACGTTTGTAATTGAGTCTCCCACCTATCAGTGCCTTGCCTTCATTGGTGCTCGCGTCAAATGAGTGGCCCGGCCAAGGTGCCAGCTTCGTCAGCTCCTTGTTCTTGAAAGCTCGCGCGACGAGTAAAACTGTCTCGTCGTTGACTATATTCTCAGCACCATATACCCTCAGGTTCTTGAGGTTGGGATTGCCTCGGAACCAGTAGGCCCAAAATATGTCGGACGCAAATCGTATCTCAGGAAGCTCTCCGTCAACAGCCTTTCGACCCCAATTCGCGGATTCGACGACCGCAGTGGCGGGAGACAGCAAGTTTCTGGCGATGATAGCTGTTACAATCAGTTCCGAGAGCTAGAGAAGGCTATTTGCATGACCTACCCCCGCCTCTGTGGTTGATCGCGAACTCGTAGTATGCACCAGTTTCCTGGGAAGCCATGTCAGCATTTCTCAAATTTATGGTGTGACACCAACCAGCCAGCATTCTTACCATATACTCTTTCTCTTTGGCCTTGTACTTTTGCTCCTTCACGGGCTTCATCTCTGACCAATCCGCATCTGGATCCTTGACGTCTTCCTGGTCATAGTGCGTGATGGAAAAGCAGTCGTTGTCGCCGTCCGCCGGGTCTCCATCATCTTCGTAGCGTGGCTTTGCGTTGAGCCCCAGACCATTGAAAGCTGCCCCAAGACGCATACGCTCGAAGTCGCACTCCCAGCCCTTGTCGTAATCTCGCTCGTACCATCCCCATGTAGCGAGTGGAGCTATGCTAGTGGTCAGCACAGACACGTGCTTGACTTCAGAATCTTACCTTGGAGGTCGCCTTGCCATGGACTAGCTGCTGAGGGAGGCTTTCTATTGTCTTTGATCAAGAAGCCTGCGCCAGCATCGGTAGCATCCATGATACAATTCCAGTGTTCACCTTTCTCAACGTACTTCTTCCACATTTCGTCGTCGGCATACTTCTTGACATCGAAGTCGAGGCCAGCTGTTTCAACTCCGAATTTGAACGGCCAGTCGCTCCGCTTGACGATATTATCGTGTTTGCCGACGATTTGAGATGTCTTTTCATCGTCGATAAATCTTGGCAAGGCAGGCGCAACTGCTTTGCTTGCACCTTTCGCAACGAGCGCCACGATGGTCCACAGCAACAAAGAGTGCATCTCACAAGTTTTTCACGGTGTTCTCTCGAACAAGCCAAGTCGTGGTTCCGGCAAGGGAAGAGATCACAGGAGAGGTGGTTAGACTGGGCGAAGGTGGAGTGGTGGAGGTGGTACGTCGAAGCACGTGCGTTGGAACTATCATTTTGCTGCAACCACATGTATCGGTCCCAATAACTCATCTCACTCTTTGTAGAAGTTCTTCGTCCGCTCCGCGCCCATTTCCAGCACTTCATCCGCAAGATCGCCTGTCCCATCTCTCGGCGTCAGCTTCACCTTAAAGTCCCGCGGTATCGCAACGAGTGCACTTTTTATGGCATTGTAGTTGACGTAGTCGGTGTTCGGTGGCTCAGTGGTACTGGCTTCAATTCTGTAGAGTGAGATAATGCGGAAAAGCGCTGAGCTAATCAGCTTGCTAGCGATAGTGGCGCCGGGACATGATCGCGAGCCGGCGCCGAATGACAGGTGAGGTGTGCTCGAAGAGGGCTTTTCAGCATGCAGTGCAGATGCACTAACGGATGGCGATGTGTCAAGCCATCGCTCTGGGTTAAAGGTGCCCGCATCAGGGCCCCAATAATCGACGTCTGGTACTGTTAACGGTCGCCACGATATAGCGAAGTGACATATCACTTACCATGATTCCCAGCTTGCGCGTTGATCAAAACCATTGTGCCTTTCGGTATTGTGGCGTTTCCCCACGGGACATCGGTCATCGTCTTGCGCGGCAGACTCATGTTGCTGACGGTATAGTAACGACCAGCCTCTTTCACGATGGCATTCAGATATGGCACATCTTCCTTCTCAAAGTCGTACGCCCATGCTTTCCTGATATCGGGATGCACCTTCATGATCTCCTGATACGCAGCCTCTTGGAATTTCTGACACTCCAGCGTCGACAGCGATCCGATGCACGACACAAGTGTGCCTGGAATCGTCTCGAAGCCACCAGATACCAGCGACAGGCATATGGAGCTGACTTCGACACCAGTGAGACGTGTCTCCTCATCCTTGAGGATAGCCGCACTGATACATGGCTTCTCCGTCCCCTTCTTTATCATCTCGCGCACCTTATCGAGCAGTTCATTGAGATAATTATCCCTCCTCTCTCGCAGTTCTTTCGATCGACGATTCTTCTCATTATTCGGCAAATATCTCAATATCGGGACATAGTCTTGATAATTCTCCGACGCAGATCGCAGCAACGAGATCGCCGAGCCAACATGTAGAATCTCGCGCAGCAGATCATCGTACACCTCGTCCATGCGAATGCCATAACAAAGCGTAAGTGTAGTATTCAGCGCATATCGCTGGATATATGGGCGGATGCTGACTTCGACCGCGCCGCCTTTGCTGTCGCGCTGCAAGTCCCGAACGATGCAATACGACTCGAGATCAAACATGTCATAGTAATCCTTCATCTTCGCCTTGCTCAACGTCGTCGAGGCCGCCTTCCTCTTGTTGCGGCAGCTTTCGTCCCATGGCGAACTTCCAATGGTGAAGCCTTGCGTGGAGGATATGAGTCCGTGGAAAGTGTATAGCTTCGGGCGGTCGATGAGGCCTTGGGAGTTGGACACCAAGATCTTCTTGCAGTCTTCGAAGGAGCTGACGATGACTGCTCGAGTGTTTCCGAGCCGGATTTGGAAGACGGAGTGGCCGTATTTCCTCCACCATCTTTCGCATACTGTTGCGTGGTCGTCGCCGAGCTCGAGGAGGTGGCCTGTGACGGGAAGTGCTCCGGGGATTTCTGGGATGCCTTTGATGTATGGGATGTCGGTGCGCGTGAGAAGCTGGCTTGTCAATTGACAGTCCCGTAACTAAATCTGATTACCTCTTACCTTCCAGATTGCGGCTATACAGATAGCGAAGCCCGCTGCTATGACTACATATCCAGTCGATAAACGCTCAAGAAGCAACATGATGTCAGGAAAGACCTTGAATACCTGTCACAAGTTGACGTGAGTCCAAATTCTTCGCACAGAAGATTTCAAGCACATTTATACGATACGCCAGAGTTTATACGCTATTCCCGGACATCCTGATCTACAATGATGTTATCACGTCCATCGTGAGGGGTCAAATCGGCCCAGTTCCGAAGATAGCGGAACGGGCGCTTATCATGCATTACATCCCACTCTTGCAATTATACCAAACAAGCTACCCTACATTTCCAAACACTTCAAACACCCAAGCGAATGAAACTTTATATATCAAAAAGCTTAACATGCTTAATCTCCGCCCCCTCAATCCACTCCCTAATCAACCCATACTCCTCAAACTCCCCCGTCTTCGCGAACTCATAATGCTGCTGCACACTCGTATACGGACACATCAACACCCACTCTTCCTTGCCCTCTTCGTTATCGACACGCCATCCCCCGCCCATCGTGCCCTCTGTGATGAAGTTTTGCAAGTACTGCTTGTTCGCCTCGAATGTGCGATGGAACTCGTCTTTCTTCCCGTCTTTGACCATGTGTCGCGCTATGCTCCATACCATGTCTCCACGACGCGCTTTTGACATGTCGGTGGGTGATTTGGGGAGTGGGAGATTAGCGTGCGGGACGTCGGCGTGGATCAGCCAGTCTACGCTCAATTGGTCTTTGAGCGACGCGAGAAGGGCCTGGTTGTCGGCGCTTGGGATGAAGTGGTTCATGTGCTGATCGAGAGACTCCCATTCGCCGATGATGTAGATGTAAGACGGGTCTTCGGTTTGTTGGAAGTAGTAGAATGTGTTGCCGGTGTAGGATTGCATTACGGCTTTGGCGTGCGCGAGATTCTTGCGTAAGGTTGCATCGTCGATAGGAGTGCCGGATGCGAGGCGAAGCAGGGCGATCTCGGTGATGGGCATCCTGAGGATGATGAAAAGTGGGAGCGATGCCGATGGTTTTTGGTGAAACTGTGGTGAAAGTCTGTTGTGCGAGAGGATTTCGCATTTAATATAAAATCTGGAGATGGAGAAACGACTGTTTAGAATTAGTGTCCAGGCAAACACTGCTGACGTTTGATGGTGATGGTAACGTAAGTGTACCTGACTCGAGCGACGAAGGTCCACCTTTGGAAGCGGTCCGCGCCGATCATGTAACGCTCCATCTTCTCCCGCAGTCGCTAAACTATGACACGAAGAAGATTTCTCGTAGCGTGTTACGGGATGTTGCGATTCCGCGTGGACAAGCTAGCTTCAATATGCCATATCGTTTCGACACAGGCATGCGTGTACGGTAGGCACAAAAGACTGCAGGGCCAAACTTACACGGGACTTTTCGGCCTGCAGATGCGCGACGCTCGGTGTCGGCCTCGCTAGAGACCGAAGGGAGTGTCTATAGAAGAAAGATCGGACATACATGCAAATACAATTAAAGACATGCTGCCTGTCAAGGTAAAGCTAATCTACGGAAGGCTGAACTAACATTATTGAGCATGGGTAACGATCTCGCGCCAGAGCTTGACATGGTTCATAGCGCCGTTACGGAGTTCAAGAGCTGACCATTCGACAGGTCAGATATGCGGGATGGAGCTTGTTACATATCCCAGTTCATGAGAGCCTGTACTCACACCACTGCAAGTTGTTGACATTGTAATGAGTTAGTAGAACGAAAGTTGTATTCAGGTAGTGTACAGGCGAAGCCATCTACTCGGGTATCCTCCAATGTCTCCTTATCGTACAGTCTTTGTCGTCGTCATTGTTGCTGTTCATTGCAGATCCGACACTTGGTCGCTTCGTACTCATCTGCTGAACCTTGACTTGCAGGGCCTCGTTTGTGCTGAATGCGCTCCATCTGTGTATCGAAGTTGAGGTGTTGGACGTGGCTAAGCTGCACCAGCCGTGGCGGCAGCGATACCGTTCATCCTGCTTCGCTTCTTCTTCTTGGCCTGTTGCTGAGCGCGCATGTATTGCTCGCGCTGATATTGGTCGTTGGCCCACTGGTCGTACTTTGGGTTGCCCGAAGGCGGAGGCGGGCCAGCGTAGCCGGTGTCGTAGTCTTGCTTTGATCCGCATACGCCCATTGTGAAGACTGTGAAGTGTATCTGGGAAGGATAAGATATATCTGAACTGGTAATAGGAATTTGTATGCTCGATTTGCAGGTGTTGATGTAGAGAAGGTTGGTGTGGGGAAGTACGATGGCCAAGGCGATGCAAAGGAAAGCTTAAGTATGCCACGGGGCAGGAATGAGTGAGAGCATCACATCATAGGCCTCGCAAGCTGTTTCGTAACTACGAAGGGGGCGTCCTCGAAGTCCGGCACGGTGACCGTACGGTTGCTCTCGGGGTTCGTTGTGATAGGCGGGGTCGGAACGGCGCAGTCGTTTTCGATCCGCGCAGCCACAGCACCGCCAAAAAAGTGTCTGCACCGCCCGATCGCGTTGTCGCACCATGCGCTTTATGATGCTGTAGATCCGGGGCTGGTCTTATTCCGCCATGGAGGGTCGACATATGAAGATATGATGTTGTCGTCTCGAGTGTCTGGGTTCAAGATTTGTGGTGCCGTCCAGTCATGATCACGAGTAGCGCGCTTCAATTGGATGATGCTTGGCCACATACCCTCGCCGGTGTGCACTTTGAGGCTCCATCTTTCCTGACGATAGATGTTCTCGATGTATGTCCGAGGGAAACCATAAAAGCGGCCTTGCGCATGGGTCGAGATGCCAGTGCAATCAAAGGTTATAACTTTTGGTCGGAATACTGCTCTCATCGGATATGGAACTTCAGTGACAAAGAGCCCGAGACAGCCAGACAGGAAGATCTTGTATCCTTGCAGCGCGTCTGTGGAAAAGTGGTCGCAATTGACTTTCATGGTGCATATTTTGAAAGCGAAATCTAGCAGCTCGTGCATCATAATGCAGCTGCGAGCAGTCCTTTCAGAAGGACTAGTGAAATTGAACCCCATCTGGATTTCACCGTGATAAAGCTCGTGCAAGTTTCGAGCGGGCTTGGTCACAATTTTGTAGTCACAATGCTCGAGTCCAGGCTGAGTTATGGTTGCGAACGCGTTCCGCATGGCACCCAGGATGATAGGTACGACCTCAGCGCGTAATTGCTGGCATGTCTGGGCAAGTCTGAGGAACTCATTCTTTGGTGCTCGGAGTGGGATAGCTGGTACGACATGTTCGTATATTTGCAGCCGCAGTTCGGTCGGAAGTTGGAGCAGGTGACGGGAACGGTAGTCATGAGGACTGCCATCGGAATCGCTGAGGCCAAGCCGGACGCGCAAACTGATGGATGCTGACGCAGTGGGTATGATGGTCGCTAACAGGGGGACGATTGCGACGGTGTAACGGTGCAGTGGAGTGTGGCCGAGCAAAGGTGCAGATCGCCGCAACAACCCCGCCCGCTTCCCGGTTTTTGAACATCAACGTTTCGTAAGGGGGATCCTTCGACAATGACGCACGGGAAACAATCGCTTTGATTCGCCAGCCATGTCTCCAACGCCACAGCCTTGTTCTGTCTGGCAGTCTGGCCAGGGACCGTTGCGCCATCCTGATGACGGTTAATGACACGCGCCAGGGCTGGCCATTCACACGTCGCACAGCCATGCCATACCCCAGCTCTTGTAACGCCTTTTTACACCACTCCCCAGACCGCGACCAAGGACCTGGAGAGAATGCCAGAAGACCCTGTGCAGTTTTCGCTTGGCTTTCACCATGCCACCGCGTGTCTGCCCTCTGATAGGCAGGTTTTGTTTGCAGGACCCTGTCATGCTCTCTAGGCGCACTACATTCGTTTGGTCTTGCCGTCGCATGCGACCCTCCATATTGCTTCACCAGTCACCCTGATATTTCTTCCTCTTAGCAAACAACTCTTCAATCAACTCGCTCTTCCGTTGTCAGTTTTACAACCGACGACTTCGACCTCTGCAAGCACAGTGTAGGCTCACAGTCCACTCACTGCCTTTGTGCTGAATGTATACTGACAATTTTTGGCCAGCGTCGAACTTCGCCATGGGAAATACGTCTAGCTCTCCTGTGCAAAAATGCCTTGAAAGCGCCTTGGGCAAGGATATCGCTTTCAAGACCGACCCTCTCTTCCAGCTGTCACATGTCAAACCATACAACTTAGGAGTCGTGTCGGTGCCGGCTGCAGTCGCATATCCCAAGACGAGCGAACAGATCGCAGAGATTGTCAAATGCGCTGTTGACAACAGTCTCAAGGTGCAGCCACGCTGTGGTGGGCATTCATATGCGAATTATGGTGGGTAATCCCATGACTGAGCCTCAACATATCGCGACCGCGTGTCTGAGCATATACATTTGACGGTTTACTAACTGGCGACTATAGCTATCGGAGGAGGCGAGGACAACACAATTGTGGTTGACATGAAGCACTTCCAGCAATTCTCCATGGACAAATCCACCTGGCAAGCTACGATTGGCGGTGGCACACTTCTCGGCGACGTCACGAAACGATTACATGAGAACGGCGGGCGCGCCATGGCGCATGGAACTTGTCCTCAAGTTGGCATCGGCGGTCATGCAACTATCGGTGGGCTCGGCCCATCCTCGCGTATGTGGGGTTCATCTTTGGACCACGTCGAAGAGGTCGAAATTGTACTCGCAAACTCATCAATCGTCCGCGCATCTGAGAAAGAGAACTCCAACATCTTCTTTGCCGCGAAGGGCGCCGCTGCAGGATTCGGCATCATATCTGAGTTCAAGGTCCGCACACAAGCTGAACCTGGCGAAGCGGTTCTCTACTCTTACAACTTCAACGGTGGTTCTTCCGCAGACAAAGCCGACGCGTTCAAGAAGTGGCAGAAGCTCATCTCCGATCCGGACCTTTCCCGCAAATTCGCCTCCCAATTCATCCTGACCGAACAGTTCGGCGCCATCGTGACTGGCACATTCTTTGGCTCCCAACAAGAGTTCGACAGTTTAAACATCACTGCCCGCCTACCTTCCAAAGAAGAATCAGTTCTTGAACTCAAAGATTGGCTTGGTGTCGTGGGTCACTGGACTGAAGACGTCGCACTCGAAATCGTCGGCGGTATTCAGAGCAACTTCTACGCCAAGTCACTCGCCTACACAAAGGACGACATCATCCCCGACGACGCAGTCGACAAGCTTTTCGAGCACATCGATAATTCCGACAAAGGCGGCGCGCTATGGTTCATCATTTGGGATCTAGAAGGTGGAGCTATTAATGACGTAAAGCCCGATGCCACTGCGTATGGCCATCGAGACGCGCTCTTCTACCACCAAGCATATGCTGTCAATCTACTGGGCAAGGTCAACGACAAAACGCGGAACTTCCTCAAGGGCGTGAACGAAGTCATCACGGATGCGCTGCCAAACCACAAAGCCGGCGCGTATGCAGGCTACGTGGACCCGGCGCTCGGAGAGGACAGTGCGAGTTTGTACTGGGGCGGCAATGTCGATAGACTTCAACGCATCAAGGCGGACGTTGATCCGAATGATATCTTTCACAACCCGCAGAGCATCAGGCCGGCGAAGAAGAGTGCGAGGTTGAGGATGGTGTGAGCGATGGAGGGCTCCGAGCATAGATTGTAAATTCATTTATCTCCTCGTGCAAATGTTTTTTTGGTGATCAAGGTCGAGCCTCCGCTTTGATTTGCAGCAGTGTGTACTGATCCTTTTCAGCCAGCTTCAGAGCGCCATATTGACCATGGATGTTGACCATGGACCTCCATCGCTCGCGAGGAGTCGTCATTGCAAGTAGCTGCTTGGCTCCTATTTGATGCATCCAATGGCAGTGTAAGCTGCAAGACGTCACCCTATGCAGTGGAAGGACGTGTCCTCCCGTGCAACATGATGTTTGCGACGTGTGCAGCGGCAGTACCGAGAAAAGCATGTGCTATCTACTTCGGTTCTCATAGAGAATGTGTCTTCTAGAAAGAATCGACCACCAGATTCTATATCAAAGATTGAAAAGTCAAAGGATATGTAAGGGGTTAGATATTTGTACAATTTGAACACATAGCTAAACCCAACCAGTCTACGAAACATCACTGAACCTTTCTCCATCCCGACCTTCCCTTTGCCCACGCTAATTCCTACTTCCTATACCACATCCTCGTAACCTTCGTCTTCCTCATCTTCTTCTGCAACTGAAACACCCCATACAACAACGCCTCCGCCGTCGGCGGACACCCCGGCACATATATATCGACCGGAAGAATCCTATCCACCCCCCTCACCACACTATAGCTATAGTGATAGTACCCGCCCCCATTCGCACAACTGCCCATGCTAATCACCCACCGCGGCTCGGGCATCTGGTCGTAGCACTGGCGGACCGCTGGCGCGATCTTGTTGGTAACGGTGCCGGCGACGATCATCACGTCGGCTTGTCGGGGAGAGGCGCGGAAGATGATGCCGAGGCGGTCTTGGTCGTAGCGCGGCATGGAGAGGTGCATCATTTCGATGGCGCAGCAGGCGAGGCCGAAGCTGAGGGGCCAGAGGGAGGATTGCCGGGCCCAGTTGACGAGTTGGTCAGAGGTGGTGCTGGGGATGGAGGGTCAGTTTGATGGGCTGTTTGGGGGCAGTGAAGTGACGTACAGGACATGTTCGACGACACTGGTGCTTTTGCGTATCATTGTTGGTGTGGTTGTAGATGTTGACGAAGAGTGCTGGCGATGTGAATGTTGGTTTATGCAGAGTGATGAGGCGATTTGAAGTTTGATTAGATTTGGTGCTCCGTGTTCGATAAAATGCTTGAAGCCAAAAGCTTCGAGATGTTAGTGGTAATGCTAGAGTATGGAATCATGCTTACCGTGACGACCACCTACGCTGCGTATCGGAGAGACAATGGACATACTTTGTGAATCTGAGGGTGTTCAATTGCGGTCTTCACGTACTTCCTATGCCATGGTCTAAAGAAGAAGGTTGATGTCACGTGTTGCGTCCTATTTCGTCGATAGCGCTGTCGAAAGTGTCGGGAAAAGCCCACGCTCGGAAAACGCCCACACGTCGTGCTGCATCACCACGATGCGTCATTCTTTCCACCATGACATCCGAGAACCTATCGCCCGGGAATTGGCTGCGACATACCTGTTCGAGCTGTCGTAAAACATTCAAGAACAAAACCCATCTTCGAAGACACGAGCTTAGTCGTGAGTGTTTCGTGCTTCAGTGTTCGCATGCATCACAGGAGTAACAGCTACTAGATACGCACAAAGGGAGCCATCGGTGCGAAGGATGTGCTCGAGACTTCGCGAGGCAGTAAATAAGCACATCTGACTGACTTAGCTTCCAAAAAAACTGACCGATTCTCCAGCGATGCGCTTCGACGTCACACGAAAACATGTTTGAAGATAAACCACGATGAAGCTGAAGTACTTCCGTGGCGTCCACGAGGTAGGAAACAACGCGCATGTGACACATGCAAGTCACGAAAATTGAAATGCGACGGAGCAAATCCTTGTGGTAAATGCTCGACGAGCAAAGTCATGTGCAAATACTCGTAAGTTATCCCGAGCGTGAAGATGCGCAAAGAGGAGGTGTGTCCAGGTCGCTGACCTCTTTCAGATTTGCGAGCAATGATTCCGGTGCAGAGTCTTCACAGGTACCCATGACTTTCTTGCTGGAGTATACCAATCCGGCGTTGGAGTCTGTGTCAGATGCATTCGCCATCTCAGGAGCGCATGGCGAGTCCGCCGCGTTGCTAGATGCACAACTTTTCGGTTCAACCAACTTCGTCAACGACGCTCTCATGGCAGATCTCTTCTCTGACATCTTTCCCGAAGATCACACAAAAGCATCGAATCTAATACTCAACGGACCATCAGATATACTGGGGTTTTCTTCGACCGAATATTTGCATGGTCGCGCGGGCGAGCTTGTGCTGCTGCTCGAGGCCCAATATCACACAACACCGTCCTCGTTTCCTCTCTTACTTCAAAAATTCCCTACTGAACTTGCGAAAGCTGTGTTCACCAGCGACACCATTACGAACTTTGCCTTAGCCTTCTTCACTTTTTTCCATCCACACACCCCATTCCTGCATCGTCCTTCGGTCGATCTTGGGACCATTCCATTGCACCTGCTCCTCGCAATATCTCTGCTGGGTTCGGTTTTTGCCACGCCTACCGATGACGCCCTGTCTGCCAGATTCTTCTTCAGTCTTGCTGAGGAGCACATCTTTGGACTTCTTCGACAGCTCATCGTCCGAGAGACCTCTTCCAGCGATGATGAGATTGGCCTGGTACAAGCTGCTGTTCTCATGCATGCATTACAGATCAACTCCAATCATGACGGTGTTCGGCACAGGATACGCGTGCATCGGTTTCCTGAGATAGTCGCATCAGTTAGAAAGCTGGGTTTGTTCGACATGACGTGCTCAAGGCTGGGTGACCATAGTAGCTGGGAGGCCTACATTCATGATGAAGTTAGAAACCGGTACTGTCATCTTTCTACTAAGGCTTTTTTGAGAAATCGACTAATGTATGTAGGCTTGCGTCAAGAGTGTTTCTCACGGATTGTATGAGCACTTTGTACTTCAAGAGTCCGCCTCAGATCACCCTGGCGGAGATGCGAACAAGTCTTCCAGGCACGGACGATGTTTTCGAAGCGCAAAATTCTGCCGAGTTCGCCGGACTTATGAACTCGTATGAGCCCTCCAGGTCTTACCGACAAGATTTGAAAGGCATCATTCGTTTGTTTCTGCAAGAAGAGTGGGATGGCACCGGTGAATCAAGCCTGGCGAACATTGGATCCGAGCATCTCCTATTGCTCATATTTGGTGAGCATATGCCTAATTACGCCTTCAATATTTTCCTGATAGGCCATAGCGCTCCATTCGATGATATTCGTTGGCAGGACAGGACTCCTCTTAGCATCAACGACCTCGGTCCTTCTACGTGCAACAGCCCGCTGGAAAGATGTCTGGCAAGATGTGCAAGCACGAGAAGGCAAAAATGGAAAAGTCCTTGTCGGTTTCGCAAAGTATGGTCTTGAGCTGTGGTGGCTTGCGCAGAAGATCCTGGAAAGGGCACAAGCTGGTGACACACAAAGTGCTTACATGTCGGGCACAGTGACGGACTCACTCAGAGAGCTCCATGACTTCATCCAGCTTCACATTGAGGCGGCAGCTAGATAATCAAAGGCCTCGATGGAGGCGAAGCAAACGGAGCAGTATGCCCGAAGATGTAACAGTTGTATTCGCATCGCCCAGCGTGTGCCATCCCGAGCTGTACCGTCCTGCACAGTCATTCCGAACAACCGAAGATATCAAATGAAGGTATGATCCTCAAGCAGGTATCCTCCCGATGTCCATGCCTCACAATTCTGCATTGCGTGCTCAACATAAGCTGGACAGATCATACGCCAATGCTTCCCGAGGGGCCGAACTATCATCGGCAAATTGCAGCCCGAGAACAGTGCGATCTTGTCGCCTGACTTCAAAGCGCTCGAGCCAATACCGATGTTGCTGCCATATGTTTTAAACGTGATTTTGCGATCAGAAAGCTTCCTGACTATTGCGTGGAACTGGATAATGCTCTGTTTGATCTCGTCTAGAGACGATCCGCTTGGTTTACCACTCTCCGAAAACGTCTTGTCGATCTTTAAGGGTTGGGCAAAGTCAATGCTGTCTGAGTGGTGAATAAGATTGATGTTTTGGACCCAAAAACCGTCGATCGTTTCAACGCAAGGGCAAGAGTCTTCATATGTACGGGTCCAGTCGGCATGTACGAATTCTGTAAACCATGCAGCTAGGTCACCTCGACGTTCCCCGAAGGTCGCGACCCAGTCCTGGAGGACACGAACTTCGTCTTTGCGGACAGGGTACGTTTGAAATTTGCCGGCCCGCTCGCGAAGATCTTGGGCTGCTGGATATGCTGATAAAATAACGTCAATCGTGTCGATGATCATGCCACTTAAAGTGAGGGCCTTTCTGTCTGGAGATATCGTGAAGGATGGTGGGGAAGAATGGGCAGCGCGATGTTTGTCCCACGATGCAACTTCGGATATGGGATCCTCAACTGACCAATCTGGTGCCCAGGATGGAAGGTCGCTATTGACAAGCCCCGAACGCATACCTGTAAGAGATGAGAGTAGCATTAGACTATTGTCAAAACGTATGCCAGCGACTGCAGCTTCGCGATAGATCTGCGCAGTCGTTTTCGAATAGTCGGGTGCTGGTAAAGGGATCCGCAGATGCCCGAGAATTCCCTGGAACGCCAGTATCTTATCCTTGGGGTCTGTGGCTATTTGAGAACGGACACGAAGCAGCAAGCGTGTGCAATTGACAATGGGCGGATCTCCTTGACCTCGTATGTGGCGGATATACCTGTGATGCCCCTCGGCTTAGCGTGTCTCAAATAAGTGTGGCTAGTGATGAATGCGTTGGTCGCTCTATCTCCACGAAAGCCAAGGCGGGGTACTTACTTACTGCCACAGATCATGATGAAGAGAGAACTTTTCGAGGCCGCTCAACCACAGATTTTGTTTGTGGTCCATCGAAGCCTGATCTCTCAGGTTTTGCTTGAGGGAAGACACAGCTACCAGGTCTTCCGCTGCAAACCAACGTGACCCAAGCATTATTACGCAAGCTGATGATAACGCGAACTCTTGGACAGTCTAATATCATGCATCAGTTGGGCTCACATGCAATCTTCTGTTCACTTACCCAGACACGGCTGAACCATGGATTCATGAAGAATTGGTAGAGGCGCACGATGTCATCCTGCTCAAATCGAGCTCTTCTTGTCAGAGTATTCCGTGGTAGCAAGAGGGGTGGTATTACCTTCAGATCTACCTTGTCCGATCTTGCGAATGTATCTCATGACTCCCAACTCTAAAGTGTAATCGCCTTGACGAGGCTCGCCCAACCAGACCAATACTCGGCGAGCGTTACTGTAGATGTCCCCCATCATGCCAACTTGGTGGCTGCGCTCCTTGTCTGACTTCTGGTCGATACAACATGCGTCTATCCACAAGAAGCGCGAACGAGTTTTGAGACGCATGGACCGGATCATGCGCCAGCACTGTTCAGTCAATCGCAGATACCCATCGTCACAACGAAATTTCCTTGCGGCTGCTGTTGAGCCCCATACATAAGACACAGCTTCGTAACTGGGTCCTTCATCCAGGGACACTTCTCGTATGCGGCCGTGAGAAACGTTACTTCCCCAGCAGAAAGGCAATACTTCCAGAATGCGAATCGATCGCTTCTCGCGCAAGGGCTGATATTGATACAGTTGCAGACGTGGCATGTTGATCCGCTCAAAAGAGTCTGGCATGAGGGACTTAGCTTGTTGATGTGCCGAGATGATGATACCTGGCGTCCTTGCTGACTGAAAATCGAACAAGGCTGGTTGTGCGCGAGGGAAGTCGTCAACGGTTCTCGGCCCTGTGTGCATAACAAGTTGCACGTGAGGCGGGGTCGCTTACGATGTCCCAACTTCACATCTCACGAGATGGGCACCACACACTGAAATAAAATCACGTCTAGAAACACCGAAGACTTAATCGACGTATTTTGTCGACCGTCAAATCAGTTGGAACCGCGTTCACACTGAGCTCGACGAGGCTCGTGGACCAAGAGAAGATGCCGTTCGTTTCTCCTGTGATTGGGTCTTATGGATATCGTCCGAGCCTTGTCAGTCTCAGGCTACTCCAGGTACCTGCTAAGATTGAAATCAGTATGAGTTCGTGTGGTCCGAAAATTTCGGTCATAATGTATGACCTTCAGTTTCCTGGTGCAAATGACGCGTTGTCAATGATCCAAAGTAGTCTGAACTTCGTAAGATCGAAAACCCAACCCAGCCCATTGTGTTGGGAACATGCGATCGGGCTACTCCGAAGATACCTACGTCAACACACAGCGCGCCGTACTGCTGGGCCTGGTCTCATGTGTGTACCAAGACTTGGAAATAAGAAGCAAGTCGTTGAAATGTCCCTTATCTAGCCACATGCGTAGCAAGATTGGCGTCAGGCGCCGGATAATCGGAACGAGGACAAGACATTGCGGTAAATCCCCAGACATACCCCAGCGCTAAAACCGCAACTCCGCATAACACTGGTCCTTAGGCAAAACACCATGCACAAGAATAATTGGCATATACTTGCCGACTTGGGCGGAAACACTTGGCTGCCAAGGCTCGCCCGCAATCCGCGGCAGGAGCCCGCCATACAACAGGCCTCAGGGACGCCACCTAGCCATTTGACTGGCTCGGAAGCAGATAGTAGGCCAATTGGAACTGTGGAGATGTTTGCGGAAGGCGAGCACGAGGTGCACAGGGGAGCGGGCTGCCTTAGCGATAGCCGTACGATGACGCACGTCGCGACCACGCCCAGAGATGACCCAGAGATGAAGGGTCAAGGTTGTGGACCCCAAAGCCAGCAATCTGACTCTGGAGCCGAGTTGGCATATCTTGGACAGTGTCCCCATCTTCTGAAAGTCACCTTTTATCGGTCCCTGTCCACAACTTTTCCCTCCTCCTGGTACAACGAGCCAAACCGCACATCATGGAGACTGTGCGCAAAGTTGTACGAGCTATCTTTCCTCCCCCACGCGTTGGAGCGGATGGCCGAGCAGAATGGCCTTCGCGCGTCCCTTATCTTCTTGCGTGTATGGGCGGTGCCATGGGGTTTGGTAACCTGCTGCGCTACCCGTCTCAAGTCTTCAACAACAATGGAATCCAATGGTTCATTCCTTATCTCATCGCCATCTTTCTCCTCGCGATTCCCGTCCTTACTCTAGAAGTCGCTTTAGGCCAGGCGTACCGAAGCGGATGTGTTATCGGATACAATGGCCTCGATCGCCGTTTTACAGGTGTTGGTGTTGGCATGGTCTGCATTGGATATGTTGTAGCCACCTACTACATTCCGATCTTATCCTGGGTCATGGTTTACTTCCGAAACTCTTTCCAGTCCGCGAATAACTTCCCATGGCGAGACAGTCCCGAGGACTACTTTGATGAAGTCGTCGCAGTCGTACCCGCAATCCCAGCCAACTACAGCGGCAACTCAGTCGTCGATTATGCGGTATACCCCGGTACTGGCGTATCTGGAGAACTCATTGGCTGGACACTCTTTTGTTGGCTCGTCGTCTGGCTTTGCTGCTGGAAGGGCGTCTCCATCACTGCGCGCGTGGTTTACGTCACGATCGTACTCCCCATCATCCTTACCATCATAATGGTAGGGCGTGGTGTGTCCCTCCCAAACGCTGGTCGTGGCATCAAATACTACTTCGGGGAGTTCAATGGTGGTCAGCTGGGCAGCGGTCAGATCTGGCAAGCTGCAACAGGACAAGTCTTCTACTCCACCGGTGTCGGCTTCGGTTACTATTCCGCCTACGCTTCCTATAATTCCAAGTATGCCGACGCTATCCAGGACGCGATGATGATCTGTCTCTCGAACGCAATGTACGAGTTTTTTGCAGCATTTGCAGTGTTCGGAGTAGTTGGTTTCCTCGATCTCAAGCCCGATCCTGCCAATCCTGTCGGGTCGTACTCGATCGGCTTCTACACTCTACCTCGTGCCATCTCGGAGATGCCAGGAGCTCCCTTCTTCGCTGTCGCATTCTTCTTGACGCTGTTTCTGCTTGGCATCAGCTCGTCGTACGCTATGCTGGATGCTATGATCACAACGTTGTGTGATACTGAGTGGGGACGAAAGTTCAAGCACGCCACCATCGCTACAGTCGTCGTTGTCATCTCAGCCTTATTATCACTGATGTATTGTACCGAGTTCGGTTACGACGGAACCAACGCTGTCGACGCCTGGATCAATAACGTCTCCCTGCTTGCGATTGTGTGGGGAGAGTGCGTTTGTGCGACATCTTTCTATCGATACATGGATGTGATCGGTCAAGTCGGAGCACCAGCTTTCTACGTTCACCAGGGTACTTATATCGGCGCACAGTTCGTGGGCAATGTCGTTGCTCAAGCTGTATCCGCTCCAGCCGGTGCTGGAGTTGGCTTTGGCATCTACATTGTAGGGACCGCGATCTCAGTACTGATTGCAAAAGATCCCACATCGAAGGCCCCGCGATTCTGGGGTCGCAATAAGTTTGTGGAGCGTGCATGGTGGCTGTACTTCTATGCAGTAGGTTGCCCTCCTGGCCACATCTCAGTAGCTAAGCTAATGACAATCAGGGCCACCAACTCACGACCGACCTCAACTATATCGTATGTGTTGGGAACCAGTGGCGTTTCCCAATCTACTGGGCACCATGTCTACGCTACTTCGCTGCGCCTGTTTTGTCGATGATCTTGGGCTTCGCTTATCCTCTATTCTACGGTCAGCGCGGCGACCCACTTCAGATCTTTGGCTTCATCATCGCCCACCTCATCGTCTTTGTTGCCCTTATTGGAGTGATTCTTCCAAAGAGCTTCAACGTCCTTGTGCCTCCGGAGCGTCGTGAGGAGGGCAAACGTCAGTACGCACCGCAGACTGTGCTCGGAAAGGACGACACAAACATCACCGGTGGTATTGCAGTCGGCAACGACGAAGAGAACAGCCCGTCGCCGGACCGGATGTCGGAAGAGAAAGACAAGGTTGTAAAATAGAAACACAACGTAGAGCAGAAAGTACATCTCGACCTACAGAAGTCAGGTCTCGAATACACTACCCATTTCTTTAAGAAACTATAGCGTTGTCAATGAATCGTCAACGGTCCTACATAGGTTGGAGGTCAGTGTTGGGCCTAGGTATTTTCGTGTGCATCTGCTGTCAGCTTCGAATAAACCTCAAGCAACATCTGTGACTGACCGACTATCAAAATTACTGTTGCATTCTTGATCGGCATCCTCCTTTTCGCACTATATGAGCCATTAGTGTTGTTAGCATGGCTGTCGTTGAAGATTACCAGTCCATTCTTCTTGGGCATTTCTTTAGCCGGGACAAAAGAGACATCTCGATCGATGTAATCCTCACCATCTTCGACGCTGGCCTCGTCTGCTCTTTGACCTTCACTGATGTCCTCTGTTATCATTGGCTCTATTGAGCGAGGTCTGTCAGCCGGTCCATCCGGTAGCTCTAGTGGGACCAAACTCGCTGTTCTTGAGCTACTCGCTGTTGTCTTGGGGTGAGAGACGTGATGGTATGAGCCTTTGTGTCTCTAACGGGCTCTCTGAGGGTTGGTGATTGGTTTATTGACTGGTTTTGCTGCTGGCTGATGAGCCAGATGTACCAGCTGGTTGCGCGCGAGTACTGTGGATGGCGTCGTAGCTAATGAGCGTCATCGGCATGACAGATGCATCGGTGGGCGTCGGAGATTGGGCGTTGCGGCTTGGAAGTGGGTGGATCTGTTCGTTGACTTCGCGTAACTAGCTGTGTTCTATGATTGTGTATGATACTGGGGTGCAAGATGCGATGCCTATGCTTTCACTCTGCTGGCGCGTTGATGCTTATAACACGAGAATGCTGTTACATGTCCTGGCCTGATCTTCTCGCTCGTTCTCGTCTGAACGTCATGGACGTTTGTCTATCGTCTCGTAGTCAGCTTCAGGTTGCACAAGGCTTAGAGTGATGCCGTTGTTGGCGTGCAGAAACGGACACTTCCTCGTCTTTCGGCCACTGTGTTTAGCTGGCGTTGCGCTTCTTCCTTGTCCATTGAAAGGACAACTTAGAGCAGATGCTTGTTTGACCTACGAGTGAGCTTAGAGAAGGTCTTGACTGCCATAGTTCTTCTCCGTGAAGGTAGTCCACATCCCCTTTGAGTGCTTGATTGTAAGTCCTGTGATCGAAACTGGATAGTGTTCTGCTTCATGTGCGTATGGATGCGGACAACACAATCAGTCTACATTTGTCTGGTTTGGGTAAAGATGTACATCCAATTTCTCACGGTCTTGGGGCAATAGTTCGTCCTCGCGAGGGCGAGCAGAGAAACTCTGTAGTACAAAGTAGTGGCAGCTGAGTAGCTGACACCTGCAGATCTTCATTAGAAAAGACGCAAAGATAAGAAATAAGTTCTGAACACTTGAGTAGGAATGAGCAGGCAACGCTCATGGCTGCGCAGATCTAGGGGTCTTTGGATGTATTCGAAGAGTTCCCTAACGCTACAAAATGGCACAGTGTCTCTCTGCTGCATCTCATCGCATCGATATCGAACTTCAGCGATGTATTTAATGATACGAGAAGAGAGGGGCAGATCATGGATGCGACAGCCTATACTCAGAAAGCGTCGTCCAGTGTCTTCCTATGAGCGCTTCCACCTTGCTCATGCATTGTTGGCCCAGTGAGAGACGTCCAGTATGGAGCCGCATGCAAACGAAGACCAAAGGACGCTTCATGAGCGACAAGTCGTTCCTTCTCTTCCTCATAAAATTCCACGGACATACATACCCTATCTTCATTCACTGACCAGTTTGCAGCATCCGAGAAACGAGATTTTTCTGATTCACAACACTGCTGTGGCTCTCGCTCAGCTGTGCCAACATGCAGTCCGTTGAACACCTGGGCAGTATCCGAAGCTCTATCGTGATCTGCCAACCCATTCAACCCGAGCTGAAGTCTTAGGCGTTTCTTGGGTCTCAGCCTCGGGACATGAAGAATCGAGGCTGCTGTGTTCTTGTCACATCGGAGCTACATCGCAGTCACATCGCAGTAGTCTATGCAAGGCCTCCAATATTTGAGCGCCTCGGCATCGATCTCGTCCTAGGCGCCTGCCTCAGCTGCGTTCAGATCGTGCAGAACATGCTGGGTTCATGGCGCAGCTTTCTCGGCGCAGAGTCCACTCCAACGTGGGTCAGTCTGAGTCTTTTCGCAGCCGCTGCGGATCGACCTCCGCCAAACTCGCCGTCAATGCTGCGGGGCTTCATTGCACTCGTCCCTGTCAGGGTTCGTCGAGTCCCCGCCAGATGATCAGAAAGCTCGTGCGTTGCGGGCGGCATCCTTTTTGCGACGTGCGATCTTCTCGGCCGAAGCGCTCTTCTGGCCAGCCTCGTCCAGCTGAACTTGTCGCAGTGCACATACTTGGCAAAAAAACTCGCCATTTTAATGACAGATGATGTTCAGCTCGAGAACATCAAGCCAGAGTCAGTTTCGGCGATCCGCGAAGCCTAAAGTAGCAGGAAGGGAAGAGGCGACGGTCTGAAAAGGTTCAAGGTAATCCCAGGCAGGAATCTGCTACATCCCCTGTACGAAATAGCGAGAACGCAACTCGTCTGCGCGGATCCCTCGGGATGTCATTATGCCGGTAGTAAACTCCTAGCGTCCGTGTGAAAGATTGCCATGTCGGGATGAAGGAGAATAAGTCCAGTGACATTCAATCGCGTGCGCGGAGAAAAAAAATGACACAGCGCGACAATCTTGACTCTACTCGCGAAATTTGAAATAAGGCCATATTAGTCCCAGCATTTTGATGTTTGGTACGTCGAACGTTCTAAAAGTTCCAGCCACAGTCGGAATTTCCACAATGACAGACCGACATGACTGGCGTGTGAAGCCAGCATTTTTTTAGCGTGGATGCATCGCATGTTTCCAGCCTTGCACACCCCTCCCTGACCGTGGCCCGCCGAGTAGCGGCCAGCCGTGCTAACCACGTCAACAGAGGCAAGAGGCGCTGGCTATGGCCAATTTGTACTGGCGCAACACCTGGCACCCTGGGTCCTGCATTAGCCGCCCACGCGTTTGGGGATGGCGCTCGCTGGCCTGTCTTGGGCAAGCCTCCCGAAACATTTGCAATGGACTGACTAGTGTGCGTGGCCTGAGCTGTACGATACATCGTATTTTTCCTATGTTGATTTGGCTCATTTTACGCGTTCTGGGAGGTGGCCATGTGGCCAGCGCTATGGCCGAAATAATGCCTCGAAGTATCGCGTCGTCTTAATGGGTGCGTCCGCCATGTGCTCGCACCTGATCTCTCAACAACGCCACTAACGTGGAGGTGTAACTTTCATTCATTCGTTTTCCCTTCAGTTTGTACCACCTTCATTTCTTGGCAGCATGAGACTATCATCATGCCTCAGCACTGTGGTGCTTCTTCAGTTTGCTAGCTTCACATCTGCACACAGCGGCAATGAGATACCGGTCCCGAAACTGTTTGGAGGTGGCGCTGCCATGCGACATCTACCGCGACATCTGATCGAGGAGATGCAAGGTCGCGAAGCACCAAAAGCCCACGAGGAGATACAACAACGTTCCGGTCTAGATCCTCAGCCTCAGAAACGGGGGGGCTGGACTCAACCTGGCCAGGAAGTAAAGAAAGAATGTGGACCTGGCGTTGGGTACTGCAAAGCGGGTGAATGGTAAAGGACTCCAGGCAAGACACACCTTACAACCAGACACGCTAACAGGTTCAATAGCTGTTCGCCTGTAGGCTACTGCGGCCGCACCACAGCACATTGCGCCAGTCCCAATTGCCAGTTCGACTATTCAGATGGTTGTGACGGAAACCAGAAGCCTCTTGGTGAAGAGTTGCTCAACCTATCCCGACCGCACATCGGCAATGTCACATATGGCGGGAACGGTATCTGGCATTGTGCGAACAAGGGCAAAGTAGCCTTGACCTTCGATGACGGTCCATATAATTTCACAAGCCATATTCTTGATGTGCTTGCGGCATACAAAGCCAAAGCCACGTTCTTTATCACTGGGAACAACATCGGAAAAGGTCAAATCGACATCGAAGAGACTGGGTGGCCAGCGGTCCTCCGTCGCATGCATGCCGATGGACATCAGGTACTAGCAGCAGCATGTGACACACAACGCAATCTAACGCTCTTCACAGATCGCACTTCATAGCCATGGACATTACAACCACAGCGCGCTCAACGAGACCATGTTGCTCAACCAGATCCACTACGTCGAGATGGCGGTCCGCAATGTTCTAGGCTTCATCCCGACCTATTACCGTCCGCCATATGACGATTGTACTACGGATCTGTGCAAGAACACCTTGTCGAAGCTGGGTTACCATATCAGTAAGTGCAATCGCGATGCGGGTTGATCGTGCGCCACTAACATCATACTTGCAGCATATCAAAACCAAGTCAACAATGATTGGGAAGAAGACGACGGCGCAAAGATCGAGTCGTCCAAAGACCTGTTCGTGAAATCGATGCGATGGACCAACCCGCGCGACGTGGACTACATCTTCTTGCAGCATGATACACATTATCAAACCTCTTAGTGAGTGCCAAACACCGCATTACCACACTTCGCATCTAATCGCTTGACAGCAATCTCACAAATTACATGCTGGACTACTTCGAGTTTGCCAACTTCTCGACCTCGGTAACCGTCGGCGAGTGCATGGGAGACCCCCCGGAGAACTGGTATCGCACTGCTGGCGGTGCTCCGAATGCTTCTCTTTTGGTAAGAGCCATATGGCACGACATATAATGCGACCATGCACTAACATTACGTAGCTGAAGAGGCCTAGCAGTGATGGTAATCCTATTCGATATAGCATGTGGAGCGTATTGCTTGTTGTTGGTGGACAAGTCCTAGTGAACTTGCTATAGATATCCTTTGTAATCTTTTCTTTTCCTGTAGATACCCTGATATACATAAGATATATTAACCTTCATCATTGGTCTTGCTCGCGATGTGAATGCCTCTCGTGATGAAGATATACATGGGAAGACTGATGCACCCCAATTCAATCTCAATGCGCAGTTGTCGTTTTCAGGGTCTGAAATGATGCATGACCTCTTGAGAACTTTCACCTTGTCGCACGGACAGATAGAACATGCAACTGGTATAGACGACAGATGGGTGTAGTAATCGGATAGTAAGAACTTATACAGTGTGCAGATTACCAAACTCAAGTTCAATACCCGGATCTAGGCTTTCGAATCCGCGAACAAGCTCTAATCGAATCCATCACCCAATCCTCATGAAAGTCATTCGGATTATCTCCCTCCGACGTAAACCACACAAGTTCAAAGCCCAGCACATTCGGGTTATCAGGCATGCGGAACGAAAAAATCTTCTCCTCATCCGAATTCCCAATGTAAAACGTCTCACTCTCCGAGACAATCACGCGGTGGCCTCTGTTGAGTATATCTTGAGTAACGCCATTATGCCAAGTCTGGATGATCCAGTCCTTGGAGATGTTCACGTTCTTCTCCTCGTCAGTAAGGGGGTCGTCCCACAGGACCAGCGACTTATTGGGAAGCAGGCCGTGGAGCCAATTCAAGAAGTCGCTGAATAGTTTGTTGTCGTCATGACTATCCCACATGTACGCCACTTCATCTCCACCAAAATGGTGCACTGGGGAGCCAAAGTACCCATTGACCATGGACACTAAGTTGGCGATGTGGTCGTAGGTTTGACGCTGTCGGATGTCCAGCTGCGCCTTTGGTTTGTTTAGACGTGGCTTGCCGACCACCAGATCTTTGTTCCATATTCCCCTGACCATCATCGTTAGAGGTCATGTTGGATAAAGGGGATGAAGTGAACGATGGCTTGACTCGTTGACTTACCAAATGTCACTATGTCCCGGCATGTCGGTCTCTGGGTAAACGAGGATGCCCAGGCGCTGAGCGTGGGCTATTACATTTGCGATATCGCTGGGACTGTAGTGCTCCGAGCTATGGCTGTGTTTGGTACTCGCATGGGTCAAGCCACCATCAGCTGGGAAGTGCAAGGGGAAGCATTCCGCATCGTAAATGTGCCAATGGAAAATGTTGAAGTTGTTTTGCTGGAGCACGTTCAACAGGTCCAGGATCGCCGCGACAGGGAAAAACTTTCGCCCCGTGTCGAGCATAAAGCCTCTATGAGGGTACTGGTCGGCAGCCATCCTTGCACGGGTTTTGAGGGACACAGGCCGCGGATCGCTACAAGGGTGGGCGGGAAGAGTAGGGCAAATCGTTCAGGGTAGGGATAGCGGATACGTAAGGCTAATAGGACGGCTGGACCGACTTACTCGCCAAATAGCGGTATGAAGCTGTCGAAACGCGGCAAGATATAAGTGGCAAGACGCGCGAGGGGATACGAGGGACATTATCGATAAGTACCAAGAAGTACCAAGTCGAGTAACTGAGCTGCATGCAGTTACGATGATGACCTGGACTTTTGTGGGGAACCTTGGAACGACCAGGGGGTAGGATCGTAGTCCCCATCGGTGCTAGAAATGTCTTAGCATACCTAAAATAAATAAGCGCGTATCACCAGTGTACCATCCCTGCAACTTGCATGGGGCTTCTGAGAACTAATCAGAGCCAACGGAGCGTCAACGTTCGTGCTACTGCCTGACATGTACCGGTAATAACTCGTGTCAGCTCAGCTAAGCAAAGAAATAGAAACAGCAACAAGGCCACCCCAATATTGAATTTCTGTTAACTTGAGACGTGACCCCGAGACATGTTAGATTGCTGTTTGCCTTACAAAATCTAAAAACTGTGAGGTTCTGGTAAAATCACTTTTCATATTTGCTTAGCTCATCGACGCATTATTGCCGATACTGGCGTGTTCAACATCGGTGGCTGCCGCAGATTTATTGGTGGCGGCCATGCAGTCCCGACACTGGGATCCGCTCATCCAGAAGTCAGCGTCTGATGTCAAAAACGCCCGTCAGGGGCAGGGGCTCTCTGCAAGAGCAAGGTTTAATGATCGCGCACTCAACATATTGTGATACAGCATGCTCGCTGAGGTATTTTGAGCTTGCCAAGTCACGTATGCTGCATATACGTGAGGTGAACACGGGATGTGGGGAATCTTGATTCCACCAGTGTTAAGGATTTTGCTCAACATGCTCGACTTTTGGCAGTGATTCGACAGACGATGGAAGCCAATGAGACCCAGGCACTGCAGAGGACTCTCAGGAGAATTGTAACATTGAAGAATGTAGCCATTTTGATATATGTAGATGTGCAGATATGTACAGTCGCGAGACCAGATTATTTAAAAGTTAGGATTATGCTTCCGGACAGCTTGAAGAGACAGCTCGAAGAGATCTTGTATGCAGACATGAAAAGGAAATCTAACCACCACGCGTTTTACCCCACTTGAAATTGTCCTGGTTCCAAAGCGAATAAATGGGAATGACAATGCTGAACATGCCGATCATAGGAAAGAATGGCAGATAGAACGGGATGTACGTCCAATCCATGCAAAGCGCGCAGAGTAACACCGGTAGAAGAACAAATGCAAGTAACATGGCCCAAGCATAGGGGACCAAGAGAAGCGAGATGACGGCGAGAGCCATGCCAGCAGGTAGAGCGAGAGGCAGGATGAAAACCATGAAGAGTTCGCAGCCGAGGACGAAAAGCATCTTGGTGTGTGTCCACCATGAGGCCTCGAAGGGCATGACGTTCAGATGAGCAAAGTGACAGTGAATGAGAGAGTTGGTCCATCGGCGGCGCTGATCCATAAGAACGTTAAGTGTAGTAGGGACCACTGTTGTGCATGTGGCGGCGGAGAAGTAGCGTAGGCGACAGTCAGAACCAAAGTAGCGAATGGCCAGAGTGGATAGGTAACGATCCTCGCCGATAGACAACAGGTTGTGTTCGTGCAGGGTCTTATCGTAGCTTCCGGCATAGTCTTCGAGGAGGAGAGGATGGAGAATTGCTGGTCGGTTGTTGGGCCACTTGAGTCGGTAAATAGTGAAGCATCCGCTGAGCACGAAAACACTGGAGCAAATACTCTCTACTGCCTTGAGGACGGCGTGCGTCAGCCAGTATTCGAAGACCTGGCTGTTGGCAACGAAACTGTCCATGCCGTTGCTTACACCCGTGTAACCGCAGACACCGAGAAGCTTCGGGGTCTTTTGAAGTTGGTGGATAAGGTAAGAAATTCCAGTCTTATCGACGGCGGTGTCGCAATCGATAGCAAGCATGTACATGGCATCGCGGGCGTCGAGGTTGAGACTGGTTCGCATCCTGAACTCAAGGTTCTCGAAGAAAGGGTTCCAGTATCGGCGGTAGTTGACATAGTGAAAGAAGTTGTATGCAAGCAGCTGGGAGTCGCGCTTGCCTCGGTTGCCAGGCTTTGCGCTCATCGCTTCGTCGTCTCGTCCAGTCTTGATAACAACAACATAGGGGACTCCTCTGTAGAAACCAGTGGCCGTGTGAGCTTTGTTCTTCTCTTGACCGGTTTCAGCGTACGACATGTACTCGTGGGCCAAAGTGTCGATGCCGAGGTCCAAGTCGTCCTTGTGGTCAAAGATATCTTCCAACAAGATCTGGTAGGTTGGCTTTTCTCCAGCAGCTGCGACAAGTCCGTCCGCGACAATGAAAAGGATTTTGCGCTTCTTGTTGTAACTCGACGCGACGCACGACTCGATCGTCTTTCGCAGCGTGAACTCGTCTTCGTTGTAGCAGGGGATCTGCATTACCAGGAGGGCATCGTGTTCGTCAAACTTGCGGCTTTTGTAGCGGACCAGACAGACGCAGATTGCAACGAGAACCATGAAACCACCCCCAATAGCCATATAGACGTAGATGATATTTCGCACCACATCGCAGAAGGCGTTGTCTTTGGGAATCATGCCAATGGGTACCTTGATGACGCAACTGAGAATGGGCTGAATGACGAGGAAGTAGGTGACTACTCCGTAGATGGCGAAGAGAAGGACGCAGAACAGTACTTTCTGTCGGAAGGCCAGACGTTGGCGGAGGTCGTCCATCTTGAGAAATTTCACCAGGAACCATGAGGGAATGTAGAAAGTAAAGCAGCGCGCGACCCAGGTCCAGAAAGTACGGTATTTGCCAGGGCTGATGTGCTCGTCGGTGCGATGAGGCTTCTCCCAAGCGCGGAACTCAAGAACTTGTGCTTCCATGTTCTTCTTGCGGAGCTCCTTCTTGAGCTTCTTCCTCGTAGATGCCTTCTCCTGGTAAGATGATGTGACGTTTGAACGTGTCTGCATATCCGAAGCTCCATCAGAGTATGTCATGACCTCTTCGAAGCGAGACGTAGGTGCTCCGCTCGAGCGTGCAGTGGTGTTGTTACGAGAAGCAGTCTCGTCGAAACCTTGGTCGTTTGTGACCGAGATGGTCGGGCTGCCGCTTCGAGTGGGAGCACCAGAGCTTGGAACGCTGTCATTCCCATGGCTAATTCTCAAGCTGCTACTGCGAAAGTGCGCTGGCTCTGGGTTGCGTGGTACGAGGGGCAATGATATAGTGGATGGGCATCTTGAAATGACATTGAGTGGTCCTTGATGATTCTCGAGGTCTTTGCAGTACTAGTCAGTAGACGCTACAAGATGACTTACTTTCAAAAAAGGTGTACTCACATGGACTCGGCATGTTGAACTTGGCATCTCTTGGGAAGAGGGTCTTATACAGAACCCTCCACATGTCCTCCTCCGTTGGGTCCGCTGCTGAAACCGTGGGGGTCTTGATTTTTTGAATGAGCTTGTCGAGTCCCTGGACTGGTTCATCGTCACCAGAAAGAGCAAGTTCGCAGTCCGATGCCTCCGCCAAGTGACGCGTGAACGCCCGACTGGAGTCGAAAGGTTGTGAGCAGCCTGGACATTTGATTGGCAAAATGTGACCGCGGTATACATGTTGTCTAAAGCAAAGTTAACTCTGCACATGCGTAGTGCACGGGACAACATACCTGAGACCGTGAACAGTCTTCCATCCAGACCTTGCACATGATGGTCTCTCTGAGTATTCTTCGGGGTCGTGCTTCAGGTAAGGACAGGCGAAGAGCCTCTCTTCAGGTAAGAACGGATTCCCACCATCTTCTGTGATATCAACACGCTGTTCAGGCTCTGTTCGGAGAGTTGAACGAGAGGAACGAGCGGATAGCCAGTGATTCTCGGCTTGAAGGAACGCCATTGAAGAATCTCAGGACAAGCAGGATGAAGTGAGTGACGATGCTTGTAGAGGGAACACCGAGGGGGTGGCTCGTATAAGAAGCGCCGAGTAGATCTTCAAGCTTCAAGCTATCTTGGAAGGGTGTAACAATAAGCGAAGACTATTGATATATGCACTCGAAGCTTCCGCTCAGCCCTAGCCTGTGCGGTCTGAAATGTCAGCGAGCAAATTTGTGATCTGTGCTGCCGAGGGGACTTGGTCACAGCCTCATGGTCTGGCCGCTATGGCAGATCATGTTGCAGTTTCCAGGAGCACTCGCCCGAGTTGGCCGCCGCTCAACACGTGTAGAGTCTTGGCCATCGCCTCAGCTCTCACAACAGGCTGGAAAGGACGCCACTCTCCACGCATCATCCTGGCCACTCTCGCTTCTCGGTCGCAGGAGTAAGTTAGTGAAAAAAACTTGTGTTTCCAACCCGTTGTCGCTAGACAGTTAGGGGCGGAAACGCCCACGGGGAGTAGGGCCTCGATTGCAGCGTGCATTGATCTATCGAGCGTCGGCACTAGATGATGCGGCTCCTGTCTCGATTTAGATTGGGACTTCCGACGCGCTCTGACTGGCAGACATTCTCTCAGCTGGCGTGACAAGCCACATTAGCTAGAAACTTATGGGGCTGCGCCAGAAACTTGTCGCGCGGCACCACTAAGGCAGAAGTGGCTAGTGGTCGTCGCGCAACCTATGGGCACACTGCATTGTTCCGGTGGTGAGTTGTCCAAATTTACGGCAAGCTTTATTCTCACCACAGCCGAATATTGGACCAGTCGCCCTGTTCTGCGCATACTGTGTACTGTGCACTGCTGCGCGAGTGACGTTCTAACCATGTCTTCGGACCAAGTACCTGGTTCCATGATCTGCGCGGGAGACGAAGCTCCTCGGCTCCTCTGCTCGAGGTCCCCAGGCGCCCACGGGCCACGCAGCGTGGGAATTACCAAACGTGCCAAGGCGCGGGCCACGATGTAGTCTGCTAGCGGTTAAAAACCTAAAATGCTCGCGGTACCAAACGCGAAGCACTACCCCCTTCCTCGGAGCAAAGTGGGACCATCACAATTCCTGGATTCCCAACCGCATCCAGGGGTGACGTGCGTTCAGGGATATGTGACAACAGCATGTTGTGATGCGCTTATGCAATTGGTGTACCATGCACCTCCCGGCTCTGCCTCGTGTCAGATCCGACCGACTTTCGACGCATACCTGCAGCACCCACGTTGATGCGAGTTTGCTTATTTTCGATTCATGCCTAACCGTGCCTGGCCACTGCTGCCTCAACATGGCCTGGATGTGGCATCATGTGGCGATGCGTTACTGCTGGCTCCTGTGGCTTTTGGTCCCTGGTGATCGTGTCAAATTCATACCATTTCGGGCGCAGAAGTTCGGGAGCTGACAGGGGTGCAGCCTGATGTGTGCAGGCACTATCCAGTGCTTGCCGAAGCTGACGAAAACTTTGTCGCTGCAAGACGCTGCTTGGCAATATGCAGCTATTCGGTCAAGGAGGTCGACAATCACGCCAGCCTGGGCAAAGTGGAAACCGCGAACGTGCAAATCGCAATGTTCGTGTGCCTCAGGTTGTGCTGGGTTGCCCGGGATGATCTTGGTCCAGAGGTGATCATAATAGCTGCAACGATCGTAGAGTATGTTCGTCATCGATACGTTGCCTGGATGATCCAGAGCAGATCGTGATAGCTGCAACAATCGAATGTTCGTCTTCGATACGAGAGGGATTCAGCGACTTGCACTGATGAGTCTGTGGGGTGAGAACCTTAATTGATCCTGGTCTATCGATTGTACACAAGATCCGCACTTCACCCGAAAGGCCTCAGCCACCTCGCGACCGTGTCGACGACTCGCCGCGGTCCATGACTGGACGCCAAGATCCGGTCTGGAATCTTCTCTTCAAGTACCTCTCGCGTGTATATGCGACTGGCTGGGTTGAGGCCAGCGGCAGCTCCTGGTACTTCGGCGATGCCCGTGATGTCGGGACCTTGTCGTACTCTCTGGATTCGTCCGGCCACGATAACCGTACCACCGTGCCTCATACTGTGATCGTCAGCCAGCCCGTAGCATCGCTTACGAGGACGAGAACGTACCATCTAGATAGTCTGCAGCAATCAACAGCTCCAGGCACAGCTCTGGCGGGATGTCCATATCCGATACATCTTTGCTTTCCGCATGCTTCTGGTTGTAGTATAGATACTCGCAGACCTTCTCCAGTACCACGCCGCTGTCGGATGTTAGCAACACTTGGCACTCATGACAAGGAATGCTTGGTGAAGGTAAGAATGAAGAAGAGATCAAAGGTGTCCGTACTTTATGGTTGGGAGGTCAACACGGTTTTGAGTCGTTTCACGAAACCCAGCTATAGATAACGTTATCTTCTGCAAAGATAAGGGACCTAAAAATATGGTTGAGACCTACACAAAGGGTCGAGCGCCTTCTTGATAGTGCCCGCGATGCATGCTGCAGAGCGTAAGATTTTGAACTCAAAGCCGTCGTTGGACACGAGGGTTACGTATTGCGACGAGGAATCCTCTGCCATGGTGAGAATGTGGATGGCAGCGATGAACAACGCTCTTTGGAGATGTCAAAGCATCGTTTATGCGTGATATGAGATTGAGGATAAGCGGGGAAGGCACGGGATCACAATGTCACGTGTCAACGCTGACTCAGCAGACTCCCACTCCATCGACCACTATTGAAGCTTGCAAGTCTCTGATTACACAGAAAAAGTATTGCAATTGCTACTTCTTCAATCACATATTTCTTCCAGATCTATTACGATTGCGCGCAGGGACCGAGCTGAGTCTTTGCAACAGATTTGACTCACAACTCGTCACAGCTTGCACTTCTATCACAACACCACAAGTATTCCAGCAACAAAATTAACGACGTGTCGAGAGATCTACGGGATTAATTCTCCCCTCAGACCCTTATTAGGCAGCTATATTTTGTTCTCATGCGCAGCACAGTATGAATTAGCATCGCACAACGACGTCAAAATTTCAATATTTAGTGTCGACCATCAATCTCAATCACAAAACCACCCAGCCAGACAGCGTTGTGTCCACACAAGTCGAGTACAAGAAATCCATTGCTTCGAACACCACGAGCGTGATTCAGGTCGTTGAAAGAAGAAAAACGCTACCTTAGAGCCACACACCCTCTCAGTCAGACACGGGAAGAAGCAAAAAGAATCAGCAGCCACAACCGCCCCCAACAGGAGTCTTTTGAGACACGATACACTCTGAGACACTACATAGTTGTCTTTCAGATACGCTAAAATAATACCAAAACCACAGCCACATCAGCAACCCCTTATCACAGATCTCGTCAATTTGTACATATCCGACATGTCTCCCCACCCGCGACATGTCCTTATCACCGGCGCCTCCCGCGGTATAGGCCTTGCTGTCGCGCAACTCTTCGCCAAATCTTCGTACCGATGCACACTCATCGCAAGATCTGAAGAAGGATTGAAAAAGGCCGTAGCAGGTCTGGAACCACTGAAGCCCTCTCCAATGTCTCCTACCTCTACCACCTCTGGCTCATCCAACGGCTATGCTTTCCAACACTCCTACGTAGCAGGCAGCATCTCCACCTCTCCATCTCTATCTCCCTCCAAATCATTCTGGCCCAATGACTTCGCTCCTCGATTCCCAAAACCTCCATCCTCGGACCCAACTCACCCATCTCGAATCGACGTCCTCGTGAACTGCGCAGGCATAACGCAAAGCAGCCTCTTCATGCGCACAAGCGACGATACCATCGACGAAATCATCAACCTCAATCTCACGGCGCTGATGAAGGGTACAAGATTCCTCTTACGTCAAGGATACCTCCGCGGCTCTCCACAACGCTCTCCACCCACCCAAGACGGACAGGACAGTCCAAATGTACAGCCATCTACCCCAGTCATCGTCAACGTCTCCTCCCTCCTAGGAGTCCAAGGCGGCTTCGGCGCAACGGCCTACGCCGCCTCCAAGGCTGGCGTGTTGGGCTTCACGCGCGCCCTCGCGTCTGAGTACTCCTCTCATAGGGTTCGAGTCAACGCCGTGGTGCCTGGGTATATAGCCACGGACATGACCTCTACTCTGAATTCGCCTGAGCTGACGTCTAAGATTCCCTTGGGACGCTTCGGCACAGCGGAAGAGGTAGCGCATGCAGTCAAGTTCCTGGCCGAGAATGAGTACGCGCATAACTGCGTGCTGGGTTTGGATGGGGGGTTGTCTTCTGTTTGAGCTGTGAGGTGAGGGAGGGTGGATCTCACTTTACGGGCCGTGGTCAAGCTTTCTTGATTATTCGCACTGCCCGTGTATCGAATCGCATGCCACCAACTTCAGATGTCTCTAGTCCGCGCTCCTTCGCAGATCGACCTACTTTCAAAACCACCGCCGGGGCTCTTTCTTCGCACCGCTTGCGTATCACCGTTAGACCTGTGTCAAGCAAATACGACATGACCTCCAATCTCAACGAGGAAGATATCTGCGCACCAGAACTACTACTACGGTGATTCGAGAGTATCGAGAAAGTCAAGTTCCAGACCAAGGAAGAAACAGTATGCGCATGACCTCCGATATGGGCAATCCGCTGTTCCTGTTCAAAAGCCACTTGTCTCACGGATTGAGACAAAGAGCAAGTCAAAACGAGAGGGCACAAGAAAAAGACTCTGTATGGAGATGGTATTGGGATCTATTTGAGATCGGATTGGGTAGAGGGTGGATCTATATGCCATTCCATGCCATGCCAAATCCCGAGGTCCGTCCCTTCCCGCTGCTCACCTCATGCTACAGTGCAGCAAGCATGGGAAAATGTCAAAAAGGTATATCCGTCCTCAAACGCCGTAGTGTGGCGCCGTGGGCTAATGTTGTTTACAAGATGGGGGAAATGCTGCCTGGCCGTCGTCTGCTCGGGTATGCGATCGCGAAATGGGACTGGGACTGGGAGTAATGTCGACGGGCACTCAGTCCAAGACGATGGCGCCATCATCCTCGATCACCAGCACATCGTCTTTCTTCGCGCCATTCGTCTTCGCTTCCTCCATGACCTTACCCTTCTTCCTTGTAATGTCGTCCTCGAGACCGGCGTCGTCGGCCGTGCGCTTCGTCGCGCCATTCAAGACACCATTTGTGCCGTTGTGCATATTTGTGCCGTTATGCATGGTCGCGTCGATCTTGCCATCGGTGGCCGCGTGGCCATTCGTCTCCATCTCGACCTTCTTCGGCTTTTTGGCGATTATTACCTCCTCCGGCAAACTGAGCGGCTTCGCGCCCTCCTCGGCGTCTTTCTTGATGACAGAGAAGATGAGATCCACTTTTGTGTCGTCATCTGCCTGGTCGAAGACGGTGATGAAGGTGTCTGCCTTGAGCCCTAGCTCCTCGAATGTCTTCTCTAGATGCACATCCTCATCCACATCGTAGAGCAGATCCGCGTCCCGCTTTACGCTGAAGTCTTCGCCGTATCCGAGCTGTGTCTTGAGCACGTCCTCCACGAGATCGCTCAGCTTCGCGCGCTTGGTATCGACCACGAGGGTAGCGTATGCGACGCCGCAGGTTGCGCAGTTGGGGTTCGGCTTTTGCAGCGACTCGCTTGCGATGACGCGCTCGGTGCTGCGGGTCAGGAAGGCGAATTTTGCCTTGTCGAGCTGGTTGCGCATGACCTTGAAGGCTTGTAGGACGCAGAGACCGGCGGTCATGGCGTTTGTTGTTGCAATGGCGGGGATGATGTTGCCGGCCATCTCTGTAGTATATTAGCAGTTGGATCAAAAGAGTGAGTCGCATACTCACGCTTGATGTCGAACTTGGACCGCGTCTCAATGCCAAAGATGTGTGACCGCAGATTCGCGCTCGCCGCCACAAAGTCCAGCGTATCCACGTCGTCCTTGTCGAATGTGAGTATTGGTGCCGCATTGCCCACGTCGGCCTTCGCGCGCGACTCTTCCAGCCGGCTGCTGAGCCGGCGCAAGCTGTCCACGAAGACGGCAAAGTTCTCTGCAGTGTTCCAGACGACCTGATCTTGCTGCGCGACGGCTGGTCCACATCCCAGCGACTCCTGCAGCAGCGCATCGTAGTCCAGCGCCTCGGGTGCCCGCTTCGTCTTCCACATGTCCTCCATGCTGCGTAACCGCTCAATGTCCTCCTTGAACACTTTGTTGAAGAGCAACCGCGGGAAGTCTTCAGAGCCCATTGACTCGCGGATGGTCTTGAGAGCGCGTGCCTCCTTGCGCAGATTCGCGACCTCGTCTGCGTTCTCCAAGTCCTCGCTGTGGTCCAGCTCGGGCGCATCGTCTTCTGATGTGCCGAAGATTTCTGCGAAGAGATATGACTTGCCCCAGACGATGCAGTGGATGGCTTGCGACGGCGTGCTGCGGATCGTGCAGACGGGGAACGACTTGGGCGGGTCTTTGGGTGTGCAGTCGTAGCACTCGGTCTCGCCCTGTTGTCTGGTCAGCTCACACATAGCTCCAACACTCTGATATCGCCGAGTCGCACCTTCTTGATGACCTGCACCTGCCCATTGAAGCCCGTAGTGCCACTCTCCACCAACGGCACATTCGCCGCCAAGCACATCTTGTTCACATGCCGCCGCGCATCCAAGTTGTCCAGCGCATTGAAGACGACGTTGAAAGTCTTGAACCAGGCGACATTGAACTGCGGGTCCTTGATGTTGTCGTGGTATGCTTCAATCTTGACGTTGGGGTTGAATTTGCCGGCTGACTCTTTCGCAACCTGTCGCTAGCATTAATACACCTTCACCCACACCTCCTATTATGCGTCTTCACTTACCAATGCCTTGGACTTCTTGATGTGCTCGTTGCGGAACAGGAACTGGCGATTGAGGTTGCTGAGATCGATGGTGTCCAGGTCGACAATGTGGATTTCCCCAAAGCCAGTGAGAACCAGATTCTTGAGCAGCTCGCAGCCAATGCCGCCGGCTCCGACCATCAACACGCGCGACTACCCTTCTGTCAGTATGAATCCCACGCGACCACAGCGCTCGCACTGCCTACCTCTTTGATCGTGCCATGCAGCGAGGTGCCGAGGCTGCGGTTCGCATAGCAGTCGCGACCCATTACGATTGCCATGTTCAACTTGTAGCGAAGGGTGTATAGGTGTTGGAGGTTTCGGGGCGTGGATCAAGACATGGAGAAGTAGGCGTTGTTGTCTGATAACGCAGCGCGCAGGTGAAGGCGGGTGAAGCGCGCGGGTGAGAGACGAGAGAGACGTCAGAGCGGCGAGCTGCACGCCCGGGCCAACGGTCGTTGAGCCTCATCCAGCTTGGCGGATAGCCGAGAGCCTTACGGGGCTGTGAGTGGACTGCAGTTTGAGGATCACACTAGACACATTTTCTGTTGTCGGAATAAGCATTGGAGAGTGTGGAGCAGATTTGATTCAATAACGTGGCATGTGGAGTTTGGTGCCCCTGCCTTGTCTGCATCGAAGGATTCAAGTTCTCCATCACGACTTCCCAAGCCACCTGGACCCTGAGCAAAACCACAAACTTTACCGCGTAGATATTCCCACTCCCGCACCATGTCAGACGACGAGGTTGACCTCGAATTGCTGGACCTTCTCCGCGCCCGCTTCGGCCTCAACAACCAAAATGATGGCCCGCCCGAGACAAAAGTCCTGGAAAATGCCCAGTTCATCTACAACAACAGCGTCGACGTCGCCATCGACATGCGCTCCACCAAAGTCGCCGCTCAACTGATTCTCGACGAAATGCAGAAGAGAGAATACAGCACATCCACCTGGTCTGAACATGAATTGCACCCGAAATCCAGAGACGAAGCAACGGTAAACTTCATCTTCACCATGGATCTCCTCAACTTTTCTTTCTGGTCTGAGAAATCCGACTCGGAACGATTCGCAATCGTCTACAAGGGGAAGAGATGGACAGGCTACTGGAGTCTCGTTGCCCTACTTCAACGCGCGCTGGATATGGACATCCCGATTACCGACCCGACGTTCTGGGTCGATGAGGAGAAGTGCAGTGATGAGGTGTTGAAAACCGTGTTCAGTTCAGGATTAGAGGACGGAGAAGAGATCTCCATGTTCGAGGAGCGGGTGAGGTGTTTGAGGGAGGCGGGAAGGGTGTTGGAGGAGGTGAGTACTGACCATTTTTGGCCACTGGATTTGAGGAGACGAGGGACTGATGACTGACATGGCAGGAATTCGACAGCAGTGTTGTTACGTTGATTGAGGATGCGAAGAACTCGGCTGCCGGCTTAGTAAATCTACTTGCGGAGAAGTTCCCATGCTTCAGGGACGAAGGCACGTTTGAGAGGAAGAAAGTCCGCTTCCTCAAGCGTGCGCAGATCCTGGTGGCGGATCTGTGGGCTGCGTTTGATGGCGAAGGATATGGCGAGTTTGGAGACATCGACAAGATCACTATGTTCGCTGGTATGGCATCCTTTCGTGCTTGACAGTGCTTCGTGACTAACACAGGTTAGACTACCGCATTCCCCAAATCCTCTATTCCCTCGGCGTCATCTGGTTCTGTCCACCTCTCGAAAACGCCATACGCCGCCTCGACCCCATCGAGTCTGGGCATTCGTGGGAAATGCAGATAAGAGGTCTGTAAAAATTTTCCCTTGAGATACCACATCATATCCTATTCCCAGTTCCATGATCTACTTGATCGTAGCAAATACTGACATCCACATAGGCTGCAGCATCTGGGCCATCGAGCTCCTCCGACAAGAAATTCTCAAGCTCAAATCAGATGCGAAGATCAACGCCATATTGCTTGACTTCTTCCTCTACGATTTAGCCAAGGAGAAAGAGAAGGAGGGAGGGGAGGGGATCCCACATCATCGGACGAGGAGTATATGGTACTAGATCTGGATTTTGCATTTCAATCCGATCTTGGGTGGAAGCAATAAGTTGCTGATATGTCTCATGTCGGAACATGAAAAGTACATTGATCTAGTGCGGAGGCGGTCGAGGGAAGATCTTGTGCAAAGCGGGCGGGAGTGAAGCTCGCCTATGCTTACTGGCGCATGGCGAACAGATTATAGAGAGCGATTTGCCCGAAACATGTCGGTGTGATGAGCATGTGACATCAAGGATAGAGCTAGAAATTAGACATCGATGGCTGTTTCGGCAACACGTAACCAAGCAACGCCGTGCCCTCAAGTCTCATAAGCGTACCGTGTAGGATGAGCGACGATAAACATAATACTCATTTACGTGCAGCCAGGCAAGACGAGATGGCTTAGCTTACACTCCGTGACAATCTTTACGCATTCAGCGTAAAAGAAGTGTTACATGACTGTGCTTGCGCCAGGTCGTGGGTTCTCCATCTGGTGTGATGCTCTTACAAGTGTCGAGGGTGAGATGAAGAGCAAGCGGCGAATATGTTGCGTATACATATAGGCTTTATGCATCATTTAGAGTGGACAGCGCAGTGGCCAAGCGTGTAGGACACCTCCCTGCTGCTATAACATGCTGCTAGCTAGTAGGAGAATGTAGGTTTAATTGGTATCGATTTGTGTCGCATGTAATGTTTGAGGCAGTAGCTGATAGGGTAGCTCTACGACAAGCACCAAACACGATGCCTAAAGCACCGCTGGGAACTTAGTCGTTGCATGAAATCGGGCGTCATAGTCGGTTGGTCCAAGTTGCTTGGCTCATGGAAGTTCTACTATAAAGAGGCGTAAGGCCTTGTGATACCTCCTTATTAGAGCTACAGACTACTCTCCTGCGCTCATCAGATCTGCTCTTGATGCACGTCATTCTTCTCATCGTAAATTAATATCGTTTGTCATTATATTATAAGAAGGTCGTCACTCCAGCATCCAAACTCTATAATCCCATGCCCACAACCAGACTAATCTTCAATCTCCGTCTCGACCTTCCCATGCTGTACCCTCTTCCCCTGCACAATCAGCGCAAAATCCAACGCCGTGCCAATCACAGTCATCTCAATCTCAAAGTCCACGCGCTTATACCAATGTCCATCTTTCCCCTGAATCGCATTTATATGCGATACATCCAAATCCGTCTTGAGCGTACAGCTGGGCTTGACTGTCTTGTTGTTAAGTCTCCGAGGCGCTACCAATTCCCCGCAGAGCAATATGTCTAGCGAGAATACGTAGGTTGCGCCGAAGCTGGAGGAGATGTGCTTGTGCCATGCGATTTTGACGGGCTTGGTTTCTTCGATGTCGGAACCCTGCGATGTTGTCAGATGCGATTTTGACAATGCTAGAAAGCGGGGTGTGATCTTACCCGTGTCAGGTACCAGCTCATCTCGTGGCTGACGCGCTCTTTGCCGGTGATCCGGTCGATGTACTTCTCGTCCTCGCGGTGGCGGGTAGGGTCGAAGTTGGCCTTGTGCTCGATGCCGTAGCTATGTCGAGAGATTCGGGAACGGACTGTCACACCTGGAAGGTGGGTGTTGGTCAAGGCTTTGAGGACTGCGCCGCGACATATTGTAGTCCACCTGGAGACTGTATGAGCTTGAGTCTGATTGTTCTGGGATCATGTACGTACGGCTTGTCGCCTTGCGATTGCTGGACCAAGATATCGCGAGGTTCGTTTTCTTCGTTCAGTTGTTTGAATAGGTATCGGCAGCTTCCTAGCCCGCCTACCAGTACGACTGCCTATGGAAGTGGTCAGATAGATCGCGCAAGCTTGATTTTGCTTTGAATATACCTTGGGCAGGTTGCCGGTTTTTTTCTCGACTGCGCTGATCTGATCGTTGACCAATGCGCGGATCTGTGAAATGACATTGTCAAAGATGTCCTCGACAAATTCCCTACACAGAAACGTCAGACATCTAATTCTAGTTGCACGAACAGGATAGAGAACCATGACTTACTTTTCAAGCGCCAAAGATGGTCCCGCCCCACGCTGGAAGCATGCATGGGGAAGGGTAACCCGCCATGCTCTATCTTGCCCTTCGAAACTTCTCTTGATACCATTCTCCCATTGCGCACTCATGAGCTCTCTTTTATCAGCTTCGGATATGTTCCAAGCATCACCGAGCTGTTGACTCATCAGGCTGTCGAAGTCCTGGTCAAGAAAGATGGCTCCGCAGAGTTTGCCAGATCCCTCAACGCACTCCTTTAGTTGTAGTGAGTCAGAGTTAAGGATCTGATAACTGATCAAGTCAACAGTGCCTCCTCCAGCGTCGCACACTACAAAAGCGTCTCCAGTTTGGAAATTTGGACGATCCTTGAGATCCCGGAAGGTGGCTAAGGCAGCTGCCTCTGGTTCAGACACAAAGTTTAGTACAGTCTCGCCGGCTAGTCGGGTTTCGAGAATGCCAGCACGTCCTGCTGCCCTGATCATTCTGTCCTTGGCTTTCGTCGTCCACACGGCCGGCACAGTCAATACCACCCTGAAAGGTGTTCCATCAACGGCAACCTTGCCAAAATCCTTGTTGATGATGCCCAGTGCGTGGTTCCACAAGAGTCGGAGATAGTCTGCTACGGCCTGGATAGGAGTTTTTCCTGCTTGGCGCAACAGCTCTCTCGCTCTTTTGATCTGTGCCGACTCTCGTTGAGCGACTTCCATGTCTTCTTCATCCAAGAGCAAGAGCTTGAACCACTTCACCGGTTCTGCGTCACCGATTCCGTAGCCCCAAGATATATCTTTCGGACTACTTGCCCCAGATGAGCTTGAATCGCTATAAGCTATCGCTGTGGGAGCTTTGCCCTTGTCAGAGTTGCCCCAGTCTAGGGAGTCCCAACTCGTTATCATCTTGATGTCCTCTGGCTGCTTAGAGTAAGCCCATGCGACACCCGAATGTCTGAGGTGATCAGCTAATCTGCCTTGGAAACAGGGTGAGGCTCTACCTACGTAGTACCAAAGTCAATACCTATCAATATTGTCGGTGTGACTGGTTCGGGCTTTGCGACATGCAGTTTCGCACTGTCCGAGCTGATGGAAGTCTCTGGTGATGTGGTGGGTGTGCGGATCGATGGCCTCTGTATCCTCTGCAGAGGAGACTGAGCGCCTGGTTTAGCAAGTGGGCTCTTTGGAAGACTAAATCTGGGCGAAGGTGATCGAGGCGACTGTTCATCGCGAATGCGAAGATGCTCAAATCCGTAGCCAGCAGCAGACCTGTCGGGCGATGGACCTTCGCCATTCTCTCCTCCTGGTTGTTGCAGGGAATTCCCTGATTCGCCTGTCTTTCCTGCCGTCGATAGATCTTGATACGATCGACGGGGTGCGAATTGCGACATTCTTTTCCGTTCGTGTCGTAACTTGTGTGGTCCAGTCGGCCGCAGCGGCACCTCTATTTGAGGAACGGTTGTTGTAGCCACAGAAGCTCCTAAGTAGGTATCCATGTCTGTTTGTGATTTGAGACGTGTTCGGACAAGACTACTGGGGGTAAGGTGGTAGGACGGTGTAGTTCAGATCGGGACCATCAGAGGTTCACTGAGCAGACAAGGGCGGAGATGCATGCTGTAGGAGCAGTCGCATCTAAAGCGAGCTGTAGATTCGGTTACTCACCAGGCTGAGAATCAGCCTTGTTGCCTCGATTATCTGTTCGGCCGCTTCCCGCGTTGGTGTGTGTCGTGATTGGTCAGCCTCGTGGTTAGTGAAGCCATCAACAGATCAGGCTGAGGTCGAGACCACTACATCGTTTCAGCTCATTCAGCTTCGCCTCCATGCAAGGTTGCGCCCGCCCAATGGTTGGCGCATAATGTTAATGGTGGCACTCGCTCGACACCCTCATTGTAATGGCCTTACCCCAAGGAGCGTCAGCCCCCACATGCACTGCTGCATGCGACTGCAAGATAAACTGATTCGGGCTTCAAATGGTCCCACTTCTCGGCTCTGGGCGTTTTCCGGTACTGTCTTAGATATCAGGCTTCCTGGTCCGGTGTACCGCCTTGAGGAAGTTTATAAATCCGTGGCCTTGGCCACAGCCTCCACCAAGAGACGCAATCGAAATCGTACTTCGCTTTGATTAAAATCGTCTCTGCTCTTATTCTGCGTGAAATTGTCACCCGAAATCACCATGTCTGATTACGAGGATGATACGACATACAGCATGATACTCGTTATGGGGTTGACAGGATCGGGAAAGAGTTACTTCATTAACCAGCTGGTCGCTGGATCCGTAAAAGAAGGAGACAGCTTGAACTCCGGTAGGTGCAACGTCCTTTCTACAGCCGCCCTCTGAAGTGTACTTAGTCGTGAGAAAATAGAGACGGAGAAATGCCAGATCGTTTGGCTCGGGATTGGGGCCGAAAAGGTTGCAATCGTCGACACGCCGGGCTTCGACGACTCCAACAGATCTGACAGCGAGATACTCGAGGAGATTGTCCAATTTCTCCTCAAACAGTACAGGCTCGGGATCCGCTTAAAGGGCATCGTTTACATGCACCGTATTACAGATAACAAGATGTCAGGGAGTGCTAAGAGGTACTTCGAGATGTTCCAACGGCTTTGCGGTGAGCAGAGCATGTCCAACATTGTCCTCCTGACTACGATGTGGAGTCTACTGAGTGAAAAAGCGGTCGGACAGCGGCGTGAGCGCGAGCTTCGTGAGCAATATTGGAACATGATGGAGAGAAAAGGATCTATCATTCGGCAATTTGACGGAAAATCGGCAACTGCCAAGGCACTGGTATGCAGACTCGCGCGGAAGCCCAGTGTTGTCCTTGATATCCAGATGGAACTAGTTCATGAAGGGAAAATGTTAGAGGAAACGACGGCAGGTCGGCTCGTTGTACCACGCCTGGATAGTAGAATCGTGGAGTCGAGCGACGAAATCCAGAAGTTGGAACAATGTATTGTGAGGGCCAAGGACGTCGAGAATTCAAGTGAGCGGAGCCGACTCGAAAATCAACGAGCTTCATTGATCACGCAGCGTCAGGCAGACGTAGAGCGACGCCGGCGACTGCAATCAAGGCCAGGAAAGGATATTGCCGAGGAGATTGAGAAGAAGAAGGGTTCTGAGAAATGGAAGGACAGAGTTTCTGCATTTGCGTCCTTGGTTGGGCTCGCAATCACGGCAACCGTGAATGTGATTCTTCCACTAGCAGGGGTAATCAGCTTTTAGATAGTAGCGAGAATTGACAAGGCTATGGCTGCAAGCCACCCACCTGACGTCCTCTTCGGACAATGCGGCTGAGCAAGCCTGGGCCGCATTACGTGTTTCTATTAAAAACCTATCCCCCCGTCTCTCCTGTCATCATTGAGTTCATACTTAACCCCCCACAATTCCAAACCGATATGCCGATGGTACGATCCAAGGGCAAGGCAAATGCGTCCAAGGCAAGAGAGGTGGCCATTCGCGCTGGTGAGGAGAAGCCTCTTCCACAAATAACCAGCCAACGGGACGAAAACCGGAAAAGGCGTGTTCCAAGCGCCGATCATCTGCACCAGACAAACTTGGATGCCAGTCATCCAGAGCGTGTAGCGGTAAGATCGGAGCTTCAACGACGCATGACGGATCCGCAAGTGAATGATTCTTCGCCTAAAAGGACTCTGACGACGGAAGAAAACGGAAAGCCACAATTCAAGAATGGGACCCGTGATGCTAAGGACAGGCAAGAGCCAGCAACCAGCAGGTGAGATCTGATGCGCCCTCACTTAATTTATGCTAGACGCTGAGCACGCAACAGCGCAAAGTTAGGCCCGCCTACCCCGCGTAAGGATAACAACGGCGAAATTGTTACCGAAGATATCAAATTGACCGTCAGAGAACCACAGCCAGACAGGGACGTGATTGAGCTTGCATCCAGAGAAAGTGGTGGAGAACTTCGGAGAGCGATAGTTACCGTCAAGGCCAAGATTGGAAATAAAGATTCAGAGCATGCGCGATACCTTGACTTGATAAATGATCAACAAGTCATTATGCGGACGCAGTCCGAGAAGCTACGCAATAAGGAGGCCCAGGTTCAGGAACTCCAGAAAAAGCTTCAGATGGATCAGAAGCGGCGGCAGCATTCATCATCACAAATCCGCGAACAAGAGTTCAGAAACCAGAAACAGGAACAAACAGTTCGAGAGCTGCGAGCACGACTGGAAATGGCGGAAAAAGACCTCCGAGTCTCAGAGCAACATTCCAAGAAACTAGAACAGGCCTGGAAAGAATCTACTGAAGAGTTGACGAAGTTGCGCCAACAGACTTCCGTTCAGAAAGTGGATGACGACACGCTAAAAGCAGGATATGAGGAGATCATCTACTCGGTCAACAATTGGGCGGGTAACTACTGCGAAAAACGCGGTGCATCCTTTCAAGATCCTGACTTGTCGCCGCTTGAATCGCTTACACCTCATTATGCTCAGTATATGGCTTCAGACGTCCTCCGGCCGGTGCTCGTCCAAGCTTTCGTCATGAAACTTCTGGTGGACAACATTCTGATTTTTTCGGACTCGGAACCGACTGGGCTGCTGTGGGCTGGACGACTTAGCCCCGGTCTACGATTGATCCAAAAGGCCCTCGAATTTGGTAAGTCGTTTCCATCTCACCTCGTTGTACCTGGAAGAGACTCACAGAAAGCAGGGGATGGCCTCGTGACGCAGGAGTTTCTGTTGACAGGAGAAATTCGACAATCGCAGGTTCAGGAATATAGTGCATGGAAAGCGAAGAGCGCGATGCTGATTGCTGAGAAAGCAACCCAGACGGACATCGATCTTCTCGTTGCCGACATGCTAGATCACTTTCGAAACGAGCTCAGTCCGTTCGTCACGTGTGAGAACAAATCGGCACCATGGACGGATCTCCGCGAGATCATTGAGATGACGGTCAGACTGGACAAGGAGGTTCACATGTCCAGGGCGCTGTTTACCTTCGGCAAGTGGAACAGTCCTGATGGCGAAGAATTCGATTTCGAGTTTGACGGAGAGACATGTGTACCAGCTCATGGTTTCGGACCTGCGAGAAAGGGGATGAACTCCGAATTGGTCGTAACACCGTTCTTCATGAAGACAGGGACAGGAGATGGGAATGCCTACAAGGAGATCTCTTATCTGAAAAAATGTGTTGTGGTCTGTACGGAGAGTCGCAGGCTGCTCGAAAGATTCTAGTCGATGGGCGAAACCGTGTCTAGACACTCGGAATTTGACGATCAATCTTTCAACAGTGCTATTTACTTATGTTGGAAAGCATCTCGAGAGAGCATGCACCTGGACTTTCGCTCAGACAGTAGACCACAACCATTGTTTGGATGTGTGGGTTGGAGGGGACCTTGTTAGGCTAATGATGATCAATGACCGATGAACGTAGAATTTTTCCGCCTTTCGTTGAAACGTACATGCTATGATTGATGTTACATCGCATCTATCATTGCCGTCCAACGAAAGCTGTTGTGTGCTGCGTGGACTGCCAATCATTCGCCAGTGCACCATGACGATGGACTGCCCTGCCATCACTTCCTGCTGACTTGGATTGCTGAATTGTGTCTATGAGAGTCCCCGAGCGTTCGCCTCACTTTCAGGTGAAGGCGAGGGGAGGGTTGACATACTGTACCTCTTCAGCATGCAACGTCCGTTACTGTAGCATGGCTTGTGACGTTGCATGCACTTACGAGTAGATGATGTGAGAAGCGTTCGATGGTGAGCGATGTGTAATGTGAGTTTTAGGGGATGACTGTGCTCGACGAAACAAGCTAGATTCTTACTCAATGCGGCAAGCGCATAGCCTATTCTTGGTTGTTTCTCCAGAGATCGGCCTCGTGTGGGCGGGAAAGTGACGTGTTTCGAACCCGTTTCCGCAGAGCCTCCAAAAAACCCACGATGATCCAGGTCGTGCAATTAGAGAGATGACATAGAGAGGGAGGTGCGCCACACCCGACGCTGCATGGGGAAGGATGGCATGATGTGTAGGTGCCGCAACTTATTGGCCGAGGAAATGAAGTCATGCGTTACATTGGAAAGGAAGGCAGTGCCGATGCCTTGATTTCCACGATGGATGTAATGTGACAAGGGTTTGAACTCGATACTTAAGAATTGCAATATGCCCAATATCACACATCCACATCACACCGCAAGCTTAACAATCTTCCAGTCTCGTTCCAACAACACACGAACTTTACAAATGACCATACCAGAACTAGGCCCGCAATCATGAAGTTCACAACCACCACCCTCGTCACCTCCACCGCCGCTCTCGTCTCGGCTTCTCCCATCGCTCAAGCTGACACCAAACCCACTGGCAACGATGTCTTCCGCCTCATGGCCATCCGTTCTGGCTCAGACATTCACTACGGCTCCATCCAAGCGGTAAACGGCGGTCTGCGCATTGGATATCCCCAGCAAAACGCCAGCTGCTCAGAGCCAGATGTCAACTACGCTAGTCTGCAAGTTGGCCAAGAAGACGGAGGTCTCTACATTTACAGTGACTTCCCAACTCTCCAGGCTTACGTTGACCGCTCCGGCATGGGCCAGGGCATCCTGAAGTTCTCCGTTGGCGTCCAGCCTATTGGAAAGAACCAGGAGCGGGGACCTTTCAAGATCAACGACAAGTCAAACTTGTTCTTTGACACTGCCAACGGTGCAGTCGGATTCCAGGCATGCCCAAATGCGCTTGGAGGTGGCTACAGTGTCTGGCTTGCCGGCGAGACGAACCCTGGAGGTAACAAGGACTGCGTGGGATTCACAGCTAGGGCATTGAAGGAGGAGAGACCTGTCAAGTGCTCGTACAATGACATGGGCGCATGAGCTGTGTTACAGACCTTTCTGTGTTCACTTTGATCGATGATAGGCAAATCTTCACAAATAATTATGCACAAGATAGCTACATTATACTTGTGTGATACACGACCATCCCTTCACCACCCAATGTTACATGATCCAAAGTCTTTTGGTGTGAGATCTCAGTATCGTCTGAATGCGGTGCTGCTAGCTACGATGGAAGCATGTACAGGCATCCCACACCGATCAGAACCTACAACAGCCCCTCTTCTTCACTACAGGGAGTTCATCGATCTCTTCCCCACCGATTATACGCCTCATCTTTTTCTACATACCGCTCAAACGCACTCCTATACTGAGCATACACCTCCTTTGCGTGCCATTCGTACTCGTTCAACCACTTAATGTCTGCCTGTCTGCATTCTTCCCAGTCTTTGAATTGATCGCTTTTAGGTCGAGTAAGGAAGTTGACATAGTAGTCTGAGATTGCAGGGCGTGTAGGTTGGCGAGGCCTTTCATAGCTGGGAGGCGAGTCTTCTGCCTCGAGTCGAGTCTGAGTGTCTGATCGTGTCGCTAGTTCCGATTCGCTCCATTGTGGAGATGGAGCGCGATTCTTGGACATAGTCACGGAGCCGCAGGTTGGTGAGATAATACTGGCGACTTTCCCGATGAGACCTGGAGCAGAGGTAATTTCGATTTCCGAACAATAAGTGGGGTTTCTGTTTCGGTAAATCGTGTAAGGCTGGATCTGTGAAGGATATCGAAGAGTTGGAGGACAAGTACAGAGTTTCTAATGTACACAGCCCCAATAAAGGATGCCAGGCAGCCACTGCAAAGATGGGGCGAAATATTATTCGCCCAAGCATTGCACCACATTCTTCAGGCTGCTTCACCTTTAGCTTTCTACATTATCTGTCCTTTGCCACGAAGTCATTGAGGAGAGATCATTCGACCCAGTTTCTTTGGTTACCCGCGACGATGACTGCTCATACCGAACTATTACTTCAGATATACTCAAAGTGTCGCAATGAGTAGTATGCCGGCGTAATCAGTGAGCACTTGGGCAAATTTGCGTACTTTTTGGAACGTTCAGTGGCAAAATTTTGAAACCCATTTTAGGGGCAAGTGCCATCGTAACTACAGCCAGAAATATAACGCTAACAAAGGTTTCTAGGAAAAGGGTTCCTCAGGGAATATTACAATGCTTCCACATCAACCTAAACAGCTGCACAACGGTTGTCTCGAGCAAAATTGCTGTGAATACTGTCTCTGCAAGCATTGTAGCTGTCGTGGCCCCAAGGACCCTTGGGAAAATTGATGTCAACCACCCACTTTTTATAGTAATCGTTGAAGTAGCACTGCCTGTTTGATCCACCGGAGCATCTCATGCCATCATGTGCATACGGGCAGATGGCGGCAATATCAATATTCTCACCAATCATGGCCATCCTGTATCTGTCCAGACCGGCCTCAGTCCAAACAGCAGTATCTCTGTATTATGATTAGATGCTTATGAAGATGACAGGTTCAGGACGACGCTTACTCAAATGTGACCTTGCAGGGCCTCCACTTGGGGATTTCCTGTTCGCATGTGCCCCTGATCCATTCTGGCACGTCCTTGATGTTCTGGAACTCATTAACGCAAGGAACACCACCGACGAAGAGCTGCCATTGTCGGTCCTTGGGATGGACGCGCTGGGCGAAGTTCATGCCGTAGAAGCAGGCCGGGAGTGATCCATCTGTCAAGATCTTACTCTTGTCTGGCTGACCGTTGTTGCAGTCGCGCACGTTGCGAATCAAAGTGTGCAGGTCGATGCCGTATTCTCCCATCTTTCTTAAAAATTTGTCGTCAAGTGGCTTGGCATCACCGCTTTCGAAGGGCTTGGGATCACCGAATGCCTTGACCTTAATTACGTGGCATGAGTTGCCTTCCTTGAAGGTACCAAGCGCTGTGCAAGGCTGCACTTCTCCTTCATTGTATGCAGGCATTTCTTGCTCGACGTAGACCTGCATTCTCGCAAGAAGGGTACCAATGGCGCCTTGTCGGACAGTTGCGAAGGCTTTTCCGAGAGCTTCGTTTAGCTTGCTGTCTTGTATCTGGGTGAGCAATTCACCGCCTTTAAGCAGTTCCGAGACAGGATGCTTTGCATGTATGTTGAGATCCTTAACGCCGAGGCCAGACATGCGGTCAATCATATTGCGCACGAAATCGTCGGATTCTTTCTCTCCCAGACTGTCATCGCCAAAGATGGCCAGGAGTGTCTTGTCCAACATGAATTGCGTGTCGTTGAAAAATCCTTCAAGACGATTACCCATCGCGGCCGCAAAGTCTTTATACTCTGGTACTTCTGGCTCGTCCTTGTTCGCCTCAAGATTATCGGCTGCGGCCTGAGTGTACTGTCAGTGAGGGTTCCATCGAACATGAGATTTACCTACTCCAAGGGCGGCGCCGATAGTGGCGAAGATTCCTCCAGCAATAGCTCCACCAGGTATGGCCCCCAGAACTGCAGAAATTGTGGCGGGTCCTGGTTATTAGTAAGTAAGAGCTCGATTTATCTGGCTAGCATAAGTTTACCAAGGGCGAAGTTCTTGAGCAGTCCAGGGGTCTCGCTGTCGGGCACTTTCTCGACAACATCGAAGTCCGTGATCACAGAGGCTATCTTGAGTGAGTCTTTCATAGTCTGCGAAGTGAGCTTCTTGTCTAGGTAGTCGAATGCGGAGTTGATGTTGCTCGCCATCACTCGAATGAAAAAGTCTTCGGGACGATCAGCCAAGACATCATAAGCATTCAACAATCGTAGTGTGACTCACATTCATATTTGTCACAAGTCGCCGGAGCCGTTGGAGCTGTACAGCTGTTGGAGCTCGTAGTGGAGCAGTCGATCGTCACGGTGTTGGGTCCCTCGAATTTGGACTGAATCTTTTGAAGCCAATTCACTAGGAAACATTATGTCGGTCCACATTCCAGGACGGACTTGATGATGTGTTACCTGTGCCATTCTTTTCCATCCAGTCGGCGAAGAACTTCTCAGCGCCGCTATTCTTCCACGACTTGGGATCGGTAGCACTGAGGTCACAGCTTTGCGCTGCGCGATTAGGGTCGGCTTGACCAACTTGAGCGATTGGAGTGGCACCCGCAATTGAGACCAGAGCCACCGTGGCCAAGGTCAATCTCAAGTGAACCATGGCGGATGTGCTTTATTAACTAGTAATTACTGAAAGGATATGTAAGGAGTGACGAGGTGAGCGATGGTGTTGGACTTCATTACCCAGCACCTGGATATATATATATATCGAACACAACACCACTCAGTACTTTGCCAAGCTTCAATGCTCTTCCTTGACAAACATCATGAATTGGTGTAACACGAAGGACGAGTTTGAGCCTTCATATTGGCATGGCGGGAAATTTGCGTGGCCCAATTCAGCCCTAGTGCGCTTGATTGCATGATGAAGTTTAGCCATTTCATTCGTGACTTTGCTTACAATTTTAGACTTGGGCGTTCGAAACATAGGGCAGGTAGTAGGAGATCCAGGCTTCCACACTGTGGCGCACGTCGCTGTGCACAACATATCGGTGAATATGTAAAAGGGGACCAATCACAGACGATTTGGACCTTGCTCAAGTAACTTAGCGCCGTAATCTGAGCCTCACCGGATACACGTCGGATCTCGACTTGAACTCACACGATTCCAAAACATACATGGAAAGACGAATCGATGTCGTCAGGTCCCAGTGTGTCTACTAAGACATTCCTCATCGATAATCGTCAATGCATCCGGTTCTCGCAACACTGCTTCATTCTTGTTATACCTCTTCATTGTAATCCTTTCAAAGTCAAGTTGCATACAGTCATTGTACTGTGTAAGTCGCCGAGGTGAAAGTCAAGGCAGATTCGTTATAATATGAATGACATAAAAGCAGGCGCACTGTGCGCATAGATCCTGAGATCTGAAACGATCGTCAAGTTAACCGCCCGAGTTGGGAGCGCGCGACGAACAGGGCGTTCACGTTGGGGCCAGGTATTAGTTGCAACCACCACAATTCGGTACACCTCCTTCCACATTGAGAAGGATTGGATCTCTTCATATCATGCCAGACCAACGCGGGACTGACCATCTACGCACTTTCGCCTGTGTTGGGTGCGGTTACACGTCTGCATAACAAGGGTAGGACTTGAATAAAGCCCCCAAATCGAGCATTCGGCGATTGCAATTCTTGTAAGACAGCAATTCTGCAGTCCAGCATCTCCGGGTTCATGCAGTGATACGATGAACAGGAATCATACTGCGTGGTCGGAATGCAGAGATGGCCCACTTCCTTGTCATGCCCAAATTCTGCCCGAACGACTATTACGGCAAGGTACAACGGATACAGAGATGATTCATGTGCACATCTGAGATGTATCGGAGCGTATTCACGATCTCAATGATGATGAGCACCGCTCAGGTTGTGAGAAGACGTTTCGAGCTCCAAACCAGGGGTCGCCAGCCCCTTCACCTCGGCGTCTACCCAGGACCTCCAATCTCCACACACCCATCCCATCAAACATCCCAAACCTATGGTAGTTGAAAGGTCCGACTACAGCGGGGAGCACGGAGGTGACCAGGATGCTTCAAGCTGAAGGGTTACACAGTGCAAGGGCACGGCGCGTCTAGCCGCACCAGTGCGGGCGGTGATTAACATGGGGCCGAAAACTCTTGGATTGGCGCATAGATACCATAGGCGCAAAGAGTCAGGACCAATGACATCTTCAGTAGAATTCCAAGACTCTCCAACCCGCGACAGGGTCATGGATGACAGCAGTCTTCGGCGCAATATATTCCTCGCACGCATCATACGCACTTCGAGTGGTGTTTCCAACAAACGCTTTCCTTCGCGATCGTTCGCGCAAACGAATCGCTTAGGGTCAAGAACTGCCTATCAGATGCGGATAACAAGCATGCTCCCGAGACAATTTTCAGGATACCAACTAATTGAATGCAATGCAATGCAGAGTAGGATTCTTTGCTTTCCCAAAATAGAAGACACTACCACACTATTTCTATCCTCAATTTATCGCACAACGGCATTAATCGAATGCTCTGTATATCCTGTAAACTCCACGCTACTCTACTTACTCCTCGAACACGAGTTCCTCACTTTACTAGAACCGCGATATCGAAGTCTTCAATCCCTCCGACACTGATACCAAGCCTTGTTCTCGCCCTCAAATTCAATTTCATCCCCATCCGACGGCCCAGCGATCCAGTTCTTATTCCCACTCTCAACGTTCACGCACTTCTCCCATGATCTGATCGTTCATCAGCTTCGTTTCACCTTATGCCAACACTTCTCCGGAGAGAAGTGACTTACCCAAAGAACCCACATTCACACCCTCCGAACAACTTATACGCAAACGCGTCTTGGTAACCGTGGATCGTCTCGTTGTAATAGAATGGCGCGCAGGCGTCGAGGGCCGAAATGCTGGCGTACGCGCTGCTGTTGTGCCGCGTGAGGACGTAGCCGCACATGTAGGGTTCTGGTGACGATGTGGGGAGTGACGAGGTCAAAGACGTTAGGAGCGGAAGGACAAGGGATAATGGTGTAGTGAGGATCATCTTGGTATGGGTGAGTTGACTTCGGGTTGCTGATGTGCGTTGCGGTCTTGATTGAATAGATCTTTTTAACTTCGGGATGTAGAACCATACTTTCGAAATCGACGATTCAATTTATGCATTGCCAACACTCAACTCAGACCGCAACTTCAACAACACTTGCTCCCCAACTTTCCGTAGCCGAGCTGTCAAATGCAAGTACCCGTCGTCAGCGTGGCCTTCGCACTACCTCGATTTCCTATTCGAGCGTTGTGTAGTCGCACCGCAACCAGCTTTCCTGCCCACCGCCACGGCGCCGTTGCTCAAATGTATTGTTGGTGCTAGAAATAGTGCTGTCACGGGAGGTTCTGACGGTCAGCGACGTCTACGTGTCTGGGCTGGGCTTGAAAAATTGACCGCCTGATGATTGTTTCGTCAGTGCTACAAGCAAGCCATTTGCGACGCCGGATCTTGGCGGCGAAGCGGTGTTTGCTACTCATATGGTGGTGCGATGGACATAATTGGACGGACAAGGCGGTGTGTGCGAATGGGAAGTGCGACAGTAACAGTATGACGAGGCACTAAGGTAACGACTAAAAGACGGTGACAAGCACGACTCACGAGCGCAACGCAATCGTGTAAAGGTTCTGCAGAGGCCATGGAACTTTGCCCGTGTGTTTAGCAGAATTGGAAATGATCATATTGCGTAGACACTGAGGAAGGGGTGAATTGGCAAAGGGACTCGGGCCCGGCCACGGCAATTGGTTGCTGGTCGGTTTTGATTCGGCCTTCGTTTTGTCACCCTTTCTGCTCTAGATATGCCCCTACGCGTCGTCATCGTCGTTCGTCATCTCCTCTGCCATGTCTTCCTCTGTCTCTCCTCCCATGTCCTCAATCGTCTCTTCTCCCATGTCTTCCCTCATTTCCCGACCCAATCGCTCAGCTCTTTCTTCATCGATATTTTTGGTAAGCTTCTCGACAACTGCAGCGTCCACTTTCCCTGTGTCTGACTCGAACCATTTTTCAGTGTCAGCGTATGGTCCAGTAGGATAATACCTACTTTCGGATGAGTCAGCGAACTCCTGCATGTATCGAGCATGCTCCACTAGAACATCTACGGCAACATGATGGAAGTCCGGATGTTCTCTCGACTCCTGCTCCATCTCAATCTGCGCCCACCAACGAGCTTTGAGACAGTGGTCTAGGCGCCAATCTCGCGTGGATGATTTTCCATGGGCTTTGAAACGTGCTTTTGCTCCATATAACTCAACTGGTGGACAGGTGTTTGACAGGTCGAGGAGATCTTGTGAGGGTCGCTTTCCTTTGGCATTCTCGTACGACGATTGATCCTCCATCGCCAATCTCACTTTCTCTCGAATCTGATGAATGCGTTTGGCTGCGGGATGGTGGGGACTAATGGAGATCTCCTGCATCTTCAATTCGCAATCAATCCAATGTGCAGTGTTCCTGGGTTCCCCAAGATACCAGTTGAATTTTGCTACGCGGCGATAACTGCATGCTTGTCAGATGAGCGACAGGTATGTATTCGACAACTTACGCTCTGAGGCACAGTAGAGATGGCTTGGAAGTAAAAAGATCTGCCAACTTGATGGCGATCTTCTTACATTTAGCCCAATCTGCGTGCTCCGGATGTTCCTCTTGCCTGTCGAAAAAATCCGTGCCCTCCTCGAATTGCGCCGCTTTTTCGTCGTGGTTAAGTGCAGCAAGCTTGTCCGTACAGGCTCCACACGTACACTCGAAGCCGTATTTTTCTGCCAAGAAAAAATTACGTTCCTCGAGACTTGCGAATACGTAGGATTGTATGATATCGTAAGCTCTTCTCTTGAGATGATGTTTCGAGTGGCATGAAATAGTCCTTGACCTACGTTGCTATCCCATACATAGACGAGGTTGGGATCGCAAGAGTGATTGATAAGAGTCGACTGTCTGAAAACACGACCTTCGATCTCGTTTGCCCAGTAAACGCAGAATATGTGCTGAAAGTGCTTTGGTATCTCCGACCAGGATCTGCGGGAGCGAAATTCAGTCAACTCTTTTAAACGTTCGCTTTCATGCGCATCGAGTTCCCAGGACCAACGTCGATCAGGGTTCTGCAGCGCAATGTAGAAATCGACTATGGGTTTGTGAAAATTGAAGCCATTCGACGAGAAGACCGGGGTTTCTGCAAGAACGCAGGTGCCCTTCGATATGTGTCCAAGAGCTCGCAAACCTCTACCCTTGCCTGCGATGTCAAATTCTTCAAACAGCTCTCTGGCATCTTGATCTGGTAGTCGTAAGTAAAAGCGGTATCAATGACATGTGAGTACTTACATTGAGGGGCACGCACTGACCGAGACATTTCGGAAATCCAGGGACGGTGAGGACGAAAGGCACGGGGACTGTGGGCAGGGAAGCTATGTAGATAGAGGATGACTTCCTGTTGCTTGCAAGCAAGCGGCGGCTGGCGGTTGGGAATCCACTCCAAAGCGCCACGTGATATTATGGCTTCCTCCAATCCAACTATACTGCTTCAATTTGCTGCACACGAGCCATGATTGTTGCTCTCCACCTGAGATAGTCCTGCCTACGCGATTCGCCGAGATAATCAGTAGCGTCCTGCATCATAGTACCAAGACCAATATAGTCGCTTGCACCATTTTGAGATACTACGATTTTCGCAGATGTGCCAGAAAACTCCACGCCATCCATTGCTTCTTCGCCTTCTTGGGGTGTGACATTCATGAACCATTCCATCTCCAGCCAGCCCTCTGATTGTACCGTCGGCATAAGCTCTTCTGCCTCGAGAGACAAGTCGTCGTATGCAACTTCCTCGCCCGTTTGCAGCTCCAACAGCGCGGTGATGGCAGTGTCTCTCCATCCTTTGTACTGCTCGGGCGTGACTTCCACATCTCGCATCTTGTTGTATACGTAGAGGAAGATGACGAGGACTAAAGCGCGTATGCGAGCGTCTGGTAAAGACGCGGAATTTGCCTGGGACGTTGCCACGCTTCGACGAGGTCGCTTGCTGGGTGACTCCGCGGCTGCGGAGGACATTCGTTCGAGTAAGGGTAGAACCGACTCTACGCCGGTAAAAACGTGGGGCGCAGCGCTTCCATAATTGAAAGTCTTAACAAGACGTCGAATTGCAGGCATGATCCACTCTGGCGCAGATGACCCTGCAGGCTTGCGTGTGCTTCTTGGGGTCTTTTTGGCACTTAGTGGAGTCTTTGGTGTATCTCTAGCAGAAGTAGGAGCTGAAGTGGCTCTCTTGCTAGGTGTTTGTGGTTCTCGTGGGGCGTTGGACGCGGGGAGGGCACTGCTCAGGTAGTTGTATAACTTCTTGTAGATGCGGGCAGGACATGGTGGTCGCGATACGATGGTAGGAAGGTTGAAGCGCTGTTTCGTCCTGTTCTTGTCAATTAGGTGACCATCGAGTGGGTAATATATTGTACCTCTCGCACGCCAGCTGAGCGCATGCATATGGTCGCGCAATTTCCTCGTCGGACTTGAGAGAATGCGCGACACTGCGCGAGCGGGCCAAAAGTGATAAAGCTATCTCGATGAGCTCAGGTGGTATGGGCCCACTAATGGCTGGTACAAGTCCAGTCAGGGCCTGTTCAATGCTTGCTCGGCTCATCGTACTCTGTCGGTTGTCGTGGTTGAGCCTCCGAACGTGTTGTCCGCGCGTACGATGATCTTCCAAAATCGAGGTGCAACGCGCCGCCACGTGATCATGTGGTAGGCTAAACCACATTAGCTCACTAGCCTCAAACCCAAGATTCGGCGGGGCAAATGCATTGATGTGTCAATACAATCATCTTAATCCCTGTTGCTGATTTTCGAACTTGTGTTAGTATCCCACATCACGTGTGATTGCATCTGTGAGATAAGTGGGTGCTGAAACTGTCCACGAACAATCCATATCTTGTCTGTCATTTCTCCGCGGTCTCAATACTCTCAAGCGTCTTTCCCTTTTCGTACTCTACAATAGGGCTTTCAGGTGTTCGAAAAAGGCGCCTGTAGGGTTTCAGACCAATGCTGCAGCGAGCTCCCGGACTCAGAAGAATACTGGGTAGATCAGGTCGCCATTACAACGTTGAACGACTTCTCCAGGACAAGCCCGGCAATCAGGGACGCGTGTATCTTGCTACGTATGTTCAACGAGCCGATTCAATCCTCAAAGCATTTACACGTTCCTTCGATTTTGCAGCAGCGGAGATGAAAAATATGTACTGAAAACTGTTGCTCCGCATGATTTCAACTACTTCGAGAAGATGTTCGATGACCTGCGGAGCTCACCATACATCCGAGTATCCGAAGACTCGTGCCCAGAAGAATCTCTCTTCGTCTACAATGATCTCCCGCACCATTTTCTTGATTTCGTCCAGAATGATGTCTCGCTTCCAACCACATAGCGCATACTTCGAGATGCGTTGCGCGGCATCCAGACACTCCACGAGAAGGGCATCGTACACACTGATATCAAGCCGAATAATATCTTAATTGAGAGCACTCAATTGGATCAGGATACAGATGTTGTGATCAAGCAAGTAAGAATTGCAGATATTGAAGATGCTGCCCATGTACCCGAAGGTTGCATCCTCTCTGGGCGCCAGTTCGGGAACTGGATGTGGCGGAGCCCCGAGGCGCATGCATCTGCAAACATACACACGCCTTCAGATATGTTCTCATTTGGGCTTGTTGTAAGTTCGCTTCGTACGTAAAGACCTGTTAAAGTCTGACGTGTATCCGTAGTGTATCTACGCCATGACAAAGCGCGTCATATTCGCGGTTGATGAATCGGAGATTCCAGAAGGAATCGAGCTTCTGGATATCGTTTTAGAGCGTCATCTGTCGTACTTTGGCGATCTTGAGGGTATCGAAGGGTTGATCCGCTACCTTGGCGACAGTCCTTGGGCCGAAATCATGGCCATGATAGCTGCCGATTTCAATGCGGACAACCCGAGGCGACTATTTCAACTGTGGAAAGACATTGACCCAATGTTCAAAGACTTGGTAGTGAGAATGATGAACGTGGATCCCGCACAACGACTCACAGCCAAGGAGGCACTGGCACATCCATCGTTTGCAGACGTGCCCTGGTGATATATCATGGTCTCTGTGCTAGTCAGCTACGGTGCATGTCATTTAAATATCCTGTCGGCTCAAACTGATCTACTGTCAGACCATTTCATCTCTGCGAAGATATTTGCCTTTCAACAGTACGTGGGGTCATTCACAGTCATATGATTTGATACGCGCACACGAGGCAGCTTTTGTAGTCGATCTGGACAGTCTTTGCTACATGTCCTGGATAGGACGACAAGGCTGTGATTGACCAGCCTATCACATACGTCGAAGATAGAACTTTTCACGGGGGTGGCTTAGCCAAGACAGCAGGCACCACTGTTCTCAACAATTCAACGCCAGCCTGGTGTCAGGACTGTGTCCATCATCCCTCATCGTCTCCACGGCGGGTCAGCTAGGTGCTACAATGGAACTATACTGTTACCGCCCGCTTCCAGCTACCAATCGTAGTATACGACTGCTCCGCCTCTTGCCGGCCGAGGACGAAAATGCAGACATATAGTGCGATCTTTTCAACTACTCTCTCCAAAACGCCCACGATACTCATCTGTACGAGGCTCTCTCCTATGTATGGGGAAATCCAAACGATACTTTACCGATCTCTGTATCAGGATGCCGCATGGACATTACAGTAAATCTTCATGCAGCGCTCTTACGTCTTCGCAACCACTCTCTTGACCGGATCTTATGGGTAGATGCTATTTGCATCAACCAAGAAGACGAAAAGGAGAAGGCATCTCAAATTCAGTTTATGGTGGTCATATATGATCAAGCCACTCGTGTCGTCGCTTGGCTTGGAGAAGCAGCAGATGACAGCAGTTTAGCCTTTCAGGCAATACATGCGGCTGGCCGCAAGAAGTCGACAACTGTGCCATATAATGACGATATCCACGCCGCAGGAATGGCATTACTCCACAGGCCATGGTTCAGGCGCATCTGGGTACGTGTATCGAGCCTTTACTCGTTCTGAAACACCAATTGAGCCTTGATCTAGATACTTCAAGAGGTCGCCACAGCTCGCAGCGTCCTATTGTTATGTGGCCCGGACAAGCTGGACGGATATGCCTTCGCCCTGGGTCTGGAGTCATGGGAACCTTTCTCTTCTCTTGAGCAACATCTGCGAGACCTAATACTTTCAGTGACATACCTCATCAAAGAGGCCATATTTAGGCCTTACAACTTATTAAGTAGCGAGGAGAATACATCTCTCAACGTGTGTCCATTGGGGACATTGTTGGACATGTATCATGCCCACGAGGCTACAAAGTGCCATGACAAAGTATTTTTTGCTTGGTATGGGCTCAGATGTACCAACAAGAGCTGACTTGCTTCTAGACTACACACTTACTTGGGAAGAGTTGATGAAGCGTTTGCTCAAGCATGTCATTTCCAAGAGCGTTACTATTAGCGTTGTGACCGATAATCAGGTAGCAGTCATCGAAGGCCGGGGGTATGTTTATGGAATGGTCCGAAAGGTTGAGAAAGATCCAGTGCGGGGCGATCAACGTTGTTTACAGATCAGCAAAGCCAAGAGGCATCACAGGATATCTCCAGTGTGGAAAGTCCAAGTGACAGCGAATGAGATCCGGCAGGGGGACATCATCTGTTCCCTCGCAGGGGCTGCACATTATACCATCATCAGAGCTCACGACGATTACTTCACAATCATCTGTATTGCGGTGGAGATTCTGGAGCTGAACGCAAAAAAAGAGTACGACCACCCTAAACAGAGAGAACCGTTCCCAGGCATGTCAGGCCATCGATACCGTGATTTTATCCTTCTTTGAAATTGGGAAAACTTTACAGATAATCCACGAGATATAGGATCCCGGGAAGCTTGGATGCGGAAATCCGGCACGAAGCGTGACTAACAGCAAGTTGAGCAGGACAGCACCATTTTTCGGGCGAGAATGCGGTGGAACGTTGATTCGATAGTCTAAGACGTTCCAAAAGAAAAAATGAATATTAGCATTCGGTCTCATCCCAGGGGTCAAGAAGCCGTACAGGCATGTGAAATGATAATCAGGCGCACCACTCAATACACCATCGGGATGAGATTTGATCCCGCTTCAAGAACTGGAAGTCATGACGGAAACGCGGTACTAGACCTACCCAGGGATATGGCTGCTTGTTCCATTTTCCATCCGAGCCGCTCCGGCGACTTACCAGTACCGCTATCGTGGGCGGCAGAAGGAGGCCATGCGGGTGTGATACAGCTACTTCTCGATTCAGGGTTTGTACCTGTAGATGAATTCTTTCTTCCGACTGTGAAAGGAGGGTATGAGGCTCTGTGCCAAGCTCTGCTTGCAGTTCACCCAGTAGATGTCAACGTGAAGATTGATGATCGGACACCACTGTTCGAAGCAGTTATATATGGACACGAGGCTATCGTCCGAATACTAATGACCTGCCAGGTGGATTTGGACGCAAAGTGCCGCTATCCTAAAGTGGATAGAAGTGGCTTTGGGCTGCAGTATCTGACACGAACGCCACTGTCTCAGGCGGTCAGCCTCGGAGATACGTCAATGGTACGATTGCTACTCGACACAGGCGATGTGGACGTTAATATACAAGATAAGAAAGGAGACACACCATTGCTATATGCTGTAGCTAAAGGGCATGAAGACATCGTGAAGCTATTGCTCAAGCAAGATATGATTAGTGTGGTAATAGGAAATAAGGAAGGCCAAACACCGTTGACAAGCGCGATTGCTTGTGGACGCACGGAGATTTTGGAGCTGTTACTCGGCACGGGAATTTTTGGTATTTTGTCTGGCAGACTTGCATGATGATGGACACCTCTTGAGAGCATTGAAATCACTTAAAAAGCTCATGGCTCAAAGAAGAGAGCGGTTAACGGATTGGGAGTGGAGCAGGAAGCGGAGCACACGGCAGAAAAGATATGATGCAATAAACAGCTTATTACACGAAGCTTGTTGGGACGGATACCAAAGAGATGGCAACTCTTGCAGCTGTTGCGAACAGGGTAATGTCGAGCGCGGTTAATGCTGGACTGACTACTAAGAGGAGTGGCCGGGGCGTGTTCAGGTCGATACCTTACATGATAGATTATGTCAACTCCTGATCAGACTCTCGTCATATAATCACAGTACATCTCTTCCCATCATCGCAGCGAATGCCGCATCTTGGACCCGTCTCATGTACGCGCCAGTTGTATGTTGTGCAAGATCACCAAAGATGACATCGTTCAGCTCCTCAGATTTAACGTGTGAAGCAGAAGAGCCGCCGTTCTCTCTGTCGCGAAGGAGTATGACGTTCCCTGCATTCGTCAACGGAGCGGGTGGAGTAGGCCATAGCGGCAGTTCTTCCCATGGCGTAGCTGGCTCCGTGGGAGCAGCTTGTCGTATGACTCTTGTACCCCGGGAATGTCGGACGACCTTTACACTCGGCACGCTTGCAACAGCTGTTGGTGGCGATGCAGTCATGAGCTTTACCAAAGACTTGACGTATGCCGCGTTACTCAAACGAGTGACTGGATCGCCTTCATTCGCAAAGGAGATGAAGACGCCATCTCCGTGATGACGGTTTGGCAGAGGCCGTAGCGAGAGTGGTGGCGCCCCAAAGGTAATGCAGCTGATGCTAGAAAATTGGTCGGCGAGTACTGTCAAGTCCGAGGTGATAGACATTGATAGCATATGGCTATAGAGCATTGCGGCTACGGCGCCACCAGCAGAGTGTCCAGTGAACAGCAAGGATGGCGGTGGCGAAGAGGATGCGAGCTGTTGCAGCTGCGCCGCGACTTGACCGACCATTGCTTTTGTAACTTGGAGAAATCCGGCATGACATTCATTGTCCTCGTCGTCTAGAAAGCCAACAGGCTTAACGGGATCAGCAGCCTTGTTGACGGACCAGTCGGCTAGGCACTTGAACTGTGTGCCACGTATTGACACAATGATCAGTCGAGAAACGTCAATGTACTGGTCATCAACGATCATTGCTTTGATGTCTTTCGAGGTGTTTGCCGGAGTGTATGTTCCTCGTCGTGTCAATGCTTCGGAGTCGTAGCAGTCTGCCGAAGCTTGGACGGCGCGACAGATCATCGACCAAACAGGGAGTGTGGTGTTGAACGACGGTAGTTGTGGTGCTAATCGAGAGTTTTTGAACGTGGAAGCTTTCTTCGCCAACATGGAACGCTCACGTGCCGTGGCATCTTGCATTTCTGGTCGCCTGGATGTGACGGGGCGCGCTCGATGCTGGTATTGCGACCGACTTGGCCTGCGTTGGTCTGAGGCAGTCTCCGCATCTTCTTCAAAGCTGTACAGTGATGCGCCACTTGAGTATACTGATGAAGCGCTGGAGTAGATAGATGCGGAGTCGGTAGAGAAGACTGACAAAGAGTCTTTGGAGTACGATGATGAGGCACTGGACTGCGTCTCTTCCCATGCGAGGTCTTCAAAGGTGTCAACGTTCGCATCGTATGGTTCATCATCCACGGCAGATTGTGGCGATGCACTTCGTTCGTGAGATGGTCGTGGCGATAGCGTCGGCTCTTCGAGTACCAGATTTGATGTCGCTCGACAGTCTTGATCGCGTTCCGAGAATGTAGGTGCGGCGTCCACATTGATTGTAAGGTCTGGAGACGTAGTCGACCGAGCTAGACTTCGGTGTCCCGCAACAGCCAAGGATGCGGTGGGGAGGTCAAAGTCGAACTTCCGTAGTTCTGCTGCTTTATCTTTCGGAAGATTCGAATTGTTCGTCGTAAGAGGCGACTCACATGTGAATCCGACAATGTTCGTTTCCGATGTGTTCTGCGATACGGATGTTGACTTTGACGGGCCAGCTCTCCAGTCAGTGTTTCTTCGTGTCAACTTCGTGACGATTGAAGTAGGGGCCGAGGCTTCACTCGCCGCTGACTTCGTGGGCTTGACTTTGTGACCACCTCTAGGCATGATGCTGTCTGGTATGGGATGGGCGTTGATGGAAAAGTTGAAGCTGCTCTGCAGTGTTTAATTTTGAGGTCTATCAGAGGAAAAGAAGTGAGAGCGAGCCTCCAGCGCTTATACAATGCTGGAGATATGGTAGTGGTCCATGTTGTGAACTGACCACACTTGTGCTTCGGTTTACGCGAAGGAGTTCTTGATGCGGCGGTCAAGCCTGGCTGGAGTTTACGCCACCACACTTCGCTTGTGATGAGGCTCCAGAATCAACAGCTGCATCCTCATCATGGCGACGCCTGATAGGATGCCGCAACTGAAAGTATAAGACTTAGCTCGGGCTGACCGACGACAAGTATAAGCCAAAATGAACGGCGCGGCAGCATCTAGACAACTGAGCACTGTGCGCACACACGTCCAACACGTTTTCAGCAACGTTTGAGGTAGGGCGCTTGCACTTTCAGAAGGCTCTAACCACAAAAGGCGTTGAGTGCTGCTGTAAATGGTCAACGCGTTGAACTCGGCTGTGCCATTTCAGCAACGCAGTGTGAAGCCACACGATTTGGCCTTGCACAACAAAGGGTGGAGATACACATAGCAGCCACTTGGCCTATGTAGGAGCGTTTGATAAGGATTTCGCTAGCTCGTCTTGTTGTTGTAGCCAATCGCTAGCTTATCATCAGACGGTGTTCGCGAGGCTGGAGGCGCCATGTTTCCCAAATTGGCAACGCCCTCGCTTGCTTTTGACGCCTGGATCGATTACATTGCAATTTGCATCTCAGCCCCTCGGAACTTCAACAATCAAGCCTCACGAAGTCGGGCGTGTATTGCCACTATATATGCCACGATGGCTATTCGTATGCTGTCTTCGATGTCTGTGAAGATTCGTTACGAACCTCAACATGGCACGAGAAAAGTCCGATGACATCGAGGTACTGGTCTTCGGATCGGACGACTCGTTTGAAGAGCTCAACAGCCGTCCTGCTACCTCCGTAGAAGATTGGGATGCACCACACAACAAAGAGAACCCCCGGAACTGGTCTGGTCGTAAGTTCCGCTTCCTTTCCTCTTGCCCACGTCAGGATTCTAACGAACGCGAAGTAAAGAAAGCATGTCACGTTATACCAGTATCACTGCTGTGCCTCAGCGTCACTGCAGGATCGTCCATGATCACTCCAGGAGTCTTCGCCATCGCCCACAAATTCCATGTCTCCCATACTGCCGCATTGCTACCACTGTCGTTGTTCGTCCTCGGTTTAGCGATAGGCCCTGTTCTCGCCGCGCCTATCTCGGAGACTCAAGGTCGAGCCATTGTTTACAAAGTTAGCATGCCCCTTTACATGCTTTTTATTCTTGGCGCCGGTCTATCGAACTCGTTTGGAGGCTTGCTGGCATGTCGCACATTGGCTGCAATAGCTGGCGCACCTTGTCTTGCAGTGGGAGCGGGCACTGTCGCGGATCTCTTCGAGCCACGCAAATTGGCCGGCCCCGGATCGCTCGTGGTGATGGCACCATTCTTAGGACCTTGTAAGTATTTAACGAAGATGTACTAAGATCAAATAAAATATACTAACGCTGTGTAAATAGGCCTTGGTCCGGTCATTGGAGGTTTCTCGGCAACCTTTACAGACTACAGGTGGACGCAATGGTCAACCATCTTCCTAGCCTTGGCGGCCTACATTCTTGTCCTGCCTACACAGGAGACCCACCGTAATGTCCTGATCAAGAGGCGAGCAAAACGGTTGGGTCTCCCACCACCTGAACCAGAACTCGCACCTCGTGAGGCGATCAAGCTATTGCTCACCATCACGCTCTTCCGTCCAATTCGCATGCTCTTCTCGGAGCCTATTGTCTTACTCTACTCCGTCTACAATGCCTTCACCTTCAGCGTGCTCTTCGCGTATTTCGAGGCTTTCCCGTACTTCTTCATGGGCGAAAAACGATTCACCATCTCTCAATCTGGCTTGACCTTCCTAGGGATCGGAGTCGGCGTGATACTCGGCGCAATTGGCGCCATCCTGGTCGACCTCTTGGTCTATCAGAGAATCATGCGTAAAGGAGATGATCGCGTAGAGAAGAAGGGACCAGAGCAGAGGCTGTATATTGGCATGATTGGCGATCTTTGCCTTCCAGTAGGGTAAGTCGCGTGTTCTGAAGTCTACAATCGCTGCGTTATACTAACTTGCTCTCACAGACTTGTTTGGTTCGCACTGACCGCCAAACAAGATGTTCACTGGATTGTTCCCGTCCTTTCTGGCATCCCATTCGCCTTTGGTAACGTTACCGTGTTTATCTCGGCAGCCCTCTATATGCTGGATGTCTATGGACCCATGAGCGGCGCATCCGCCATGGCTGCCAACGGACTCCTCCGCTACATCATGGGCGCTAGCTTCCCGCTGTTTACTGTTCAGATGTATGAGAATCTGGGTGTCAAATGGGCAACTTTGCTCCTCTCTTTTGTCTGCATGGCCATGGTACCCATACCATGGATCTTCTACAAGTATGGACCGGGCATTCGCAAAAGAAGTCCTTACAGTCAGTGAGCTGTTTCAATCAAAATTCTGTTCATCTTTAATCTACTTTCGACTAAAACTTATGCGTCATAAACAACGTCTATTAACTTGAGCCATTCGTCGCCGTGAACCCTCCATCCGCTATAGCGTCCTTGTCTCCAGATCCACTGAGACCCAGGACTGTCCGCATCACCTTCAAAAGCCTCTCGCTTTCGCTTCCACCATTTTGCGACCTCCAAGCCACGAAGCAATCTGGTCGCACCAGCACACATCCGTCTTCCTCGACGCCGCATTTTTCAGTCCAGTCGAGGTATGTGTCTTCCCATTCAAGACCACGCCCAACGGGAGCCACTGTGATGTTGACGCCCAGTTGCTTCTTCACAGCCAGAGTTGCACTCTGCCATGCCTCACCGCCGATGCCGGTGAAAAGCGCGAATTTGCCTTTACCGGCAATGTCCAACGTCGATACTAGCGCCCCGGGGCTACTTTTACCAAGCCAAGCATGTGGAAGACGGCGACCAGGGTATGTCGATGGTTCGTAGTTCTGTGCCTTATTCTCAACCTCGCACAGAGCAAGCTTGAAAGGCTCCATTTCGTCTTGGCTGTATATCGCGGAAGAGCTGTAGTGCTGCGACATTGCTGTTCCCAGTGCAGACAGCTCATTGTGCTGGTCTCTCACGCTCTTGTGCATTGCTTTCCTGCGCTGTCTTCCTTCTTCGGTATTCGCAGTCATGGTAGCCTTACTTTTCTGCCTTTCCTCGTCACTGGCTCCATGCGGTTGCATACCGATGTTGATCCACGATCCGATGTCCATGCGAAGAATGTCGTTCGACTCTGTCACGAGGTGCGCGCCGACAGGCTGGCGTTCCGCGTTGTATGTGGAGAGGAGCGAGTGATGTGCGAGGCCTCGTTCGACCATTGCAATCTTCCAAGAGAGATTGAAGGCATCTTGGATGCATGTATTCGATCCCAGGCCCAAGGTCGGGGGATGACGATGAATTGCATCACCTAAGCAGTATCTGCTACATGTCAGCTGCAGGATCAGAAATTCATCGTTGCACTTACACGTTTCCCTTGCTGATCACATCCGCACTGGACTCGTTGATCAACCAGGGGCTCACATCAAGTATCTCGATATCGTCCGCCTTCACTCTATCATCCCCAACCAGATCCTCGCATATCACCTTCCACTCCTCCGTACTCCTCTTCGGAATCTGCGCATTCGGTCCCTTCGGAAAGAACACAAACAGCCACTCCGTATCCGGCTTGATCTGCCTGACCACCCCAATGTCCGGATAGTCTTTATCCATCCTCAAGGTAATGTGCAGATTCCCCTCCCTGTGCTTCGTCAAATGCGCCATATCCGCCCTCAGGAGCACATTATGCGCCACGCCTCCTCCCGGGATGACCGTGAAAGGCAGATCCAACATCTTCGCTACTGAGCTCCTACCACCGTCTGCTCCGAACAGATACTTCGTTCGGACTTGATATTCAACCCTCGTGATTTGATCCACCACGTTCGCTACAATCTTCCTCCCAGTTCCCTCACTGTCTTCTTTCTCCTCAACAAAACCCACGAGCTTCGTATCAAATCGCACGTTCCACCCATTCGCCGTCGCCCACTTCAACAACACCGGCTCCAGAAGATTCTGCGGCAAATCCATATACCTACACGGACTGATCGCCTCATATTCGCCCTTGCGCTCGCCGTGCCCAAACGCATATGCGCGTCCATACTCTTGTCCCACAAACGTCTCGCACCAGCGATAATGTTTCATGAAGTCTCCATAGTTGCCTAGGCGCAGGCACTCGTCGTACATGCGGGGATCGAGGTCGCGGAGACATTCGAGCGCGGGGGGGTTGGCGATGTGGGCGCGGGGGGTCTTTGCGGGCCCGGAGGCGGAGGAGATGAGGAGGCCGGTGAGGGAGTGGCGGGCGAGGAAGCAGGCGAGGGATGCGCCTGCTGGGCCGGCGCCGATGATGAGGTACTCTGTGGAGATGGTAGGGGGAGAGGTGGAAGAAGAGGAGGGGAGAATTATGGAGCCCATGGTTGGGATGGAAGGATAGTTGTAGAATGAAGATTGATGTTGAAGAGAAGAGAATAAGAGAGGGATTTTCAGTCTTCAGACTTGAACTTGGTTGCTTGAAGGATGCGATGCGGTTGCATCATGGAAGCTATATACCACGAGCCTGAACGTAAACACACCAAACCCCCTAAGGTAAAAAAGCTACCCAAAATGAAAGACCGAGATACCGATATCCACTTCTCTTCAGCCTCATGGTGTTGACCGGTGGGCGAAATGGGCCGCTACTAGGCACTTCGCAACATGACTCTGCATTGTGTGGAACGCCCCATCAGCGCGACGTAGACGCCAAAACCATGTCTTGGCCAACATTTGCCAATATTTTGCAAAGTCAGCCACAGTCTAGATTCAAGTGTGCGATAGTGTAGAGAGAGTCATGGAGCATTGTCTGGAGAAGGACTAGTTCTTACAAACACGAGTAAGCACGAGCGGGGTGATTCTACCTGCAGATTCTGCCTGCGTCAGCAGCGGCCGATATATGTAGACTTGCTGTTAGACGATGCTGGCAAGCTTCTATATTGGTCAAACTATTCGTTGGCGTAGCAGCTTGCTCGATTCGATACTAAACGCTAGGCCATTTCTGATGCGCTGCTATCAATTTGGTTCTCCACCAACAGCCTCTTGTGCCGTATCCTAGCCTGGCGCATCTACTCCAAGATACGACGGTAAATCGAAAATGCCTCAGGTCTCTATATCCTGAGCACGTGTAACTCCTTCGACGGCCGAGTGGTTTTGACCACCGATGCGCTCACCGCACTCTGGGCAACGAGCTTGCTCCATGGGCATACCGCACTCGCCAATGGCAAACTATTCATATTAGCTTCGATCGTAGTATTCTGAGTCTATTGACTTACCGGATGACCGTTCACACAATTATACCAATGGCCTGAGTGTGTGGCAATGCCGTTTGGTCCACTGATCATTGCCTTCTTGATAGCCTCGATCTCCTCCTGCGTCACTTCGGCGTAGAACTCCTTACCCAATACCTTCAAATACTGTTCCACTGCGTCTGTGAGAGTCTTGGCACCCTTGAATGGCAGCTCGCAAAGCTTTGCCGCTTTGCCGAGAAGTTCTTTGGCTGTCTCGCGGTGCTTCTCAATTGTCTTTCGCTCTCCGTCCTTTGCAGTACTGGATGTAAGCGCCCCAGCGATACGAGAATGATACAGAGTGGTTTCGACGGCAAGCTTGGGGAGGTTACCGTTATTGCATGCTTCAATCACTTCGGTGCAGGTCTTGAGATACTTGCTGGCTTGCGTGATCAACTGACCACCCAGAGCATCCGAAGAGAGGACAACATCAAAGAATCTGGCTCTCACGAGTCGAGTGACTTCTAGCTTGTCCTCCAACACAAGACACTGGATCTTGATCTGTAGCAAGCGCGCTCCGTGCTCAATGCGCTGGTCAGCACCCGATTGCGCGACAGGAAGTGATGATTGCAGATTCAGCTTCGCGAAGTCGTTTTCGAGATTTTCGGTCTTAGCGATGGCAGACATTGTGGCCTGGTGAAGCTTGCTGGCAGGTTGATTGTTCTTGGTGATCTTCTTCTGGAAGACTTCAATATGGCTCTGCTGTTTGCGCGCGCCATCGTATCGCTTTTTCAAAGCCTGGTTGATGGAGTAGGTGACGCCCTCCAACAAAAGAGCTGACGCATTTAGATGACCAGTGGGTATCGTGATGTTTGGTAAGATGGCTTGGCGCGACTTCTCCATGTCAATACTCAGCTGGTCAACTTTGCGCTCGAGTTCTTGAAGCTCCGCTTGTCCGCTGACAATGAACCGTTTGGTCATATCATCAATTACGGCTTTGTTGATGAGCCGATTGTATCGCTGGGTTGCATACTGGCGAATGGGTGTTCGGCAAGTCGGGCACTGAGGCATCTTGACGGCAAGTTGAGCGTCCTCACGAAGTGCGATGTAACGTCCCGTCGCAGTATCCTTCTCGTACACGGCCTCCAGATCCACTACTCCATCCAACGTCTCCAGAGTAAAGAAGTGCTTGCAAGGGAGTGCGATGATGGGCGACTCGTCCAGATTGATCTCGGAGTAAGGCTTGTTGTACTCAATCATGTCCGGATTCTCATCGGCTTTCATTCCACAATCCTGGCAATATTCATTTGCGCATACTTCGCCGCATACACTGGGACACTGGTGCAGGCAAGACAGCAACATTCTACAGCGAATATTGCACGGCAGTCGATCGCACGGGGCAGAGCAGGGCATACTACAAGGCCCCTAAAAATCATGGCGAAGCAAGTCAGCAATGTGTCACATATACACTTTTCAAGGTCGAGAACTTGCCTGGTGCACGCAGTCCCAAGTGCAATTTGCTATACATGGTGCGCAAGTCTCGGAACAGCGTCGAGGGCACTTTGAATGTCTGCATCGTACCTGTATCTAGTCAGAAATGCGTCTCAGTCACGAGCTGGTTTTCACTTACGTCACAGTCCATCAGGCAAGGACCACAGTCAGTGCCAGAATGACACTTTCGTTGACAGAAATGTGAGCAATTGGGCATCTTCCTGCCACATCTTGCGGTACAGTTCATATGTTCCACAACCGGCTTACCGTCGACGTATTTGGTGCAAGCTCCGCATGTACCTGAGCACAGATGCTTTCCACAGGGTAAAGGCGCTTTACACGGCCTAAAGCATCGAAAGCCTCCCTTCGTGACATCTCTGGAGCAAGGAACGCTAAGCTCGTGGTTACATCCAGGCACCTTTTTCGTAACTTGAACATTGCAAGTGATCGATGATAGATCTTTCGTTCGATGACACTCAAGATGATTGGCTATGTGCTGGCAAGGTAATTGTACGCCATCGATGAGGATCATGCACTTTCCACAGGGAGTCCCACAGGTCGTTTTCTGGCAGGGGTGAAGACACCCTTCGTGGAGGCGCTGACAGGGCGCTTCGCAGTCGAATACAGCATGGAGCTGTTCAGAATGACACCGCGATCCACACTTGTGTCCACAGTGAAGCCGATCGGAGCAAGGTGCCTGGCATCCTCCCTCAGGACTGAACTTGGCGAAGTCGTCGGGATTGCGGGCCATTAACACCTTTTCCGGATGACGTGGACAGCGCAAGCTGAAAGAAGGACCGACACAGTCGGTAGCCCGCAACATGTCCATGACTTGGGCCCACATGTCCACCGAGGAGTAAGTGTCGGTATTCCCAATGAGGTACAAGCCGTGCATGGCTCGACTGAGGAGGACATTGGTGCGGTTGGAGATGTTGAGGAAGCCAACAGAACGCTTCTGGTTGCTGCGGACCAAGCTGAGAATCACGACTGCTGCCTCCTCCCCTTGGAAGTTGTCGATTGTTGCTACGCGTAGGAGGTCTGCGAGTGCCTTTCTCTCCAGCGGCTTCCCGCCGTGCTCCAGTGAAGCAGCAACTCGATCATCTAAAGGTATTTGAGCACTCCCGTTGCTTTTCAATGCTTCGTTATTGGGCTTGAAGCCATCCTTCTCGAGAGCTTCTGCATCGCGGTCGCTGATCACTATCTCGAAGTCGTTCCTTAAGGCATTGCGCAACTTCTGCAGCTGACCAGTGTACGGGGTCAAGACGGCAATGTCGCTGCTTTTATAAACACCCTGGCGGACGATATGTCGGACCAGTGCATTCACCATGGTGACCTCCCATGAGTTGGACTTCGACTTGCTGTGTCGAAATTCCTGCTGCTGGCCGTCCTCAAGATGCTTGTGATCTAGCCAGAACACGTTATGGCGCATGCCAACAACGTTGAGTAGGTGAAGTGTTGTTTCGTGATCCACAAGCTTCTCGTAGATTGTCTCTCGGATGAGTGTCGATATCTCCGGCCGCATACGGCGCTGCACATTGAGCTGAGCAACGGGGACTGAAGGCCTTCGAGCTTCTCCCACGGATAGTCGTTCGAATTGACTCCTATCCAGTTGGTGCAGCTTCCCTCGAGCGCTTTCCATCGAGAGCTGATCGAAATTAGATACTGAAGGTCGCAGCTGCTCATGGTCTCCAATCTGAATGCAGTGCTCGATGGTCGGAAGCAATGCTGAAATCATGTGCGCCTCGAGTATCTCGCCACCCTCTTCACAGATTAACACCTTGGAGGCAAGATGCTTGAGAAGGGACATTCTGCTGGCAAGGCCTGTTGTCGTTAAGCCAATGACGTCGGCTCCCTGTAGAATTCTGCGACTAGATTCCAAATGAATATTGTCCAACTTTTCCTGCGTACCAACTGCGTTGAGCACGATCCCCAAAAGCTCACCGACTTTGACATCATGCGCTTCTTGAAGCCAATGTTCGACCAGCGCGAGTCTCTCCCGATGACTTAAAACTTGCACGTCAGCCTTAGCCTGACGAATGATGTCCTTGATGGTCCTGGGTGGGGTGGACGAATGTGCAAGAGTGCGCGCTCCTGCCGTGTACCAGATGTCAAATGGATGCCGCCCGACGACTTGAAACCCCTCATTATCAGCTCTGTCGAATTGATGGTAAATACCACGGTATTCTTCGCGTATGTGTGCTTTCAGCGCACGCCAGCTAGTCTTGTGGTGCAAATGGCGCATGTCATCGAGAATATCGTTGGCGAACTTCTTGTGGCCGTCCATGAAGTTGAATGCATCGCGGGCCATCAACTTCTCTAGTTTAGTGCGTGGTTCGGTCTTCCGGAGATCCTGCAGATTGTGATTCGCGAGAAGTGGCGATTTGCTCTGTGCGCCAACGCGGACGATCTTTGTGACACCGATACCAATGAGGTGTTCCAAGAACTGATCCAGAGCATGATTAGTATAGCATCTACATATAATGTCAGAATGTTATTTCATCGATCTTCTCCAACAAGTTGAACAAGCCATGGGGCACATCAAACAAGTCTTCAAAAGGTGCGCATGGAATGAACACTTACACAACTAGGATTGGCCCCAAGTCTGCCCTCTCCTTGACAGCCAACAAGACTTTCATGATCTGTAAGCCGATGTAGCTTTTCCCAGTGCCTGGTGGACCCTGAATAAAAGCAAATGCGCGTGTGAGCGCAGATACGAGGGCTTGACATTGACCACGATCCAAAGACGTTCTGGCTTCGATGCTGCGGATGAGCTTGTCGTCGTGGCTCGAGCATGTTGGATGGATTACCAAATCATCGTTAGGATCCTTGGTAATGCTTCGTAATGGGAAAGTGAAGCCACCATGTCGAGCGTACAAGGGCGGGTGAATATCCTGGTAGACCTTGACACCGGCTGGGCCATTGTGAGCAGGAGGCACCACACATTGCTGGAAAGGCATGCCACCTAGTCCTTGCATATCTCGGAGGTTTTCTAGAATGGGGACGAAGGTCCCAGGCATGATGTTTGGATATTCCAATAGAACACCTTGAGCGTGGACAGCTTGAGCCCGCATCAACATCCGGATGGTATCGCTATCCTGAGTCACCAAGCGAGCTGTAATCATGACCAACTTCCCATCAAATGCGATTGGATCACCATCGCGATTCTTGGCGCCAAAGTCTTCAAGTTTGAGGAAGACGTGCTGAACCTCTTCCATGTGCGACCAGATGAAAGAAAGCAAGGAGCCACGCGCGAGGTGCCCAGAATCCTCCAGCCATCTCTTCTGTGCGACAAAGCCCTGTTGACGAATCTCGTATGGTGGAAGGAACCTTATTTGAACGTTCAAAGCTCGATCGAACACAAAACGGTTGATGTGTGCTGCAGTGTACTGGTACGCACGAATGTCGCCGAGCTGAAGCCGAGAGCTATTGATCACTGTCTTGTCTAGACTGGAAGCCCGCATCAACTTCGCCAAGGCCCCCTTGAGTTCACCAAATATGTCGTGTCTATACAGGCGAAAATGGGTGTCGATATGGCGCTGGGAGGCATCGAGGAGGAAGTGCGGCTGTTCTGGATTCGTGAAGGGCAGGAACTCTGGGGCGTCGCTTAGAATCTCATCGCGAGTGGGAAAGATGACAATATCAGTAATGTCGAGCTTGTCGTTGTTGTGCCGGTTGCTTGGGATAATCAAGTCGCGCGGGTACGATGAGGATGGCATTGGAATGCTATCACCGCCATCTGGATTTGGAGCGAGGAGACCGCTGGCGCGCGCGGCCATATCCTGCATACAGCTTACATGATGGTTGACGTGCGTGGAGCAACTGGTCGGAACGCCGGGCGCAAATATCTCTGCTGCTGTGCCGAGGCTCTTCAACAATTGATCCAATTCGACGTTGAAGCGCGCTCGCGGCTCTCGTTTCAGCAGTTCACGGAGTGCAAGGGACATTGCCTCGAGGGTGGACTCCAGTTGTTCGGGTGGATTTGTCGAAGTAGTGTCATCGGTTCGTGCCGTGATGAGTTTTTCACAGACATGCTGGAAGAATGAAATAGCTCGTGAACCACCAGTACCGCCGATGAAATTGTAGATTGATCCGACACAACTGTCCACTGCGAGACAGTCCAAGAACGATGGGTGAGTGACGATGCGTAGAAAGCGTTCCGTATTCTTGATGAAGCGTTCAGCATCGCCGCCACGGGCTCGCTGGCTCATGATAGCGGCGATGTGGAGTCGACCTTTGTCCTTGTAGTTCTTGTCCTCGCTGTCCAGATCGCGTGCGAAATTTTGCTGACATTCACGGTCTCCGTCCTCCAGAACGTCCAGTCCGAACTTCCAGAATCGCTTCGCCACGCTCGGATCCGAAGGTTCAGAAGTAAGATAACTTCGCCATTTGTTGTAAAACTTCCGGGCCTCTTTCTGCTCCTTGGTCTCGATTGCCCTCGATGGCGTATTGTTGCGACTTTCCGATCGACCTTCGACGTGCGCGAAGGCACAGTTAGAGCGCTCACAAGCACCGGTCCGCTGGAACTCGTAGCAGATGAGGTTATTTGCCGTACCGCCTGAAGATGATGCTCCACGGCCTGGTCCAACACGGCGCCCAGCTCGGTAGCCACGGCCACGACCACGACCACGGCCTCGATCCGCCATGCTTGTTGGATCAGCAAATAGGTGTACAAGCAACAAGCAGCGTGCGAGTACGCGAAGACGCAGAGAGAAGGATTTCTCCAAGTCGCGTCGTGCGTTGTGGTGTTCTTGCGAAGGAGTAGGTTTCTTGTGGAAAGTGGGAAGTGAAAACTTTGTTGCGCTTTCCGAGTGAGGAGGTGAAAGTGAACAAGCATGCAACGCGCCAGGCGGTGAGGCATCAGCAGCAAACGGCGAGAGCAACACCAAAGAGAACAAACATAGCTGATGTGAAAGACCCACTAGATTGCTAACGGAAAGGCTTCAAGATGTTGAGGGCGAATAAGAGAGTATTGATGTCTCACGATGAAAACAACCGATCGTCATGCCATTCCAGCTATTACCGAACCATATGCACGAAGCACGTAGAGAACGTCAATTTAAGGCCAGAACAAGTTAGAACAGAAGACCTACCCAATGAATGAAGAGGATTTCACGGGACACTGCAGAGGTCCCGGCTAGAATGAGTAATTCTATTTGTGCTTTTGTCTACGATCACGAACGCACTTCCAATGCAATCGTATGATGCTACGCTACATGATAGTATCGAGATCTCGATGACCACACACTAAGTAAGACTCGCGACGGAGTAAGTATATAGCACGCCAGATTCCCCATTCCGTCGTATCGTGAGAGACTTTTGCTGCTCTTGCTTGCTGCGATGACCAAGCAAGGATTACTGTTTGAACACGGTCGCTTCGCTCCATCGACTTGCGGCCTTCGCCCTATAGTCGTCCTTGACCTTCTGGTCGCTCTTCCACTCGCTCAGCAGACCGAACCCAGCAAGCGCTTGGTGGATCGTGACGTTAGGCAGGTCTAGTATCTTCTTCAGGTCTGTCTCATTTTGTGACTTCGATGAGTTGTCGAGGAGGTACCGGACGTTGTATGCAGCTTGCAGGTGTGAGGCACTCTTTGAGTGCTTCTCCATGAATGCCTGGTTGTAGGCCTTGAGGTCAGCATCTGCGGCAGGTTCAGTGAAGGTCTCTTTAACGACCTGTGAGACCTGGTCGGACAGAGGCTCAGAGGGCTTGGAGACTGTAATTGGTCAGCGGAGGATGTAGTTGAACATGAACATATCAAAACTGACCTGCTTGACGGAACCGCACACTCTGCTCGTGCAATGTTGGGTCCTCTGGGTCAACCTGTCGTGCCGCTTCCAGACACTTCAGTGCCAGCAAGTAGTTCTCTGATTGGATGTCAGTTTCGGCTGTTTGCCAAGAATACCAGGTTACGTACTGCGTCGCATGTAGACTTCGAAGCCCACGTTCTGAGCCTCAACGTTCTTAGGGCTGAGCTCGAGCATGGGCCGCAAAAACCTCAAAGCGACCTCCAAGGGCTCTTTGGTCTCGAGCAGCTTTTGACCAGTTGGGTCTGTGTCCTCCTTCTTCGTCTCACCATCGTCAGCTTTAGCTGTGGCTTTCGCGGCGGCGGCAGCTTTCTTCTCCGCTTCAGCCTTCTCTGCCTTTTCCTTGTCCTTCTTTGCCTTCTTTTCAGCCTTCTTGCGTTCTGCAGGATCCAGCTTGTCCAGATCAGCCTGGCCAGGGTTAGACATCCTGGGGTCGTCGGCGAGCCTCAGGTAGATCTCCACTGCTTGAATGGCGGCACGTGTGAAGAATGGGTGGTTGCGAAGATGGTCTTCCCATCTCACCATGTCGATGTATGCGCGGATCTGTCCTTTTCGTAGGGAGAAACTGTGGAAGTCGAATTGATCCTCGTGCCATACATCGAAAATATCGGCGATGGCAGTGAAGCGCTTGAGCGCATGACCGAAGTCTTGCTTCCTCAAGTATGCCTCGCCGTCCTCGAGCAGATACCACATACATTGCATGTCGTGAAGATCGCCAAGAGGTCCGCCAACAGTCTCGTTGCGAGTAAACTTGCTCATTGTGTTCAGTGCCTTCTCGTTCTCGTTATTCCTCAGTTGGTACTTGGCGCACTTGGTGTTGATGTAGCGGTCCCTCTCGTCAAGCTGTCTCGCGTGCTCGATCGTTGCCGCGGCCTTTTGGACATCGCCCGCGTGCTTTTGTATCCGCGCTTTCGTCTGATGGTAGTCTACTGATTTCGGATCCATCTCGATCAGCTTTTCGATGTATTCCATGGCCTTGTTCAGGTCGCGGCTCTCGACGTAGTTGTAATGCTGGGCAAGGAAGTACAGCACCGACTGCTCAAAGCGGCTGGATGTGTTGCCGTTGGTCTCGCCCTGAGCCGAACCGTTGGCCTTCTTGTCTGCTGCATAACCAAGCACCAGTTCCTCAACGACAGTCTTCTTAGCTGCGTCACGATACAGCGACTTGATGTTCGGAAACGTGGAAGGCACACCCTTGTTCAGCATGCGCCTCAGATACTGATCGACAGCCGTCTTGAAAGCGTTACCGGTCAAGAACTCGAGAGGGATGCGCCTGGGCGCGTCGTTTCGCTCGTTCTTCTTCGCGTATGACTCGTACAGCTCCGTCAGCTTCTCGATATCGGCCTCGTTGCTTTGGCTGAGGCCCATCGCCTTCTCTAGGCCATCATAGTATGCGCGGTATTCGTTGTTGCGGTCCAACAGTATTCGGTAAGCTTTCTCGGCCTCCTCGTTTCTCTCGAGCTTGAGCAAGTACTGTGCCTTCAGCTCCAGCGCCGAGGTGCGGTCCAAGCTGTTCCTCACAACCTCGTCCAGGTGCTTCAAAGCACGCTCGGTGTCGCCCGACTCGGCTATTATGGTGTTCTTGTAGAGCGTGGCTTCGGAGTGCTCGAGGTCTGACTTCGGAGGTGTCTGCTTCAGCGTCTCCTCGTACGTCTTCAGGATGTTCTCAGCCTCGGCGTAGTTGCCAGCCAAGTGGTACGCGATAGCCAGTGCTGTCCAGTTCTGCCTAAGTTGAGGACGTTCCTGCATCATCTTCCTCCGACTTTCGATATAGCCTTCGTAGTCGCGTATCTGGCATTGTAGCAGGGCGAGGTCTCGCAGGATGTTCAGCGAATTCGGCTCGATCCTCAGCGCGAATTTGTAGGCCTTGATGGCCTCCTCGTAGTTCTTGACCGACCGCCAGAGAAGGCCGTAGACGTGCCAGGTAATGTGCGACCTCATGTCATTCTTGAGTGCCAGCTTGCACAGATTGAATGCCTCCTCGCCCTGGCCTTGCGAGTTGAGAATGAGGGCTTTCATCGCTTGCGTGTCGCCATGGTTTGGGTGTTTTCGGAGGATCTGTTCCGCTGCTTTGACGCCTGGCGGGGTCAGTTCGATTCCCCTTCTAGAGCTAAACAAGCGCACCCTTCTTGTACTGTTTGCCCTCGTAGTACTTGACGAGCGACCTAAAGAGCGTCTGCTCTTTGCTCGGTAGTGGTTGTGGCATGCTGGTGTATGGGTGGTTATGTGCTGTCTATGCAGATTCGCAATGGTTCCACACGCGGGCAGCTTTTGCGACCAAAGACTTGTGGCACGCACAGTGACAGATTGTATGGAGTAAACGAGTGTGAGAAGTTGTTTAGGACAGCAGATATGTCATTGCAGTAGCGGTCTACCAAATTGTATATGGCGGTGGTGACGGGCCGAGGGGGTTGTCCGGGCTGCGCAATGCTGGCCAGTGTGGGGAGCTCTGAAATTCGATGTCGGCGCTCCCGCTTCAATGACCTAGCGCCAAGTCCGAGGCACGTGCTCCCGTCTCCTTCACTACACCCAGGGAACCTTGGAACAATCGTCTGGCGATGCATATGACATCTATGGGATAAAAACTCTAGCATAATCTCAGGCCTCAGTATCCTGCTGAACTGTGTCCCTTGGTTACCATATTTCCTGTCCATTTCGGAGGAATGAACACATCCTTTCAGCCTCATCTATGCGACCTTTAATGCTGGGCCGGCTCCTAATTATACAATTGCAACCACTGTCTCTACTTCGACAACCGACCGGAGCGACGCCGTCCACTTATCTCTTCGCTCTTCACCTCGAGCTCTTGTGTCTTCTTACCCTTCTTGGTCGACCCATTCTTTGGCTTCTTCTTGTTTTGCGCAGCTGGAGGTGCTTCCACCTCTTCCTCATCTCCGTCCTCTGGCTCATTTTTGACAACTTCTGCCATCTTCTTTCGCCCACGTTTTGGCTTTGTCTCTTGCACCTCCTCCTCATCCTTGATTGCAGAGGCCTTCCTCTTCCCACCTTTCTTTGGCTTCGCTTCTGCCTCCTCTGCATCTTCTTCGGTCCCCTCCGACACATCCCCAGCAACGGCTGCCGTCTTCTTCTGAACACTAGGAACAATGGCTGATGTTCGACCGCCAACCTTGAGGAATGTGATCTTCTCGCCGGTCGGCAGCTTGCTGCCTTCCTTCTTGCCCTTACTCCACCGGTGCTTCATCAACCAATCCGCAGGGAATCGATCAGATTCAGCCAGCAGTTCCACCGCCGTGTCGCAGACATACATCATCGCCTCGTGTAGCCGCTTAATCTGCTCGTCACTGAAAGTGTTGCTGTATTGCTCAGGGTGCAGTCGAGCCTGGTACATGATCTCGTCGCCAACCCAATTGCCGATACCCGAAATGTTTGCTGCGTCATGTTAATCCCCGTTCGTAGTTATGGGCCTCGGGGATGTATACCTTGATCAAGTAGAAGTGCTTTCACGGGCACCTTCTTGCTCCTCAGTTTCTTGCTTAGCCAGTCCACAGTGAGGACCTCCTTGTCGATGACAGGATCTGGTCCATTCTCTTTGAGCGGCGTGGTCTTCCTCATCTCTTCCGCCTCGACATCGACAAGTCGTATCCTGCCAAGCCTTCGAGGGTCAACAAAGGCGACTTCAGTCTTAGAGTCTTCTTTGAGCTGCAACACGAATTTCCAGAACCGTGGGGGCCATTCCGCCTCCTCGGCTTTTGCAGGTCGGTAATATGCAGAATCATCGTTGCTGAACTTCATCCAGCCGGACATGCCAAAATGCATGAGGGGATGTGGTTTCGAGTCCATGACAAGCCAGAAGTATTTGCCTTGCTGTCGCGCATCCAGGATCTTCTTCCCAGTCATGGCTTTCTGGAACGCCGATGCGGACGTTCCGACCTTGCCGTAGATGATCTACGCGGCTGTCAGAAGGTATCGTGGATCCGCGTAGAGCAACATACATCATCTTCTTGGGTTTTGACTGCCTCTATTGTTCTGCCGACAGCATGTTTTTTGAGATAGTGCACGATGCGCGATATCTCGGCAATCTGGGACGCGTTAATGGTGCGGTCATAAGGGGAGTGCAACGATGTGAGCTGACCTCGGGCATGATGTAGTTCTATTCGAAGATTGCAGAGATGCGTGACGATTTGGAATACCTTCTTTGTTCACGGTGTGTGTTAAACGATACGGCCTCTACTCGAGTGATGAGTTCATGGGGCTGGAGTCATCGTGATCTGGCTAGCTCCAGAACGCGAAGTCGCGTAATCACGGGACACGGCCGAACCGCGTCATTGGTCATTTAGCATCATGCCGCAATCCTTCACACATCATTTCCATCTCTGGTATTTCGAGACCAAACTTCACGTTAAGTCATATCGTTGCCTACGAAGTATCTTGCAGTTCAAAACTGCAGTTGTTCGTAGGCTTATATCCGGCGTTTTCCCGATCATGATAGACCTGCCTGTCTGGGACGCCCCGCAGCGCGCCGGTCGCGGCATGACTTCAGAAGTGATAGCATGCGACCTTACATAATGGCAAATGGAAGGAGAGCTTTCTGCATTACAAGTAGCAACCGTCCCGCTGCGTTTCCAGAGTATTGAAACGCACTCCTCAAAATGTTGTGGTATAGTCCTGCTCTGCTGGCTTTGCCGGCTATCGTGTCTTCACACTCGTCCCATCATGCGCACGACCAGACACCATTCTCCCAAGAGCGATTGGACGAGCTAGAGAGAAAATGGGGAACGGATGTGAGTGTTAGATGACAAGACTTATTATTCCATCTGATGATGTTAATGGCAGTAGTGGGGCTTCTCAGGCATTTCGACTTTCGCTCATCTGCCACACACTCGCTGCTTGACCCATCCGCAAACCACATACGACATTGCTATCCTCGGTGCACCATTTGATACAGCCGTATCATACCGCCCAGGTGCACGCTTTGGACCTCGAGCAATTCGCGCGGGCTCTTCACGACAAACATCATTCCGGGGCTTCAATCCACGCGCAGGCCTCAATCCGTATACGTCATGGGCATCCATCGTCGATTGTGGTGATATACCCATCACTCCATTTGACAATGCGCTTGCTTTCAAGCAGATGAGTGAAGCCTTTCTGGAGCTTGGCCAGCGTGCACCGACCGAAGAGAGCGCTGAGAGTGGTGTGCAATACTTCAAGCGTCCAAAATTGCTCACTTTGGGAGGCGATCATAGCATTGCGCTTCCAGCGCTACGAGCCTTGAAAGAGGTTTACGGCCAGCCAATTGCAGTTGTACACTTTGATGCACATCTCGACACCTGGCATCCGGCCAAGTACCCATCTGCATGGATCGACCCTGAGGACCCTTCAACACAGTCCTTCTATAACCATGGCAGCATGTTTTGGCTTGCTGCGACCGAAGGCTTGATTGCAAATGGCTCCAGTGTTCACGCTGGCCTGAGAACAAGGCTTTCGGGTGACGACTCGGAAGACCACAAAGACGACTCACAGCAGGGTTGGATCCGTATTGCCACAGACGACATTGACGAGATCGGGGCCAGTGGCATCATCACATCGATTATGAATCGCGTAGGCACGAAGACGCCCGTGTACCTCAGCATCGACATCGATGTTATTGATCCTGGACTTGCTCCTGGGACAGGCACACCGGAGCCTGGTGGCTGGACGACTCGGGAGCTCATCAGAATCCTGAGAGGCATCGAGACAATGAACGTTGTTGGTGCTGACATCGTCGAAGTTAGCCCTGCATACGATGGCGCTGCTGAGACAACGGGTTTGGCGGCTGCACAAGTTGCCTACGAAGTCCTGACAAGCATCGTGCGCAAGGGTCTCATCGAGCAGGCAAGATCAAGCAAGAAGGACGAGAGTGTCAAGGATGAGCTATAATCGGATGTCGATGGCCCTGGGATGGTATGGTCCTGCAAAACGATGCCTGTTTCTGAGGCTTGCAGGAGTCTAAGCACGACATAGAAGTTGAGCCCAGCACTAAGCGCATGACCGACTCATGGTTCTTGTGGTCAACTGTCAAACAATTATTATATTTTCGCGATACTATGACGGCTTCAGATGCTCGATTTGTTTATTCTTGATCTGCCAAGACCTCCGAGTGCCTACGTCATGACTGCCTCATACAACTATTCAAGATGGAATCTCACAAATTGAACTTGAACAACATCTTACCAGCTCCTCAAATCCTCACATCAAATTCGGTTTCCCATCATGGAGCATAATGCGCCTCATCCAAACTCCAAATTCGAGGGTTACTACTCCAAATTTGATCTCTCCAGTGGCTCACACATTGCCTTGATTATCTGCTCTGTCCCAAATGCATCAACACGTCCACACATGGTTTCCTTCACATACTATCCCAAATCCGGGAAACCAATATTCCAACGAGAGCACTTCGTCGACAGCATAGAAAGAGTAACAACCAACAACTCTACCAAAGCATTCGAACTTCGCGTTCCAGGCCTAGGCTACATGCGCACTGAAGACGACGGGACAACCACATACAGCCTCAAAGCCGACGACTGGAGTTTCGAGGCTAAGTCTGATTCCTACACCCCTTGGAGGGACGACAAAAGCACGCCGGAAGGATGGATGGTCTGGCTCCCCTTCCCACTCCACTGGCACGTCCACTCTCTCTGCTCACCCTGCACATTCACACTATCCATACCCTCGCTCGGCGCCAACTTCCCGCCCTCCGACCAGAAAGGGCGCGCCACATTCCACCAAGAGAAGAATTGGGCGAACAGTTTTCCAGACGCACATATGTGGGTGCAAGCATGGGATGCGAACAACAACAAAGGGGTCTGTCTAGCTGGTGGGAAAATAATGGGTCAAACGGCTTACATGCTCGGATATCGCTCTCCAACGCTTGATTTGGACTTCGTGCCGCCGTTCTCAGTCTCGTACCTCAACTTCCTCTCGCCGTTCATGGACGTCAAGATCGATTGGCCCTCACGCTCATTCAACATCTCCGTCTCAAACTACTTCTACAAGCTAGATCTGAGAGCGCATGCGCCCAAGGAATACGGGTGGTTTGGACTCGCGAGTCCGTTCCCAGATGGGCATCGGCCGAATTTGTGTTGCGAGAGCTTTTTGGCGGAGATTGAGGTCAAAGTGAGCAGGAGGGAGGGGTGGATGCCGTGGAGTGCGTGGAGCGAGGTGGGGACGGAGACGTTTACGGGGGCGAGTTTGGAGTTTGCGGGGGGGTATTATCCTGAGAGGGGAGAGAGTAAGAAAGATTGAGCGAAGGCTTGAGACTTGTTGTAGTCGTTTGGAGGCCTCTGGAAGAGCGTGGCAGACTACGACATAATATGAGGTGATGCAAAGCGGCTGAGCATGGTATTATGGAACTCAAGATCTCCTGTAATGCCTCGTGTTGGAGGGACTGTCTGCAGCAAAGGCAAGTAGGGTCACCGCATCGAAAGATCTTTCGATAGCAAGCCATGAGAGTGATTTATCCTCACCCCAACAAAGTGCAATTGGTTGCGGCTATAAAGCTCTGGATATCGGACAGCAAAGACCACGAAATGATGATACCTGGGTAGTTACTACAGTCTGACTCGAAAATCCGAGGTTCTATGAAGCTAAGATTCTTAAGTGTTGCTGCCCAGGGCAACCTTCACCAACCTACTCTCGATCCACCCACTATATCTCTCACAGCAAGAACATGCTGTCAAAGCCACCTAATGCCATTCATGCTAATTTGTATGACTCGGGAAAACACTAAACTGATCGTTAAGACCACGTATCGTCGGTGCCTACGATCGAGGATGTCTCATCACGATGAATGATGACCGCAATAACGCAAAGCAAATACGCCACACCCACTGCGACAGGCATCTAGACCACCTCAGTGAACTCTATACCCACTTTTATCAATGATAATACCCCAGTCCACCGCCCCAAGCTCACCTCTCCTCTGCTTCACATCCAGGCACCACCCATCACGTGCCCTCCCCAGGCCTCCAACCTCACGTGCCCCTCACGTGCCCTCCCTGCCGCCTACTCTCCAGAAATCTATATAACCCCCCTCCTTCCCTCCCCCTCTCCTGCTCGCCAGCTTCCTTTGCCAAATGGCTTAGATCAAAGTGTAGTATCTGTTCTTTCTAGTTTGACCGCTAGAACCCGCTCTTATCGGGGGCAAACGTGGACACACCATGTCCACGGTCAACGTATTTTTGGATCGTATGGACTCGATGTTAGTCGCTCGCTGGGCTTGCTCAGAGCGCGGTCGTGGTCCAGAGTGTCGCTCCTATCGCACTATCGGGGGTGTACGCGAAGGCTTTTTTCATTGGGTTCTCTGGCGGTGCTGGAGGCTTGAGGAAGAATGTGGTGGGTGGAAGTGAGGTTGGAGGGATGGGTGAGAGTGTTGGTTTTGTGCCATTTCGTGTATACGGTTGTGGTGTGGCGAGTCTTGTGATTGTGGTTGTGGAAAGGTGGCTGAGACGAGACGTGTTCTTTTTCGCGATCATCGATCCTGATCTTATTAGAACAATGTATTGCTTGAATCACTCGAGCTCGAACAGCTGCTCTTACAGCCCATGCTTCTTGACCATATCGTACGCTTAACCGTTGCGGACCGCGTACACGAAACATTCTCCCATGGATGCATAGCTGGTCCCAAATCAAGGGTTATAGTACGTGAGACACCTTGACTCCGTCCAACACGACTACAGTATCTCCGGCTTACATGTGGCTTGATTCCAGTCCAAAGTAACCACTAAATGCTCAAGAACGCGTCGCTATCTACACATGACACTTCCGGGCAAGGAGGGTTCACCACCATATTCAAATGTTCGAACCAAAGTCAGGCAGCCCTATCTTTTGGACGATAAAGCTATGGAAATAGTCCCTGAGATGTTGACCGCGCTCTGAGTCTGAAGTGTCGTATACGAAAGTGGCTCAGCCGAGGAGGCGTCTCGAAGTCGTGTGATAAGCTCTGATTGTCAACAACTAGTGTAGAATCTTCGTCATCAACGTCGAAATAGGCAGTATACGATCTGTAGACGGTCATAATTAGTAAGGCCTTGACTGTGTTCGTCAAATCGCTGTAACGTCAGCGGAATGTTGCCATTTCCTAGGTACTGTTGGGCAGCCAAGCCCTTGAAACCACCATCAGCAAGTCGTCGGGCCCACTTCCTAAAGATCGTTCATCCCTTTTGACGCGCGAATTCACGTGTAGCATGATGGCCTGCAAGAAACGTCGATGAGCACGTGTCTAGAGGTGGTTCTGCGAAGGAGTCCGAGGGGCACGCGACGGACGATCGCGCGCGGAAGCCCGGAATGTGGACCAATCACGAGTCGCTCTGTACGCAACACTACTGCTTCGAGTTAGGCACGAGGAGATGTCACTGTAGCACCGCCTCAAGCATGCTCCTCAAACTTCACGAACAGCAGTTGGCTGAGCTTTTCTCTCTTTCCGATATACACAAGAGGCAGTATTGGAGTAAGGTGTTGGTCTGAGACGGCAATTGGGCTACAGAGTCTCAAAAATTGGGGAAAAAGGCCGAAATGGCAACAAGAAGGGCACATAACAAGTCGAGGCTGGGGTGCCACCAATGCAAGAGGAGAAGGATAAAGGTGAGTTTGTTCTCTTATATTGCACTTCTCTGGAATATAACGTCGCTTTGCTCTGGAAAGAGCTGTGATTGGTGATATGTTCTTACACGGTATATACTGTGCCACAACCACGCATACTCGCATACAGCACTACGACAAGACGGCACAAAAGTGTTCGTTCAGATGCGGCGGCGTTCTGCCCAAGAATTCTACCACCAAGAATACTCTTGCCTGCCCTCGTTACTATGAAAGCTGCTGTTCAAACTCAACCAAATGCTGACAAGTGCCATAGTGCGATGTCAAGCAGCCATCATGTGCCAATTGCGACAAGAAAGGATTGGATTGCAGCTTCCTTCTGCTTGCACCCACTTCGCGACTATCAGTGATGCCTAGCACATCACCAAGAGCGTCTACCGTCAACGCCTTCTCACCAACATCAACATCAGATCTCGAATCTGCAACGACACCATGTTCGTCGTCAATACACACGAAAAGTCCCGGGAGCGAGAAGTCTGCTGCCAAGTTAGCGATACCTTCTCAAGAAGACTTCCCAATGGAGAGTCCACTCCAAGATCGTCTGAACGACTTCGCCATCGCGCCGCTCACGCCTTCATCACAAGCGCAAATTATACCAGACGACTTCATATCCTACCCGCCCCAAGACTTCCAACTCTTCCTATCCCAAACCTTCGATATACCCCCCTCTCTTCCCGTCCCCACACTCTGGTCTCCAATCCTCCCCTCTCTCCCACCATCCCTCCGAACCATCCTCTCCCACTACGAATACACCACAACACTGACTCTCCACCCCTCCGACCCCGCAAAAGCCGCCTGGCTAACCCACCTCCCCTCCCTCGCTGCCTCACATACCTACCTCCTCAACTGCGTCCTCTCCGTCTCCTCCCTGCACCTCAGCCGGCTGGGCGCCTCCTCGCGCCTCGAAATGAACGCCCTCGCCGCCTCGCACATGAACAAAGCGCTCACAACATACCGTGCTGATTTGGCAAACGTCACGCGCGACAACGCCGCCGCGCTATTCGCCAGCGCCACTTTGACGTCTGTATATCTCTTCGCAACCACACATCTCGACATGGAAGATCTGCGCACCTCCATCTCCCCTTCCGACGCCTCGCACCCCCCACCTGAACTCGTATCGAAAATGCTCGCCTGCGCCCTGCGCCCGATCTGGGGCTTGCGAGGCCCCCTCACCGTCCTAATGAGCGGCTGGACCTGGGTCGTCTCCGGCCAAATGCAAGACATCGCCGCGCGAAAATGGTGGCCTGCCTCCCTTCTCCCCGCAACGCCCCTCGCCGAGCTCGAAGACGCGCGTCTACGTCGTCTGCAGCACTCGTGGACGCAGGAGCGCGCCGAGACGAAAGAGGCGCTGGGGTATTTGCGCGATGCGTTTAAGTTGGTTAGCCAGTTGACGCTCGACCACGTGTATCCGCGGATGACGGCCATTTCGTACGCGGTGGATGGGGAGCATGTCGGGACGCTGTCGGATCGAGGGGCGATTTTTGTGTGGGCGACGCAGATATCGAGGGAGTTTATGCAGAGGATTGAGAGTAGGGATCGCGATGCGTTGGTCGTGTTGGCGCACTATGCTGTGTTGCCGGGGCGGGTGCGCGACGTCTGGTGGTTAGAAGGGCTGGGTGCGGACATTGTGATGGCGGTTGCGATGGTGTTGGGGAGGGAGCAGTGGGGGTTGATTGAGTGGCCGGCGAGCGTGGTGGGAGTGAGTCTTGAGAATTTGTTTGGGGAGAGGGACGATAGGTTGAAGGGGAGGATAGAGGAGATGGGTATGGAGGTTATATGAAATCAGAGAGGTTGAAGGGGTGTAAGATAGGGATAAATATCTGAAGCTATTGATGTGCGTAGCTCCAGGGCTGCCCTTGATGATTGACGGCTTAACGTTCGTTCGTTGTAGTAGCGCAGTCGATCTGAGCCGTACACGCCAGCAGTATCTTGAAGACTGCAAGAGCAGGCGTACTTGTTATCAGGCTAGTGATGTGCTCAGTATGCCTGGGTCTACTTCCCCTCAGACGATGAAGAGCAATCATTGACCAACGCAGGTCGCCAGCCTTCGCAACACCGCAACACTGAAGAAGGTGCTAGAAACCATGTATCTGACTCTACCCTACACTGTCGACGAGTACCCGTGAGCAGTAGCCTGTTCAAGGCACAGTCCCGCATCTTCCGCCAGGCACATCAAGTCGTCAAGCCCAAGCACTGTACATTACAATAAGCTTTGCATATCCTGAGTCGATCTGTGAGACTATCAGATCGGACCTGATGCAGTGAGCACGCACGATAAGATCTCAAACATCATCTTCTGGGGTGGCTGAGTGTATACATCTGAAACCCAGATTCCGAGCCGCACAGTGCACGTGCTCGGCGCAATCTAGATCTTGACAAGATGCACATGCGCCATATGCATCTTCGCTTGACCTGCAGGAGTTGATACATGTTGTGCTGTGTACGTGCATTGTGTAGTGTGTATGTGCGTTGTACTTTCCATACACCGAGCACTCTAATGGCACGTATATCCGTCCGTGCCTACTGTGTGTTGTATCTGTAGCCTGTGGCGCCGAGTCCTTCGTGTTTGGCGGGTTCGTTCACACCAACTAGTCGGTAGCTGGACCCGCGAGCACGCAAACAAGGTTATGCAACTGTAAACGAGCTTGGAGTCCGCAGCGAGTGGCCCTTGGCGCAACTCCGCCGTGGGAACCAACTCCTTTGCAAAATCGCATGATCATGCCATCTCGAGAGCTGGCGATGTTGGTGCCTGGGCCTTGCATCGCAAGAGCAGGTAGCGGCGCGAGCAAGCGAATCAACGGCTTGCATAGCACCGTGCCCTCTTCGTTGTCCTCGTATCCTTGCCTCGATTCCGCGCCGCGGGACCTCGCAGAGCGCGAGCTTTGAGTGGTTGTCCGCCTGGTTCCAGAAAACCAAGGTCCGACGTTGAGGCGCGTTGGTACGGCACGGTTAATATAATGATAGACCCCGCCCACTGGTTCTTCGCTCACCCTTGTATGCGGCCCGGCAGCAACATGTTCACCGGTGAAGTTGGATGCAAGTCGTGATTGGTGGATGAATGGGGTAGGGCCGTGCTCATTGGACGCATAGACCAAGGGTACGCGTGGTTGCATGATCGTGGGAACGAAACCGAGACGGCAGACCTGCGTGGGTTGGACTTGTATGGTAGGCAAACAACCGCATAGGAGTGCGATAGTGGTGTTGGATATAGTACGCCCACGCCGTATTGCACGCGGTGTTGATGGATTGGGTCGTGTTCGCCGGCCCTTCTAGAGATGCTCTATGCACGATAGTGAATGTGGTGCTCATGTACTCAGTCCCAGCCCTTTGACAGACTCATCGTTGCCGAGTGCGAGGCGGATCTCGTCCTCGCCAACGCCTAGTCGAATGCGACCAACTCGCTCGCCGTGCCGGGCCTCGACGCCTACGATTCCTGCTTCTGCCAGATCGTTGGCAGCGACCACAAGCCCTAAAGCCCTTGCAGCCTTGAGTTCTGATGCTTTTGAGCCAGTCTTTGCAGCCTCTTGAGTTTGTGAGCCGTTCATAGCTTCTAGCCTCCCCTTCTCCCACGCAAGAATATGATCATGGACAGGCTGCAGCTGGCTCATCAGTCCCAGCTTCTTGGCTTCATCTATCACGTCGCCGAGTACAGCTTCTCCAATGCCTGTCCGTCGAATTCGTGCCAAGAGTGCCGATAAGAAGACCTTTGATGCCAAAGGGAGGGCCCGCAAGGCTTGCTGCAGCGGGCTACTTGTCGCTTCCCGAATCGCTTGTTGTATGGTTGATATGGTGACAACACCTTTTTGGTTCGATTTCACTGCACGCTGTATTGGCTGATCACCGGCGTCTGGGGTGTTCTTGAGTGGCCGAGACAGCGTGTGGGGATTGACTTTGTTACCCCTGCCAGTTCTACTCGGGGTAGCTGGCTGCGCCTCATCCTCTTGAGATTGCGATATTGTCTCTGTCTCTGCAATTTCAACAGCTCGCCGACAAATGTCTAGAGCGCGCCGGGCGTCACCACTGACTTGGGCAACTTTACGCGCCGCGAACTCGACAGCTTTAGCGTCTGCAACGCCCGGAACACTTTCGAGTCGGGATTGTATAATCTGCACTAGTTGTTCAAACGTATAGCCCGGAAATGTAATGCGCGTCAAGCCTAAATTGTCGCGTGTTAGCCTTGCCAAACATATCCGAGTGAATCCGACGCGCTGGAACTCGCGTCTGCAGCCCGATACGAACCGGCACGTCGTTGAGCAGCGGTCGTACAAAGAGCGAATGCCGGTCGCATTGGAGTGGAAACGACTGGTATGAAAAGTGGGTGCAATGCAGATGCGCTGCGTGAATCAAGATTTGGGCACTCACCTAAACGACTGCTGATCTTATTGCTCAATGTTCGCTCCGGCAGATCCATCGTGTTGGCAACAGCAAGAACGATGAGTCTGCTATGCCGCAGCCCGGGCCAGTTGAAGAAGTTGTACATCACTGATTGGCTTTTGGTGACCAGCTGGTCTAGCTCGTCCATCAGCACAACACAAGGTACCCGGCGCGGACTTGGAGTCGAGAACTCCCGTTCTAGGAGTTCGAGGGCATGTGACGGACTGACGCGATCATCGCGCAGAGCCTGCCATAGCAGCGAGTACGACTGATGGGGGTCGGTCACCTTCATGCCGTTGATCTCGACGAAGATGAAATCATCCAGTTCCTCTGCCTGCACAGAGACTTGAAGCTGTGCGATGACCTCTCTGACGGTGGCCGTCTTGCCTGTACCGGGCGTTCCGGAAATGTAGATGCATGAGCCCGATCCGTCCGTGATAGCTGCTTCCAAGTGGCTGTACACTGTAGAGAACTCCTCTTCGCGGCATGGCAGCGCTGCCGGCACCGAAGACACGTGGAGCTGGTTTCGAGCAATCTGATACGGCGAGTTTAGGGCCGAAGGAGAGAGCACTCGTGTGCCCAGCGGCGTGAACTCTAGTTGCTTCTTGACTACGATCCGTTTGTGAGTCGGGGTCAGGAACTTCCGCGCTGCCGGGCTCTTCCTGCTTGATGTAGGAGTGGTCGCTTCAGTCAATTTCCGCCGCTTCCGCGGGGTTTTTGGTGCTGCATCGTCGTCGGAGTCTGGCACGACGAAGTCATCGGCATCTTGCGGAGCTTTCTTTTGCCGACCGGCGCCTTTGCGGGTGGCCTTGGTCTGGCTCTCTACGAGGTCGACAAGCCTGTCGATATCGTCTGCTCCGTTATACACATCGGTCCAATTAAATTCTGGCGTGTATGTGGTTGTGCGCGTGTTGCAGCCTCTCCTGCATAGGAAGACCTTGCCGTAGTCTTTGGACGAACGCTTCACAACGCCCGATGGGTATTGCTGCTCGAAGTCGTGGAGCGAGAGTACTTTGGCGGTACCGTTGATCGAGGCGAGGGGGTTGTCGTCGAAGTTGGCTGAGATGTACAGCTCATTCTTGGTAGGGTCAGCGAAGATATACCGTCAGATTATGTAGTCAGCATACCGGCAGGTAATCGGTGCGTTTCTTGCTCTTGTTGCGGATCTCCTTTTCGGAGGAGAACCAGAGGAACTTGGCCATCTTCTCATCCTCCTCTGCATCTTCGTGGAAGTCGCAGATTATGCCGACCCATGCCTGGTTGCCCTCTGCCTTTAGCAGTACAGCATCTCCAACCTTGCATCTAAAGCTGCCCATGCGTGCGCCCACTATGCGGCCACCAAGTGATGTCGGTGCTGCCTTTCGCTTCCTCGGTGTCGCATTCTCCTTGGGCGCATCGTCGGCGGCAGCATCGCCGTATATCCATTCCCAGGGATGGTCTTCGTAGCCCAGTTCGTCGTCGGAGTCTTCGCGGAACACAGCGCCGCCAGTCAGGAATTTGCGCGCCTTCTCGACCCGTGTGCGCTTGATGGGAGCCATGAGCTGGGAGTCGACGTTGCAATTAAGTTTTTGAGATGTGCTGACGCCGTTGCGCAACGCGGAAGGTGCGACGCGTCGTGATGGCCTTGGCGCGACCGAGCTGCGAGCAATGATCTCACCGCGACGCCGACTAGCTTTCCTTGCCATCAACGACCACCATTCGCAAGCACACACAGTTCAGTCACATCACGACTATGTCAGGAAGAGTATATGAGGTGGTAAGAATAATCATTGCTATCGTGCCTCAGGCTCGCGCTGAGGTCGCTGAGGTTCTGCGCGGAGCAGCGTCACAACCTGGGGTTCCTTGCCCATCGTGACTAATATCTAGAATATCAAACAAACGCCGAAGCCCTGACCCGTGGGCAAGCGAGGGACCTTCACTGATGACCATCGCTGAAATGCTGTACAGAAAATATAGAACACAAAAGGCTCAAGACCAAAGTCCCGAGAAGAAGAAACAATCATGAGCAGCAACCGCCCGCTCACATGGTGTGAATGGGCTGCAGCGGCGGTGTCCGCGGCATTGAGTTGGGAGTTGTTGGGTAGCCCAGTTCTGAGTGCTCAAGTGGTGGTGTCTACCAAGAGCTGTCAGCTGCGACTCGTCGAAAGAGTGGGGCGGCGAGAAAGAGGTGGGTGTTTATGTGTAGTATGGCTGTCGAGAGGGGAGCCTTACATGAGCTGATGAGTCTGCGTACGCGTGCGGCGGCGGGATGTCCATGCCGCCAATGGCTGCGTAACCGACGTTGAAGGGGCTGAGGTCCTCCTCGGCGTAGTACTCGCTCTTCATGCTGGGCACAAGGCTCGGCAGAGTGGTAGGGTAGGGCGAGGAAAGAGGAGGGGGCAGGTAGTGGTAGCTCGGCATCTCTGGGGTGAGGGTGGTGGGTATTGAGTGGTAGGGCGAGTTGGTTGTGTACGGCATGGTGTATGCGGCCGCCTCGGGAGCTGGGTACGTCGAGTACGACGCAACGGAGAATGGCGGGGGGCTGGTCGAGAGCTGGCGGGTGTACTGATGCGAGAACATGCGGTCATCTGCAGGCGGGGTGGTGTACGAAGATTCCGAGCTCGACGGAGAAGGAAACTCCTGGCGCGGCGAGCGCTGTGGCTGCTGCAGCTCGGCGGGCTTCTGCTCAGGCGAGGCTGAGCTGGATGCAGCACGACGCTCCTAGTGCCGGATTAGCATGCTGTCCCGAGCTATACGAGCATGGTTACACGGGGACTCACCAAGTCTTCGAGCCTCTTCTTGAGCTTCTTGCGGTAGTTGCGCTGGGCAATGCGGTTCTGTATCCGCCTGCGCTCGGCAAGGTCGGAGATCTTGGTCCAGTCTTCGTTGGGGTTGGCAGAGGCCGAGAAGGCCGACGAGGTGCCCGAGTATCTGGTGGTGGTGGAGGCCGCGGCGGCATACTGGTAGGCTGCGTGTCTATGCATGGTGTGGAGGGGAGCTCAAGCTTGGAGCTCGATGTGGGATGGCAGGATGATGGTCAAGATATATGGGCAAGAGAGGGATCACAGGCGTGTTGGCAGTGGGCTGGGAGCGTGGGAGGCTCAAGTGGTCGGGGCAGGCAGTGTATTTATCTCGCCGTCCAGATGCATGCGCAGTTCCTCGTAGCAGCACAGACGGACTAGTTGGAGGTCCCCAGCTTCAGGCCCTCGCACGCCCCCTGCACGGTGGGCGACGCCAGCAGGCTCGAGCAGGACGCTCAATTTGGTACGATGGAACCCTGCCCTTTCACCGACTGCGGCTTCGTAAATTTAGGATAGGCGCTAGCACAGGGCTCGCGGCGGGCCACTGAGCGTTGGGGGTGCCAGGGCTCAGCGCGCACGGGAGGGGGTCGGACGCCGTGCGCCAGGCGTGTATTGATACGCAGCACCTAAAGCGCTGTAGCAGCGAGCGGTGACTCGAGTGCGATAGCCCACCAGCCCTACGACGCTTGGCCGGGGTGCCTGCTCGCGCGGGCCTGCTGCTAAGTCCGACGGTGAATGCACGCTGCGGGACAGGACAGACAGTCACAAACAGACTACAGTGGCCGAGACGGCGACCCCCATCCCCACCCCAGCAGCACGACGACACCACGCCGCATTGCATGCACATTGCACACGCTGCACCAAAGGCGTGCGTCGGTCTGCACTGGGGGCCAACGCCGGCTGCTCAGAGCTGGTCCCTGCCGACCCACCGCCCGTCTGTGTTGGTGGTCGTGGTCGTGTCTCTCGCACCTCGCTCGCTACTCGCAACTCGCAACATAGCGGGACCGTCTGCGCCAGATCGTCGCCCTGCGGCGCCCGCCGCCCATTGGCTGAGCCCGCCGCGTCGTCGCGCATGCGCAACCTCGCAGGCTGCTGCACACCGCGACTCGTCCGCCGAACCTGCGCTGCCCATTTGCAATCCCTAGCGGCAGCCCGCGCAGCGAGTGGCCGGATATGGCGCTGCTCGTCGCCGCCGTTCCGCCCACGAGAAGAAGGCTGCTGCTTCCATCACCATATCCTGCTTGCAGCCTAGCATGCATCCGCTCCCCATCTCGCTAGCTGCTTTGTAAGGCAGTGCCCAAGTATAGCGCCCTGCCATTCGCCCGTCCCCCGGCGCCCATTTCCACCACCCCCCAAGCCACCTCTTGAGCCCCAAGGGCCATCATCAAACAGCCGTCTCACTCCACAGCCTTACGCACTGTTCCCACGCTCTTCCGCCCGCCGCATCAGCACCTTACTACCGAGTCGGTGAGGCCAGTGTCCCAAATCAGGGTAGTCTCCTGCCAGCCCAAAGCTTGTCACTGGCCTGTCTGCCCGGCCAAGCAGACCTCATGCCATCATTGGATGTGGAAGCAAGTGGAAGCACTCTCGCCTGGCTTCATCTCAACGTTCCTGCGTGCTTCGCGGTTTGGCCCCCGTGCGGCTGGCGGTGGAGGCTCTTGTCGACAGCACGCCTGCCGTCGCTGCGCCATCACTGAGCCATGCATTGATTCCTCTACGCTTTAAGGGGCGGCCATTACAGCGAATCGTTACTAGAGAATCGTCGCCCGCGAGAGGCATTTCCTTGTCCTCAACACTTTCATTTCACCGGGTACTATCATGGATGCACGCACCGGGCGTAACTCCTGGATGAGCATTCTACCATCATGGATCCATTCTTATCGAGGCGGAACTCCAGGCTGCTAGGTCTCCACCGCTGTGCGATCTCTGTGCGTCTCCAGGAACTTTGCACCCTTGACCCTGTACACCAGCGCAGTGGCCCAAGTATGGCCCATCAGTGACCCAGAAATAGTCGCCTGGTCTACGGGTCCACCGTTCCGTGGCTCCAGTAGCTTTGTGACCAGCAACAACGTCTAGCGCTCGCCAGCATGCGTCTACCATGAGGGGGCCGTTTCAGTGACGAGTGACGGGAGGACGTGTCAGTTCGAGACTACTGCTTGCGCAACCGAAGAGACTCTCGTCTTCGTCCCAAGCAAGTCTGTCAGCGATTGCCCGCGGACCTGAATGTCGTCTGGGTCGTAGTCCCCTCCTCAGAAGTGATTCGCGTGCAGCTGACATCCTCCATGGGGCAAGGTTGATCATCTCTACGCTGGACTAGCAATCAGCCACTCTAGATGCTACTGTGGAGAATGTCGCCACAAACATCTGCAGCGACATCCCCACACTACCGTGCGGTATGGGGATAGTGGTCTCGACTCCAGCTCGCTGCGTACTCTACAACGCAGCCATGAGACAGCTCAGTCTGTATATGGATCGCTTCGATTGGAGTGGTTCCAGAGACCCTGGCCCAAGATCCCGGGCTGGAGGAGCACTTCACGAGGTTGCAAGCACCCGCGGCTGTTGGGATTCAGCATCAGCAATCTGAACCTCAAATCCGGCTCAACGGGCATCGTCCACGTCTGATATTAATTGAGATCTGTTAAGCCTTTACGCGGACAGGAAACACCCAGTACCATGGACCACTCGCCATGAGACCCTTGGTCCATCTGCGCTGCCAAGCGTCAGCATCTCAAGCAGACAGCAATTTCAAACCACGGTCCATTTTAGTATCGACTATCGTGTACATCTCGATTGAAAGGGGCAACAGAAGATAGAAAATCGTCATCAGCATGGCCAGTGCACGTGCGGTGAGACACTGCTTCGGCCGTAGATAAAGAAGCCGTGGCTATGCTACGCCCGGTAGGTAGCTCAGGGCGGAGCATAACAAACCCAAGAACATGACCAAACACTCAATGCGTAGCATCGGAAGCCTTACAACGCTGTGAATCTCTCCTCGCTTCGTCACGTTTCAAGTTGTCTTGCTGCGTGGCCAGCTGCGAGACTCGCAGATCCGCAGTGCAGCTCACTATGCGGCCGTGCTTCAGCCCTAGGACACCACGCTTCAGATCGACCGCACGTCTGCTGGAAATGCGGACCATGGGCCAATCCTGTATTGAACGCAACTCGGGCTCGTCGTACAAGCATGCTCGCCTAGCAAGGGAGTAAGTACACCAACACCAACCACTACTAAACTACAAAGACCGACTTGATTTGAGATTGCCTCGTGGCCCAACCCCCATGCGAAGGGAAATTGGTCAAGTCGGACAGAGCAGCACATCTTGCTCAACACGTCGATTTGCGCGTCCAAGGCCCACCGGTCACATAGCCACCTGCCATGTAGCGGTGCATTGCCACTACCAGATGCGGCCATCAATATGGAGCAGACCCAGAGGCATGGTATGGGGCTTGTCTTCCAGCGCGGTGAGCATGTCAAACGGGACCAGCCTTGTGTGCTACAGGAGCGGTTAGCCTGCTGCGGTGCCCTTGTTAGCGAGAGGTGTGGTCTCGTGTGAGTGGTCGGATGATTCCAAAACTTGTCGCTTTCCTGATGCGGTATGCCTAGCGACGGTTTGGACCAGCGTTCCGTCGAGGCTTCACCGCCGCGCTACGGTGTGGGTGTCGCCGGAGGTGCTGCAAGGGAATCACGTGCAATCTAATCTGTCGCCGTCGCCGACGCAGAGACTCCGACGGGCTGGGCAGGTTGTTCGCGATGGCTGCTTGTTTGTGACTCCATGCTGGCCGTCCCAACGTGGCCATGTCGCATCCCAAGTCAGGTAAGAGTCGACACGGAATGTGCTTCAGTGCAAAAACACCTGGTTTCGATACAGCTCTACCTGCCTGTGGCATTCATCCATCGGTAGCACCGCGACGCACGATAGTTCGCCCATCTATCTTTGCAACAGAGCAGCAGTTGCTGTGTAGCCGCCGACTGTGTTCTTCATGTCCATTTTTACAACTCTGACAGCTGTGAGGGTCTTGTAGCGGCCTATTTTTAGCGGCCGCTGTGCCAAGTGCGGCCACGAGCTCGAACGACAGCACGTCGCTCGCTGTCCCCCGCTCTCCTGAAGCAGCCCTACAGCCCTATGGACGCAGCGCCAGCGATTGAGCACGCCGCTAAGGGACCCGCGCAATCTGCTCGCACACCTGCGACGCGTGAACCCCCCTTTGTGTTCCCCGAATCCCACATGGGGCGTATGCTCCTGCGACACCCACGAACGCCAGCCGCAACTGCCGTTCACCCTTCACCGATACTCCAGTGTGTTCACACCCAGTCGCACACTTCAGATATACACCACACCCGTTGCACTGCACTCACCGACCTGCCGGGCGTAAGCGGTTGACGGGTGAGCATGGGGGACCCAAAGCACTGGGGCTCCCTCCCTCCCAGGGTTTTTGCTGCACACTCACTCTAATCATCATCACACCCCCTTTTGGCACTGAATGCGGGCACGGCTGTCGCTCCGCATTTGTCGGCCAGTTCGCTTGAGCGTGCGGAATCGCTTCGAGCGCTGTATCTCTCGTGCAGTTCTTCCAAGCGCAGTGGTAATTATCCAGCTTGACGTTCACCGATGGGCCTACTAGGGCGGGACGCCTTAACTCACGGACAACTGTGATTGCAGTGCACAGTAGCACACAGGGGTGTCAGACCTCGTGGCATACGTCGCAGTTCGAGACCGCAGGGGGGCTTCTCATGCAGCCTGTGCGAATCACATCACGGCCCTGTTTCCGTCATCATGCATCTCATAAGGCAGACTGCCACACAAGCGGGGTTGCGAGCCTCTGGTCAGCCGCAACACTTCGTTTCATATGGTCGAAACGCAAGAAGCGAACATGCAGAAATTCATCTTGCGACAATATCTTCGGCGTACGCGAAATCACATCGCTTGCCTCGCAATGTTGCTGTATATGGCAATCTTCTGTAGTGGCAGGCTTGGACTGCACAAGGCAGCATGCAAGCGACGCCTCTCGGCCGTAAAAATTCCAAGCAGTACATTGATCGTTTGAGAACATCTCGCGGGAACGCTAATGTACCTCCAATCCTTCGAAAGCCACTCACCGTGCCGGTTGTCGTTCAAGCGCCCGAGCGCCATTAACGGTGGGCGGACTGACTCGAACGGATGTGGTCTCCACGTCTTAGTGGATTTGGAATACGCATATCGCAATACGACATGCGAAATGTGGACATTCGATTCTGACAACCGCTCTCCTTGGCCGCATCGCGGCCTCGAACGACTGATCCTGACGATGCCGATTACTGGAACCCGCGCGTGCCGCTCGGCAGCACCCCTGTGACCCGTCATCTAGAGGCTGGAGCGAACTTGCAGCGGGAGCGGAATCAACTTGCTGTCCGTACTCCGGTTCTCGATCGCCTCGCCGAACAATGGGTAAATTGGTATTTTCCATGCCATCCTCGCCGAAGCGGGTCGTATGGTGGTTGGTGGCCATTTGCCTGATTCAAACAGTGCAAAGGACTCACCTAGCCACAGCAGCTGGAAACTTCTCAGTGTTTGATTACAGGCCTCGTGTTATTGAAGAACACTCCGCCAGTTTGGGCCAACCATACGGTAGGATTACTGGTTCTTCAGCTCTGCATGCATTGTTCTGCGGAGCACTAGCAGAACGAGCATTAGTTCCGACGATGAAAGGCTCCCTCGACCTCGCCTACAACAAACTTCCTGTCTAGTCGTTCAGCCAGCATGCAGCCCTACGTGTCTGGGCTAAGCGAGAATGCACTGTTACTACATTTGAAATCTCAAGGCAATTATTCAGCGTGTGCCGTACCGTACCGAAGCGAGGCATGATCTGCTATACTCGCCTCCAGAACATCATCAGGTAGGGCTGACAACGGCAGGTTACTCAACGAGGCTGCAGCTTTAGCGTTGACAAAGCAACAGTGCGTTTCCAGTACATGGCCAAGGACGACTTCTCTGTTACCGTATCAAGAGCGAGCAGATGGCTGGAACTCTGCCATATCTCTCGTTGTCAATGTCGCCACTCCAAGAGTGCACCATGCAAAGCCAAGCCTCGGACTCAGTCTACCTGTATCGCTGTAAACGTTTGCATGGTCGGCTCTCGGACACACCAGGGCAGACTCCTCCGATGTGCCATTATACATCACCCAGACCGATCGTCATGCGGTGTAGATACGAGCATGGCTATTGGGAAAGACATTGCATCAAGGGTTGATGCCGCAAAGGGCTAACAACTCGCTCTGCTCGCCAACAGCATGGAGATAAGACATGGTGTAGCTAATTCGATGACAGGGGTCGCGGGAGCAGAGGTAACGGACGAAAGAAGGCATTGTCTGGGAACTGCACCCTGTGCACTACACTGGGGAGTTTCCGGACAAAAGACAGCACCTTCAAGCAGCAACTGGGGACGAATCGACACCTACACAATTCCTATACAACGTGTGAAGGCATGCATCTCAGTGTAGTAGTTCTATCTACCTACTGTGTGAATCGCTGATTCCTCACGACGGACCTTACACATACCCCGCGTCGTTGATGCAGCGGACCGATCAGCCCACGTCGTCGGGTTTTCCAGCAATCCCCTGCGTCATCTCAGGCTGTCTGACTGCACCTTTTCGTCTTTAGACTGCTGCTAAAAGCGCCTATCGTGGAAAAGCCTACAGGAGGGGAGCCAAGACCAGCAAATGTACCTCTACGGAGTAACCTTTGCTGTTGATGTGTCCAATGGCGATGTGCGGATGCACGATGCGGTGCTGCAGGCCGGCACGCAAGCCCACAACGGCAGAGACTACTCCAACAAAGCAGTATCGTGCGAGCAACAACGCCAATATCTAGCTCATTCACCTATTTCGAGCTGGCAGAGGTACGACTCGGCCGGCGAGAGCAGAGTGCATTTGCATCATCAACGAGGTTGGGGACTAAAACGTCGCAAGCCACGCGCCAGCGATCCAAGGTTCGTCACCGTTGCCGGCCTTACCGGAAGTCCCTCCGCCCCTCACTGCGTCCTTCTCGCGCCCAGACGACTAGCTGCTTCTGGCAATCATCGCAGCCCGCAAGAGGCTAGCATCACGATGCCTCACATGGAGGCTCGGTCCCCGGCCGCATCACGTGCGTGGGCGGGGCAGGTTCCGCTATCCTGCTCATGGCTTACCCAAACAGGAAAGAGGACTACTGTCTGTCGCTGTGGCTCATGCGTCGTCGTACGGGATGAACCGCAGCGTGCTCGCTCCTTCGTCCGCGCTTCGCACAGCTGGTGGCTATTCTTGGGTTGCACATGAGGCCTCCCACCACACATTAAGAGGCAGCCCTCTCCGGGCACCAGTCGTCATGGTGCAGTCGTGGCAGCACGGTGCGGCGTCCCAGGGCGCCCCCGCGCTCGCAGAACCAAGTTGCTTTGAGGAAAATGTGTTCGCAGCATGAGGCGCCACATTGCACAATGCAGTAAAACAACGGGACCCACGATTGCGATGCGATGTGATGCGCTGGGCCAAGCCCCGATGACACTATCCTTGAGGGGTAAGCAAGGCGCTGGTCTGGTTTGTCAGGAACCTGACGGGCCGCCGAAACTGTCTAGCCGTCACCGACCCCAACGAACAGCGATTGTTCTAGTGCCGGTAACTATCAACGCCGCTAAGCACTCTATCCATGTCACTGGACTAAAGGGCGCTGGGCGTCCTGTGGCTCGGATATAACGACTTCCTTCTCCACTCCAGGGCTGAGCTTGAGAGCTTGTATTCCGGAAGGGCGCCCTCTAGCGTCACTTGAGCCATTATTTATCGCAACCTTATCATCGCAACTGGCTCCAGCGGTACCGTGGTTTTATTAAGTCTAGACACATGTCAAACAGCCAGCGACAGGTCAATACCGCTTCTGTTGCTGTCATTGTCCTGATTCAGCCTTGCACTACCCAGCCGCGCCGTGCCCGAGCGAACCGCACAGGATGCTAATCTACGAGCCTGCCTAGCTGCACGAGACGTTTGCGCAAAGCTTGCCCAATCGAGAAGTCCCGAATTTCCGGTGTGCGAGAGCAGGTTAGATAACTGTGCCGCCGTCCCAAATCCTTCTGTACGAGCGTGCTCTAGATTCCAACCAACAGCTGCACATCTCGTCGCCCTCTGCACAAACGAATTATGGCAACATTGAACTACTGTGCAAGAGAGATAGGGAAAGAGAGCAACTTGTGATGTCATGTTCGTGATGACCAATACCCCAGATTTACATCAACGTCCTGTCAGCACTCAACTGCCGCCAAGCAATCTGATGTGGACACACGCTTCGCCCAACGGGATGCTTACACGATACGAGAAAAGGAGGCTTTTGCTTCTCCTTGTAGGGCTGAGTGTATTCCCACGCGACACGGGCGGTAATCCCAATCCACTTTGGAATCCTGTCAGATTTCAACATCGACTTCACGACAAGGTGTCGCTTGCCTCGCATGCCAAAGTAGAACAACAATCCGGCACGCGCGGCGGTACCACCGGGCCCTCTCTCCACAACAAACAAAGAATAGACATTTTGCCAGTCTGGTTCCTTGTTCTTGTGCCTGTTCACACACACAGGCCAACAAAGGGCCGCGCAAGCTCGTCTTCATCGCACGCCTCAGGTCCCCGCCCATACCCCCAATCCCAAGTCTGAAACTTAGACCTGTTTGCGCCGTAATAGACGAGGAACTGCGAGGAAAATGCACTTTCAACCAACCACCCCTGTGCTCGTTACCGCTACCCGAGCGAGCCGGCACGCAACGCGGCTTTCGGCTTAATTCACAGGCCCGAGCGAGGCAGAGCAGGCAGAGTCGGGCGTGTATCGAACTGAGGTCCTTAACTCCACTGACTCCGCCCATGGCAGCAGGCTTCGATGTGTGAAAGCAGCGAAGCGAAACGAAACGAAATATGTGCTTGATTGAGCATGCACGACACGTACACTGTAGCCACTATCACACATCCCAACGCCGCCCGTGGCGTTTTCCGGCGTCGCGATCATCGCATTTCGCGAAACATGCGAAGCACGCGAAGCGACGCCATGCTTCCATGTTCTATTCTATGCATGTGATGTGCCCGTGCCTCTCCCATGGAAATTCTTCTTAATGCATAGAACTGTGCTGCGCTGTGCTGTGCAGTGAACAGACGCAATACAACAAAACGGCGCGGGGCGTATACTGTTGCGCCTCCGCCTCCTCCTGCGCCTACGCCCTCCATACGCAATTTCACTTTCACCACCGCCCCGTCGATGCTTTGGGGCATGGCTATCGATATCTTCGCTCGTGCTCGTGCTCGTGCTCGTGCTGTATACCCCATCCAGCTAACCGTCTGTTGTCTTGGCTGGGCGAGTCGAGTTCCCATGCCATACCATGCCATACCATACCATACCATACCATACCATACCATCACAACGCACGCACGCACGCGCGCACGCGCTGATCACTTCATCCCGAACCCGCGTTGTGGGGGCCGAGATATGCAGCCGCGCTAGACCGCAAGAGGAGAAATGCCAGCGTGGTGTGTGCGCGGAGAGTTTTGAATGGTTCGTGAGGAAGAAGCGGGCGGGTGGTATTGGCTGGTCGGTTCCCGTGAGTTGGATGGTGGAACATGCACATATTGACACTGATACATGTGCTGTCCTGTCCCCTATTTGGGGGCTGGGTTGTTTGAGGGTTTGACGGGCTCATTGGACGATATATTGGGGGTATCTTGATTGCGGCGGTGCGTGGAAACGTCAATTTGCGAAGAGTCTGAGATTCGTGCGGTCACTGGATAATGCCTGGCAGGGCGTTTTGCGCGTAGGTATTTTCGGGGCGTTGCGGTGTTAATATCCTGCATGATATGGTTGGGAATTTGCCAAAGGGCAATGGTCGATCTGTGTCTCAATGCGGGATTTGTTGATCTTGTCTCAGTGATAAAAAGAGACGTGTTATGGTGTTGTGGTCGCGAGTATGGACATGGATACGAGCATCGCGAATTATGGTCCTCAGGGCGCTTGATCAGGAACCCTTTTTGATCGATGATCATCGTTGACTATCTCGGAGCTTGGATATGCCATTCCTCCGATTGATGGCCCAAAGTGCTGGCTGTATCGGTACGGCACGTTGCTGCGCTACACATTGTGTGCTCAGTCGGCTGGAATCTCATACTACAGTTCCAATCCAGCACGTTCTCAAGACGTACATACACACGAGTAACAATACAGGATGACATGTACCGGTCTCCATATCCGCGTTTCACCTCCCTCCCAAACATCAGGTCCCATCGCGCCACAACGTGGCCCTTTATCCCGCTGCAGTCCGGCCCAAGTCCCAGCACAGTGAACAGCCCACCGTACACGATAGATAACGTCAACACCTAACGAACCGGGCAAAATTCGCCGTCCCAGGCCCTGTTTCTTGCGTCTGTCCCTTGCACCGGCCGTACGCTCTTTTCACTCACACCCACGCACACATACACTAGACCCAGGAACCCTAGACCTGGGTATCAAGATAGATTGCGTTTCAGTGTAAGCGAGATGGAGGCAGGCCCGGGTACCATTCAACAGGAAACTTGACAGGCTTGACAGGACGCTTGTGAACGGGGGTTGGGGAACGGGCTTACGCCATGAATGGGTGGAGTTTGCTTGATGCGGATTGCGAGATGCGGAGGGAGGTGCGAGATTGAGATGGGATTGCGAGGTACTGTGTAGATACGATTATCCGTGTAGACTAGTTGTGGGTTTGGTGTGGACGTGGCCAACAGTGTCCGCGCGGGAGCCCGAACTCGATGTGAGCGCTTTTCGCACTAAGTGCCTCTACCCACACGGACAGATTCACCATCTCTTAACCGAAATTTTTCAGGGTATCCCAATGTCGTTTGATGTTGTATAGAATTTAGTCCCGGACCATCTCCACGATACAGCAGCCCAGGCCAATAGATCACCGACTCCCCGACCCCGGCCGCATCTGCGATCCTTCGCTCCGCAATCCGTCCCCAAACGAGCAAAATGTCGAACCCTAATTATGCTTCGTTGAGTCTCGCGCTTGCTTCCTTCCCGCACACAAATTACTCGCGCAACGTTGTCCCGTGCAGGTATTGCCTGTTCTGGCACGGCGGTGCTTGAGCGAAAGTAACGTCGAGATTGACATAGTACACAAGTCAAATCAACTCTTGTCCTCAGCAGTCGCCGTCCTGTGTAAATCACCCGCGCGAGCGCGCGAATTTGGCCCTCCGCTGCTATCTCCTACCGGGCGTAACTAACCTCGCAAGCCCCAGGCTGTGTATATCCATCATCCCCTCCCCTCCGAATACTCATCCAAACAAACCATCCCATACCAAAATATCCTCACTTTCCCTACCGCGCTAGTCCGCTTCAAGGCAGCGAGATGGCCGCGCCCAAGACATGATGTGCGCAGTGGGCGCTTGCGATTTGGGGGCCGAAAGAGCCAAGCTGACACGTCATTCGCCCGCTCGCTTATTTGTAAAAACCGTTCGTTCAGCCTTGCTGAGGGTGCATGACTCCGTGCGTACCCTGCGTAGCCCTGCGTAGCGGCAGAGGGGCTTTGTAGGATCTCGCAGGTGTGGGTCGCTCTGCGGTTTTGATTTTATTTGGAAGGTTGGCTACGGTAGGTAATTACAAGCGAAGGATTGGTCGGTCTAGAGTTGGACATGAGTTCGAGCGAGGCAATTTTCGTAAATTGTTATCCTGATGGGGGAAATGGTTGGCTTTGTGCGAGGTTAAATATATATACAACGACGGCAACGTTAGGCTGGCGCTGTGTATACCTTGATAGAGACGTGCTGCGGCTATTGGCGATTATATTTGTGTCTGGTGATTTCGTAGCGACGACATGGAACTTTAGTACCTACTTGCATAACGGCCGTAGCGGAGAAGAGTGCGATTCCAGCTGGTGAAGGGTCCAGAGTTGGTGTAGGTCTTGGAGGATTCAGCTTGTTGAGGGTACCTGGGAGTGGGCCGTTGATCGCGACAATCTCGTTGCGAGGGTAGGCGAGGGCGGAGATGGGACGACTCAGGTCAATGGTCCACAAAGGGGAAAACGTCGGACGGAGAAGAATTGTCGTGTTATGCGCTGTGGTGGAGGAGGAAGAGCAGGGAACGTTGTTCTAGCTTTTTGGAGTCATGAAGAAAGTGTTGGAAAGATTGTGGTCGAGACTGGGTTGGTCCGTAAGTTGGCAAGTCGAAGCAAGATTGGAGGAGATGATAGCAATAGTTTTTGTTGTCAATACGTCACTGTAGAGATATTGGGTGAGTAACTTTTTCATGTCCTCATTCAATCTTCGAAGACGTAGAAATGCCCCATCCTAGTGTCGTTCACTCTCGCTGTTCGAGTCGCTAGGAACACACTGGTTTGACCTGTATGCAGAACTCAATCATCTCAGGGTCATTCAAGCATAATCTCTATTCATGTCTCCCCATTATCAAAGTACATTCGCGTGCGTAAATATGGTTGAATTCTGCTGCGCAGTCCTTCATCTCAGCATATCATTCCAACTAGCTATCGCTGGGCAAGACTTCACACGCAACACATGTGTCCCGCTATGACTGCAGTGGCTCCAGGTCGTTCGCATGGCGCAGAATATTCCTTCCCTTTCCTCGCTCGATGATTAGATTTAGACATCATACGGCCAAGCACCGCATGTTTCTTTTCTCGCAACATACTTCGCTCCCACCAGAACATATCCATTCCCGTCCCTCGAAAGCGCACAGATACCTCATCACGCCCAGAGCCAACAAAAAGGCATCCCTTTGACATCATACCCTTGCATACGCATCCCGCCGCTCCTCGCACCACGTCTTCGTTCCACAGCAGAGAACAGCCAAGGTCCCATGAGACTCTTCGGAATCGCCGACCGATGCTGCACGTCTGCACGACACGCATGTCCGTCCGGGACTCCACACTTCGCCGTTCTGTGCTACCCTTGGTGTGTGCGTGATCACGCGAGTGTCGGGCTTGTGCAACGATGGCTGCCTCGTGGCGGCGAGCTAGGCTTTGTCGCCGGTGTGTTCTCGATTTAGCAGCTGTGCGAGGGTAGTACGAAGGCGGCGAGGGCCAAGCAGTGGCACGATATGTGGTTCAAGGTGGAGGACTTGGGGGTGTTGTGATCGGTCTTCTGGGCCTGGAGATGCAACTTGGGCTGGCGACGTGTATTGAGTGGGGAGGCAAGCATGAGCCCAGTAACAACGAGTCGGTTTACGTACTGCACACGGTATTTTCTAAATGCGTAGACACAACTTTGTGTCATTTGTGTAGATCTGCAGTTCCTCCTCGAAATCGGTAGCAACAGCCCAAGGTTCATACTAAAGGATCATCCGAAACGTGATCCACCCTCGAATAACGAATATATCGTAACCATTTTTCTAGTCATCGAGAATGTACAATCCCCAAATGCATGCAGAATATAGCCTTGGAAATCTGGTTTTACAGCAACGTGATGGGGACAACGCACTGGTATCTGCAAAGTTAAGCTCAATCAGATCAGATCTAGAAACATGACAGAGGAGGGTACTTAAATCCCAGAACGATTGTTTCCTTCGTACATGCGATTTTTGCCTCAAACTCTCCAATCCTGGCTCGAGATGCTGGGATAATAGCACAATACTGATTTTATGTAGTTACAATCCACCACATCAGCACCACAACGATTGCAAATACTTTCATCCGCGCCGTCAAATTGACATACAGGCAAGATATTGTGGAAATTTCTAAACACCCACAAGTCTACGAGGTCCCTGATTCCCCAATATCCTCTTACGAAACGCTCCAACAAGTCACTGCATCTCCATTCCCACGACCTCCTTCCTGATGAAAGACACTCTCCACACCAAAGACTTTTCTTAAAAAAGAAAAAGAAATCTCAGTACAATCTACCCGTACCTCAAACCCCTATCCCAATCCCCACCTCAACATCTTCCTCCACCCCACTCTACCTATACTTTACAGATACCTACAGACGCGTGAAGCAATAACAACAACTTCATAAAGCAGAATCTTTCCCCAGCGCTATATAAATAAGATTGAGTCTCGCTCCCGGGAACGAATCCAGCGTATAGCCAAATATTCCAACTCTCGATGAAGTCATGGTTTACGACCTTTCAAGCACGTAGACCGCCATTCAGCTGCACAATGCAACCAGCTATAGATGTATCCAGACAAAGTATCCAATAATTACTAACTATATACTCATCGATGTCAACGACGTCTCCAGGCATCGTATTCTTCAGTAGTGACTGCCTTTTTACGGTTTATCTCTGTATGAGCCGCTTCATCCAGCTTGTAAGCGAGCATTTTCGCTCTTCGGATATTTACCTTTGTCTGTATCGTGATAATATATCTGGCTATCTGCTAGAAGTAGACAAGGGTCGGGATTGTGTAGGGGTTGTTTGTAGGGTGCTAAATCATCTGTGTTTATATGCTGAATAGTAGGTGAGGAAACAAGAGCGGGCAGTCATCTCAGCGGGATTGGATATCTGGCTCTGTAGATGTGCAAATACATACTTCTGCCTTTAAAATCTTGTCTGAATATGTTCAGTGGGATGAGATATGTCCGAAGTGAATTGAATTGAATTTAATTCAATTGACAGTTGCAACTTAGAACAAGGTCCGATGTATTCTGATCGTACGTTCTACATCAACTCCCACTCTACTATATGATATCTAACACGTTCGCAGCACAGCCCAAACGTCCAAGAGATACATGCTATACCATGTTCGAAAAACCAAAGTAAAGAGGGGTATACCAAACGCCTCACCTTCTAAACACCACTATGGCACCCATGACTATCTCGTTCCATTCCATTCATCCTTCACCACCACGCACCACTCACCCCCCAGGAACAGCCTTCTTCTTCATCGCCCTCATACTCGCCACCGTCCCCTCCTTGCCCTCCTCCCTCCCCACCTCGACCACAATCATGCGCACAAAGTCCCTACTGAGCCAATAACTGCTATGCGCGCCCAGCATGGTCAGGTACTGGATCTCAAGCGGGCCACCACCATATTTCATGAAATAGTCAATCTGGCCATTATCGTTCAGCAGATATGCGCGTTTTTCTGCAATCTCCTCGCGTGTAAAGTTATGCGTTTCGAGCTCGACGTTGGAGGGTAAGCGGACTGTGGGGGGTTTGTAGTTGTTGTCGGCGTAGGATGGCGAGGTGCGGCGGAATGGGTTTGAAAACGCAAAGTACGATGTTGAGGCGCTGGGGAGCGTGGCTTGTTTGAGTGTGGAAGCGTACACGACGTCGACGGTGGCGTTGAGGCGACATGCGACAGGATCGTAGGGATTGATGATGTTGTAGATGTTGTCAACGGCGAGGCAGCCATATGTGCCTTGGTCACCGGCCACACCGGGCGCTGCATACGAGTCGGCACCTGGCTTCTCTTTGTCGCGCCGTGGGAGAAGGTTGGCGTTCTTCATCATGAGGAAGAGGCCAACGGGGCTGCCGCAGACGAAGAGGTCGGAGGTGTTGAAGATGAAGTGGTCGTCTGGGAGTTTATCTTCGGGAAGGTTTGGTTCGGCGAAGTAAGGATCGACGTGGCTTGGTTGTGCGCTGAGAATGTCGATCGCCATCACCGAGCCTAGGGAGTGGGCTACAAGATGGACGCGTCCGTACTCCGCAAAGCCGGGATTGTTGACGCACCATAGCCTGTAGATGCGGTTTGCTTCTTGGATGCAAGCCGAGATCATTTTGGGATTGTGCTGAGGTGACAAGTAGTACGGAATATCGAGCATTACATCACTGACAATACCACGAACAGAGGGCAGGGTCTCTGGCGTGATGTCTTTGAGTGTGTACTTATTAGCTGAAGGATCTTCGGCTGCATCTGCGTCCTCTGCGCCGAAGTCGAGCGAGACACGCTGTCGCCAGTTCACCTATACAATATCAGCATACATTTGGCATGTTCGACACCAGACTTACAGGCAACACCATCATACCACCCATGTCTTTTCGCAGATGACGCTTGACATCAGGTGTACCGAGCTCGACGTTGACCTCTCGCCTGAAGCCATTCATCGCGTGCGTGAAATGGAACGTTTCCATGCGCTCCGACAACTTCTGGCCAATGCCATGAATGACAAGAACAAGATCCGTCACTTTTGGCCTCTCAGATTGCGCAAGATCAGGGTCCGACTTCTGTCTTCGATACGGCGGCACTCCACTTTGCGAAGTCGACACGCCGTCGCGCGCTGCTTGTGCCTTTGGTGAGTTCTTGGTGGGGTGGAGCCTGTCCCATCTCGCCTGGTCGAAGCCTCGCATCACAGGTACACCGATAGGTCGTCCCTTGCGAATGTAGTTGGCCAAAGGACGTCGTCCGTAGTACTCGGAGGGTTGTAGCGCTGGCTTCAATACGCATGCCTCGGTGTCAGTCGCATATATCACGCCTGCCTTTAGGTACAATTGCTTCTGCCCGCTCGCACCATATTCGAGATCCCCAGCAGCTTTGTTGTCTGAGCCATCGGGGCCAGTAGATATGTCTATGAGGTCGCATACGTTCTCCACTATGTCTCTTCGCTCATCTTCCGGACTTTCGTCCTCCTGCGGCATCGTGCTTTGAACTAAGCCGACCGTCTGCATCTGCTGAGATGTCGAAGGTCGACTCTCACTCGGCTTCGGTGGCTTGTTGGGCCAGAGCTTGTGCAGGATCTTCATCTCGCCATATGCGCCTACTTCGACTGCGCTGTTCAGCTCGTCTTTCCACGTCTGCGTCCACGGCTGTAGCTCTATGTAGCCGGCTTCGAGCATGTTCGCCACGTCGACCTCGACAGGCAACATCGTGTCCTTGTAGAACCACGTTCCTCGGACTATCTGCGCAATATCGCTCAGAGGCGACCAATAAATCGGTTCCATGCGCAAGGACTCGGTCTCCATGACCACTTGATGCAGCCTTGATATACCGACAGGTACCCTTGCGGAAGGCCCCTCTTTTGGTATCGGTACACTCCTCGCTGGCCCCTTGTCCTTGTTCCCAGACAGAGCTGGCTCCATGTCATTGTCCCATTTGTAGCTGTCGTGCTCGTGTACTGCGGGTCGGCTGCTGCTTTGAGCCGATGGAGGCTTCCATGACCGCGAGATGTTGGTACGTGAAGGCGCCCGTATGAACGGAGTGCCTGTTGTGGGAGGCTCGAGGGGCGAGATATGGCCAGTGTCCAGTGCCTTGAGCGAACCACTCAGGGTCGGTCCCTGGCTGCCACCGCTTGAGCCTGGTCTCCTCCTGTCTGCCAGCTCGGCAGATCTTGAGTATACGCTGTGACCCGACGACCTGGTATTGGGTATGTCTCTGCCAGCCCCAGTAGCGGACCCGTCGCTCGAAGCATTGCTACTGCCTCGTTTCCTCTTGAGTCGCGCGACTGCGGCGTTGGTGGGTGTGCCTCTGCCATGGCCGTCTTTTTCGCCAACTTCCTCGTTGTGCTTGAGGATCTTCTTCCGGAGGTCTAGCCAGGACTCATTGATCGCAGCATTGTCGTATGCTGAGAAGGGACGCGGTACCTGCTTCTTGCCGGCCGCCGAGCCCGTGACTGGAGGCGGCACGGGAGACAGCGGGTCGTCGATAGCGAGTGGTGAGGTGTAGAAGTAGCGAACGGGTATCTCTGGCGGGGTTTCGGTCGAGTGCAGCACTTCCCGGATGTACTGGTTCGTATGGGATGAGAGGCTTGGCTCGTCGCTGGCCATGGTTTTGGGCGGGTGAAGCTACGAAAACGGTAGCTGGCGGCTTTAGCTAGGTATCATTATGTCAGGGAGCTGAGACCACGCGTCCTGTATTCGCTGACGCGTGGGCGAAGCATGCGAGCGAAAAAGATGGGAGCCTGAACGCTGTGCATTACCCGCGCGACGCATTTCCGATCCATGTCACTTGAGGCGGTGACGCACTTGTCCTCGCTAGCTGGCCAATGGCGTCTGAGCATGTGACACGCCACCTGCACGCCTACAAACCTCAGCTATTCACCGAATGCATCAATGGCAACAGTAAATTTAACGTTGTGTATTATCTCAAGGTTGCGTAGCTATATACAGTTCCAAAGAGAAAGCCGTTTTTCCAATTACCTCCCATCGCACTCAACCCTTAACCGAAGAGCACATCACCGAGACGGATCGACACAGTCTTGGTCTGGACATAGTTGTCCAGCGCCGCCTCACCGAGCTCGCGACCGATGCCGCTCTCCTTGAAACCACCTGAAAGCACGGTTAGCAATGAAATATATACTTCGTACAGCGGAATTCTTACCAAAGGGCAACTGCCAGTGGATGGTGTTGTACTGGTTGACCCAGACGGTACCAGCCTTGAGGGCGTTGGCGACCTCGAGGGCCGTCTTGAGGTTCGTGGTGTGGACAGCAGCGGCGAGGCCGTAGGTGGTGTTGTTTCCGATCTTGATGACATCGGCCTTGTCCTTGAACTTGGAGATGGTGCAGACGGGGCCGAAGATCTCCTCCTGCTGGATCTTCATGTCCTCGGTCACATTGGAAAAGATGGTAGGCTCAATGAAGTATCCCTTGTCGCCCTTGCGGTTGCCACCAGTCTCGACGGTAGCACCAGACTTCTTACCCTCCTCGATGTAGCTCATGATGCGGTCAAACTGGAGCTGTGACACCTGAGGACCTTGGAAGGTGTCCTCCTTGAAAGGGTCGCCAACAGCGTTCTGCGCAGCTCGCTCTCTGAATTTCTGGATGAACTTGTCGTAGATTCCTTCCTGCACGTAGATACGCGATCCAGCGCAGCAGCACTGTCCGTGGTTGAAGTAGATACCGAAGTTGACCCAGTGGATTGCTTGGTCAATGTCGGCATCATCGAAGACGATGTTGGGGCTCTTGCCTCCGAGCTCCAAAGTGACCTTCTTCAAGTTGGAGCCTGCAGCCGCCTTCATGATCTGTCGTCCAACAACGGTGGAACCAGTGAAAGCGACCTTGTCAACGTCCATGTGTGCTGACAGAGCAGCACCAGCGACCTTGCCGAAACCAGTGATGACGTTGATGACGCCTGGTGGGAAGCCAGCCTCCGCAATGAGCTTGCAAGCGATATAGGCGGAGAGAGGGGTCTGCTCAGCAGTCTTCAGGACAACGGTGTTACCCGCGGCGATGGCAGGACCAATCTTCCACGACCACATGAGAAGAGGGAAGTTCCAGGGAATGATCTGACCGCAGACACCAATCTACTGTTGTTAGCTACCTGCATATTCACCGTGGATGATAAACTCACGGGCTCCTTGCGGATGTAATTGAATGTCTCGGGTGAGGTGTCGACGACCTTGCCCTCGATCTTGTCGGCCCAGCCGGCGTAGTATCTAAGGCAGCCAGCGCAACCAGGTACGTCAACGTTCTTGGCCATGCTGAAAGCTTTGCCGTTGTCCAGAGCCTCGACGGAGGCAAGGAGATCGGCATTCTTCTCGAACAGGTCGGCGAGCTTCAAGAGCAGCTTTCCACGGCCCTCGGGTGTCTCCTTCCTCCATGGGCCGTTGAATGCCTTGCGAGCGGCCGCAACGGCAATGTCAACATCCTTCTCAGAGGCCTCCTGGACAGCGCAGATTACCTCCTCGGTGGAGGGGTTGATAACGTCGAAAGTCTTGCCATCGACAGACTTGACGAACTCGTTGTTGATGAACCTTTTGTGGGTCAGCAAAGTCGAAACCTCCATGCAGAGGCAGCTTCCGGTTGAATCTCCATGCAGGTAGTGTGGATAACTTACAAGCCAGTAGGCTGCTCATACTCGCCAGTCTGAGGCGTCTTAAGCTTGATTGAAACACCAGACATGATTTCTTTTGTTTTGTTGTAAGAAAAAGGTTGATTGAGGGAGAGGGGTAAGGGGACACAGATTTCTTAAGTACTTGCCGCCCATGACAGCACGAAGGGATGTCTCCACCGGACGTACACCCACAATGCACGACTACTAGCAGCCTCGGCCCTCAGGAGCCAGTCTCAACTCGCGATGGCGGCCTATTGCAGCAATCCGAGCTGCACGTCGGTGGCGCTTGACGTACTGGCGCCGTCTGCTGCCCCGCTCCGTTGGCCATTGACCAGTTACCCCTCCCCCGCAGTAGCTGCATCCATGCCCTTAATCCGCCTGCACCGCAGCTGGCCAGACACTGCTCGAGCCCGTCATTACAAATAGATCTTTGCCGAGCTGTGACGTTAATGGATAGAAGCTTCGGTGATCTGCTGCATCTTGCGCAGATGCTGATGAGATCCGAGGGATTGAAACATCAGCAAAACGTGAAAATCCACCTGCGCGACCATACTAACACAGAAGCGGTACACTTCCGCCACGGCTTCGGGGTCTTTTCGAGCGAGTTATCGGCGACCCGCTTCAAAGTTAGATAAGTATGCACGCGCGGGCTGGCGGTGCTGGATAGCATGCGGGCGCTGGAACAGACCTTCACCTTCAAGCCATCCGAAACATGCGTATGTGTCGGATGAGCGCATCCATTTCCCCAGGACCAACAGTAAAGCCGGGAACTAGAGCACTCGCAAGCTTGCATTCAGCTAGCGTTACGCGGGGGAAAGCTTGCGGAAGCCAAACTTTAGGATGCTGGCGTGAGATCTTCGCACCAAAGGAGTCTGGAGGTGCCAACAAGGGAAAGTTTATGGAACCGACAGCTACAGGCAACGACTTGACTTCAGTAATCGGAAATTCGCGGATCAGGACTGTGCCCACACTCGCGGTAGTCAATACGTGTGCTGATGGAGCCGTAAGCGGGCACTAAAGTGAGATTTAGTGTCCACTTGCGCATTGCACGGAGTGGTTCCTTTGGCGCGGAAATATCCCGAGTAGGAAGAAACCACGCGTTTTCCCCGAGTTGAGCGGCGCTCTTGATCGTAGAGCTTCATGGACTAATCCGTCTGTCACATTTCAGGATACATCCTCCATTTCTGGTTGTTCGCTTTCGATCGAGTATGGTAGATAGAAGTGAGATGAGGCACGATACTGATATGTTTAATGTTGGCACTAGATAAATGTGTTGTGAAATCAGGAACTGCTCGACTGAGGACAGCTGGGAAGCGCAGAGATATTGTCTAATTCCTTTTCGATTTGAGCTACGTTGAGCTTAGAGCAATTTGGTGAACCACAGAAGACCGTTGATGAATATTATACAGGAATCGAGCGACGCTGAGCCCCCGCAGTGAAGTGGTTGGATCGTAATAGTTTTGAAATTTAGTAGTGGTGGTGAACAGAAACGCTGCCAAAGAAAACCATGAGTTGGAAGGAAAAAGCGACCGATCCCAGCGCAGAAGATTCCAATCTGGAAGGAAAGCAAAGAAGAACCGTGGAAACGCAGAAGAGCTTCAGTCGTTGCTCAAAGCATCTCATCGTCCATGGCGGTGTCGCCACCAGCGGTAGCTTGCGCTCCATCGGTCGGGGCAGCTGCCATGGCGTCGGTGTTACCCTCGCCAGCAGGCCAGTAGTCGGCCATCTCAGCGTCAAGCTCCTCGACGGTCTTCTTCTTGGTGCGCTCGCGACCGGCGCGACCACCACGACCACGGGTCTCAGCACGTCCTCCACGTCCACGCGCGTTCTTGGTGGAAGTAGGCGCAGTCTTCGCAGCAGTCGCGGGCTTGGGCTTGTCCTTCTTGGGTTGTCTGTGCAGTGTTAGATGCGCTCCGCATAGAAGAGTAGGCGAAGCTTACGTTACGCGATCAGCGAGTTTCGGCTGAGCAGCGGCAGGCGGGAGGTTGGCTGCGCTGACGAGCATCTCTACGCGTACGGGGCGGTTGTCGATCTTGACGCCATTCAGGGCAGATGTCGCCTTAACGGCGTGCTCATGCTTGCTGAAGATGATCGTTGCCATGCCGAGGCTGCGGCCGTTCTGGCCATACTGCAACATGACCTTCTTGGGCTTTCCAACACCAACAGCCGAAGCAAAGTAATCCTGTTAGGCGCATTAGTCGTTGTGACTGGACAGTAGTTCGCGGAAGCAAAAGCAAGAACAAGTATCCACGTATGGCGGAGCGATAGTCGCAGTATCCATGGTTCTGCAGCGAGGTGTGCCGCTCGGAAAGTTCAAGTCTGTGATTTCAGACGCAGAATGTGTTCAGCGAGGATGACGGAGGCAGTTGCAGGACCACATATTTCGGAAGTCTGTAAGGCGTACCAGCCCCTGCGAGCCGCGTCTGAGAGTGCGTTGCCATCGCCCAATCAATTTGTGCAACTCTCGAGACGTTGGGTTGGCTCGCTCTGCCTGTGCCGTTCGAACATCGGCGGTGGCGAAACCGTCTTCGCGTGTAATCATGTAGCAGGGTACATGAACATCATTCTGCAACTTTCGTCGTCGCGGCACGCCAGAGTGTCGCGTACTGCTAGTCTTGTGCCAGTCGTGTTTGCCCAACACGGATCATGGTCTGACTTTTTTGCAGATTGTAGCGATACACTCTGTACTGAGGGACGCGGGGCAAGCGTCGTGGTGTATATAGTTCGGCTCGATTCTCGCAAAGCGCGAAGCAAATGTAGGCTCAAAGACCTGCAATGGTCTTACATACCTGGAGCTGGTTTTGATCAACATCGTGGGGCTGTCGTATGTTAGTAGGATTCACGCGCAAAGTGTTTACGGATGACTCACCAAGCCGCTCACGAGGATCTTGCCGGAGGTCTCTGTGACAGCCGATCCAGTTGGTGCAGACTTGGGCTGTTTGGCGGGCTTGGTCGACTTGCCGACACCACCGACGGGGCCGGAAGGAGCAGGTCGCGCAGCATCAGAGCGACGACCGCCGCGACCACGT
>QVXC01000057.1:0-116286 GCA_003501895.1 Phaeosphaeria sp. A1 3.1a
TCTTCTTCTTCTTCTTCTTCTTCTTCTTCTTCTTCTTCTTCTTCTTCTTCTTCTTCTTCTTCTTCTTCTTCTTCTTCCTCCTCGATGAAAGGCTGGTGGAAGAAGTGAGTATAAGTCAGCCGTGGGTCATAGCACTATCTCTTCTTCTTGTAACCCTTGTCAGAGGTACACTCACCTTAAGTATTGGAACAAGTTTTGTGAAATATCTGTGGAGTGTCTTCCGAAAAGAGTACATCAATCTTGTAGACATCGAAAGCATGTTTAACCTAAAAGGGAGTATACTCGCCATGCTCAATATTCGGATGGCATGGAAAGTACCACTCTTATCTTCCATGGGTGTTTACCTCTGGCTTCTTCCTATAGCGTTGATTTATCCTCCGGGTGCTTTGATCGTCTCTATGGATGCTTATCATTCACTCTAAAGCTGAAATATGTCTGTTCTGAATCAAAGCTTCCTAGAAGATTTTGACCCGTTGGACGAACGCAACCAGTTTCCAAGCTTGAGCGGAACGGGACTACTGGCCCCGGACATCAAGATTTTGAACTCTGCTTCAGCTCGGCTACGCTACAGTAACAACACCTACTGGTGAGCTTCGATAGCTCATTCGTGTATACACTTACTAATATCATATCAGGGGCTTACAAGGGCGTCTTATGAGTTTCGCAAGATACAAACTCTCAGGGGAGAGCATGTCTCGCATAGAGCCTCCCGTTCAAACTAGCAACGCTTCATACATACTCGAGTACGATGCACCTCAGCTCAGCTGTACTGAGACTGAGAGCAACACAACTATCTACGCCTCATTTGCTCGCTTGTCTTACGGACCCTCGACAAACCTCACGAATTCGTTGAGAAGTTATGATATCTGGAACTTTGCAGCACAATCTTCCAGGGCCAATAGAGACAGATTTGAGATACAATTCGCTCAATATATTGGCTACATTCCTCGGTCCAATTATAGTCTCTCAAACGATCACGATCCTGGCACCGAATTTGGTATCGCAATGCAGCTCCGCACACTGTCATGCCAGGGCTACTCAACGACCTTGCTCGTTAACATCACCAATCGCGACGGCCGACAGAGTCTCACATATACCGTACATGGGAGTCGTGTTCTCAATGCACCCGGAGTCTCGTTCAATTGGACAGACGAAGGGGGCGGGCTGGATCCAGAGAACGACGATCTAGACTACAAACGGGCAATTTTACCAAGACAGTCTGCTGCGTACAAAGAATGGGAAAGTCATGATATCCTAGCATATTCGAGGGCTGTCAATACCCTGAATATGTTTTAGTACGCCTTCAGAAGTTTTGAGGGATATCTCGGAACATGGCTTGATTTCAATGTAACCCAGGGAGTAGAGTGCGTCAAGAATGGCTGGCTTGAAGAATCTGGCACACAAACACGACAAGTCGATTTGTGCCCGTTGAGTAAAGTTGGGCTTGATGCGGTGAACATGGGCACACTGAACTTGCTTGGAGGTGAGTAAATTCTCTACCTGCGCCTATTCGATGTTTTCGTTCATGGCCGGAAATCCACTACATCACGTCAATATCAGCATGAATCGCGATTCTGACCATGAATAGCTTCCTTCGACTCGAAAGATGCAAATAGACGAAGTTTCTCCAACAGCATCTCCCCAATTGCTGAATCAGCTCTGAACAAGAACCGCTTCAACGATAGCGCGTTTAATCCTCTGGTAGACCTGGATATCACTACAACCTCCCTGAATGAGCTACTCGCCAACTTCTCCATCTCTCTATTGACGCAAAATATCTTCTATGACAGTGTCACCGTCGACGTCGAGGAGTTCCGAAATGTATACCACTTTACTGATAAACTGGGTTTCTTTGTGCCTTATGCGCTATGTCTGGCAATAGCAACAGTATATGCTATAATTGCCCTAATGGCACTGCGAAAGAACGGCCTACCGGCCACTGATGGTGGATTTCTGCAGATCATGATGACGACAAGGGGGAACACCAAGATGGAGAGATTGTTGGTATAGCAGGGGCCAAGGTCGGTTGATGAGATCAAGGGAAATTTAGCAGCGTTGAGAGTGCGCCTTGGTGAGACGGAATTTGAGACACAGATTGGGCATAGCGAGGGAGAAGAGGGAAAGAAGGTGGTAAAAAGATTGGCATTCAGGACGGAGGGCGAGTATGAGGCTGGGAAAAGCTATTAATGATCGGAGGCATTCTGTATGTACTATGCAACTCCACCTATGCAAAAAGAAGTCATTGCTCGGCCCAGCGGGGGTTCCTCAGAAGTCTCAGTAAATTGGTGGCGGATGCAGATTTTCGATTCTTCCGAAGAACTATAAGAACTAAACATCAGATAAATCTATAACTAATAGACTTGTATAAGCAATGATATATAAGATACGTACTATATATAGAGAAGCTATATATCTATACCGATTTGAAGATAAAGTATAATTGGTATGTTCTTAAGCTGACTGCAACCCTCCGAGCTTCTCTAGTAATCCGCAAAGAGCACGGAGTAAAGGCGGCCCTGTGGCCCTATCTACATGTGGATGTGTTCCATCAAGAAGCGCTACGCCTGCTTGGATGACCTGCGATGGATGTTTTAGACTGCAGGCATCTGCCCTCTCGGTGTATCCTTCATCCGTACTAAGAATCCTAAGACAAGGTATCCCGGTGTTCATCACGACAAAAGAGTCCACAGCATTCTGATTTGAAGATCGCGCATCATCCAAGAACACAAGTGTACCCGGGTTATCCGCTCTCACTGATGAGGTCGGCGGGTTCGGTGTGTTGCACCCTGTTCTGCGTTCCTGATCGCTCGTAATCATACTATATGTCCAAAGGACCATGATAGAATGGTATATTATGAAAGAGTCTTGGCCGCGATTTTGATAGGGCTGGATTGCGCGCGCAGAGTGCAGCACCTGACCAGCGTGGGCTGCCATGTCATCAATCGGCATGTTCAAGATCATGAAGGGTTCGCAGAACATACCTATTGCTGTGCGAGCTTCCCTCGATCTACACCAATGCTGCAGCGCAATGTATGCGCGATGTGCAGCTTCCTCGCCGCAGCGACCAGCGAAACGAGTCACAGTGTCCAGGTCGACATGCAAATACATCTGCAAGAATTGCTGAAAGACACATAGCCACGCAGATGAATCGTTCAGAACAACCCCTGCATTGCGGAGACACTCCTGCAATCTTTGCTGCCGTGCCCTCGACCATAATTGAGAAGACGGGTCACTCAAATCGTCAAGAAGCACAGTCTGCTGTCGATGCTCCCAAATTTGCGATGCTAGTCCCTGAGTGTAGGCTAATTGTGCAACGAGCGGATCGAAGCCAACATGCAAACATGACAAGGAGCCTGGGTTCTGGAGAAGAGAGCGCATTGAGGGACGAGAGCTGGGTGACAGCTCGGGCATGATGCGTGCCCAGACTGCGGCCGATGGTGCGAGCCACAATGTTTCCGATGCAGGCAATGGTAGTGTCAGCTCCGCATATGATAGGAGCGGCTGTCTATGATTGATCATTGTCATGTAAATGTCGTGTTCGAAGAGGTGGTAGACTAGTCTCTTGTAAGCTTCTAGCTCAACCCAGCGATGCCATTTCTCGTCAATCTTATCGCAGTCGTCGTTCGGCTCGGGCATGATAGCTGGGTATCGAACGTCATCGAATCTTCCTGCACGTCGCAGTGACGTGACCAGCACTTGCAAGGAGCTTTCGGCAACTTCCATTTTACGTTGGAAGCCACAGAATGCCCCTATATCTAGGCAGAGCATGGAAGCCTGAAGATATTGCAGGTCTCTTGTGACGCTATTATCGCTCTCAGCAAGTTCTCTCAGAGCCTCTCGGGTGATTTCGTGAAGCACGAGCCCAGTTACATTGACCGATGGTATACCAAAACAAATGCAGCCTGCTACTACAAGTGCTGTCAAGAATTCCGGCCGCGCTGAATTCGAGTCAAACGTGTAAGGGTGTATCCAAGCATCTCCTTCAAGTCGTTTAGCTATACCAACTTTGACAAGTTTGTCAAGGCAGTCTGCAGATGGAAACGATGAAATGGATACCTGACTCGGGGCAGTCTTCAAGACAAGTTGGAAAATATGGTCCCGACTTTGCTGTGATAAATGGCCAGGGATGCTGACTTTCGACGCGTGTGGCCGATGCGGGGAAAGAGTGAGGTCTACTTGTTGCTCATCAATCGTGAAGCCCTCTTGCTCACTGAATGCATTCTGGTTCCTCTCTGGTAGCCAGAACCACGGAGATTGCTTGAAAACAGCATGACGTCGCCTCACTGCATCATCAGTATTGGTCGCTCGAGCGTGGTTGAGAGTCGTGCCGCCTGGCGTATTCACTGCACCAGGGCAGCTAGGGTTTGTCAACGGTGTTTCGAATGTCTCGTCAATGGCCGGCGCAAAATCTGCCCCAAAGAGATCAATTCCGCCGAACCAATCTGTCTCAGGCAACCATGTCGTGAGATCAGGGGGCGTGTGAAGGTTCTCGACCGCCAAAAAATCTGAATGTGTGACCATAATTTGGTCGAAGAAGTCGGAGAGAGCATTGGGCTCGTGGACCACTCCATCATATACTGATGATGCCCCTTGATGAGCGACAGCGGCTGTCATGAAAGCATCGATCGGGTATGCCAATTCAGGTTGCGGCTCTTCTTCGTTTTCCACTGGCTCTGATGTCTGCTCGGCGTGTGAGCTTGACACTGTAGCATGAACAACCTGAACTTGAGACGTTCGTGTGCTACATTCAGTGTTTTTCTTCAAACATCTTTGGCAAGGTTTGTAGTTGTCACACCTCACTTTAGCAATCACGCAGGCGTTGCACGCTCTAGTGGCCCTTTCAGTTGGTCGACTAATGTTCACATCTCCTTCTGCAGCATTCTTGGGATGATTTGCCTGATGTCGGAGGAGCAGGTCTCTGTGGCACCAAAACCATTAGCAAATTCTCGGATGAGGTGTCGCGCACTCTCCCTGGTTGTACCAACACGTATGTGATGTAATGTACATGAGTGCGGTGGCGGCGCTGAAGCGCGAAACACGAACCTTCGATTGAACGCCGCAGGGCATTCCCCACAACGGAAGGATCTCTCGTTGCGATCTGAACTCGTCAGTAAGATCCCCGGACTTGGCGGTCCGATGCTTACGCGAGTCCAGATGTCGGTCCAAGTGGTCGACTCGATCATAGGTCCGGTGGCACACCTGACATTGCAGGGTGCGCACGTCGCCCGCATTTGAGGACCCCCGAGCTCGCTTAGCTGGTCTGATCTCTCCAGACATCACATAGGTAAGAAACAGCGGAACATGTGGAAAAAGATTCTGCGATAGTGGGAACCTCGTTCTGGGCTCCCGCGGGTTATGTGGGAAGCGCATGACTCGCAAAGTGCGGGGAACCTCGAAACCTCATCGGCCGTGTGGGGATGCGATTTTCCCCGATGGGACGAGGAGAGTTCCATCAGAACCCCGTGCCTGGATGTGAAAGTCCCGGCAAATGTGGGCGGATCTTTGACACATATTAGGGGGTTGCGCACAGCCCCCGAATGGAGCAACCAACAAGGCTACAATAGCTACAAATCGGTAGAGGGCACCGACTACATCAAATTGAATATCCGAAGCACAAAGGAGCTTTATCTCCAGGACGCTCATTTTCAATTTTCCACCAAGCTTGCCCAGCATGATCCAGACCACTAGTCAGACCACACAAGTAACGCTGAAGGCTGTTGGAGCAGAGCCTATGAAAATTGATGGCACTGACACAAATTACGGCGACTGGAGAGATGATCTTGCCAGAGATGGTTATGCAGTTGTGAAAGGCGCCATTCCGAGAGAAAGAGCCAATACGTATGCTGAAAAAATGTACGAATGGCTGGAAAGCTTGTTAGTCGTCGTTACTGTACCACAATACTATCAAATCCAACTGACAGATCCTTACCTACAGTGGCCTGGGTTTTGATCGCAAGGACCTTTCTACGGTTCATAAAGACCGGTTGCCGACCATCAACGAGAAGGGCATGTGTCTGAACTATGCTGTAACTCACGAAGACTTTGCCTGGGACGTTCGTGGGGAGCCGGGCGTTGTGGGAGCTTTTGAGAAGATATACGACGATAAAGATCTCATCGTCTCATTTGATGCCATCAACTTCACATTCCCAAAGTCAGTTAATTGCCTCAATTTATAGCTGCGCGTCCTGATTGTGATCATAGTCGTACCGATATCCAGCCTAACAAACCATGGCCTCATCAAGACCAAGATCCGGCAAAGCCTGGCTTCAGGTGTATGCAAGGTCTGGTCAACCTTCTATCTAATGGGCCTGATGACGGCGGTCTCATTGTGTGCCCTGGTGGTCACCTCTTTTCGGATAAATTTCATAAAGACATGGCTGATGAGCCTCGTATTCCAGCATGGACCCCTGAATGGTTCGGATTCACGGAGAATGGCATGAAATGGCTGGAGAAGAAGGGCTTGACATGGGTCAAGGTATGCGCTGAGCCTGGCGATTTATTGCTTTGGTATGTACTCCGCGGCTCTTTTCTTTGATGAATCCAGATCGCTGACCCTAATCAAGGGATTCTCGCACCCCTCACTACAACCTCAGTTCCACAACGAAGCAACCTCGATTTGCTGTGTACACCTGCTACATGCCTGTCTCGCACGCGACTCAAGAGGACCTTATGCGTAAGAAAGATGCCTACGAACGATTTGTTGGCACAACACATTGGCCTAATGCGAGGCACACTGGCTCAAACGTGGCAAAACGGGATGGCGAAGATGACCCGCACAACCGCTTCGAGCCCGTAAATAAGCCCGTACTCAATGAGCGTATATTTAAGTTGACTGGAATTCCATATATCAAGGCTTAGCCCATCTACATCAATTATTGCACCTCGAACTATGCATATACAATGCTTCGCGCCTATTTTGTCTTACTGATGTCCAAGGTGAAGCCCACGAAAGCCGGACCCGCATCATGATTGCCTAGTTGCTCCTCGATTGAACCTCAATTAGTGTCGACCCCTCAGACTGTTGCTGACATAGCCTTAATTTTTATTGACCGCGCTCTATTTTGCCGGATCTTTGCAAGATAATGTCTGACACAAGCATAGGAGCATCTGGTTGAGAGCTTCTTCGCTGACTCTAGTGAGGTACCACCTAAGCGCCATATGAACTCTGATACCTATATCAGGAGAACTACAACGTACAATTACCACATCGGACAATTTAAAATACACATGCAGTACTACAGATTCATCTATGAAGACTAGCCTCTTTATTGCAAAGTTTGCCATAGTACATCCCACAGAGCTATAGGAAGAATTGACATAGGGGGCACAGAACGGTACTTCAAAACACATGCTAGCTAATTGGTTGCTCGATGCTTTTTGTGCTACTTTAGCGAGACATGGAAGGGATCCCTGGTCGCTTTGCCGTGGCCCATTTGCCTGTATAGCGTCTGATACGCTTGCCATAAATGAAGATAGGAATACCAAGGCAACCGAATAGCGCTGTGAGACCAGCATATGTGCCGAAAGAACCATCGTAGCCAGCTGTGTCGATGAATTTGGCCACTCCATAGCTAGTACCGAAGGAGACAAATCCACGGAAAGCGGTAATGACGACAAGAACAGGTCCAGCTCGTGCCGGGTACGAGTCAAGTAGGTATGTGATGGCAGCGATGTTCGATCCGACAAAACAGAAGTAGTAGCCGGCGTTAGCGAAGACGATAACAAACCAGTGGTACTTCTCAGGGTACTGTCCTGCCTGGCCATACAGCGTAGCAGACAGAATGCCAACCAGAATAGGGATCCAGAGAACCAGTAGACGATTCTCGGGCTCGTGGAAACCATCATTGCGCTTGGCTCGCCATTTAATGATCTTGTCGGATCCATTTCCGAGAAGAGGAAGTGCAACAAACGCGACCACGACTTGCCCAGCATTGACATATGACGCCGCGCTATCGCTCCAGCTATAAGGTAGAGAGGTAACAATTCTACCGTAAGTGGTCCCGATAGCTATGTTGATTCCACTTGAGGAGCATGAGCTTCACAACATGTGACGTGAAACAGGAGCGGTGCTTACATTGTCAATCCATTGAGGCAAAATGCCCATAGTACATTAGGGAAAAGCAGGATCTGAAAGGTGTGCTGTCTGGCATCAGTCAAGTAAGAGTAGTTGTCAAACGGTTGTCTTCACGTACGAGAAAGCCATACCAGCCCTCCGCCCAGTCAAACTCACCAACGAATAACCGCATATCAGAGCGAATGGTTCGTGGTTCATATGTAGTAGCATCCAGTGCAGGTCGTTCCGAAAGCCTCACAGACTTGGCTACCTCTTGTCCTGACTGCACGCCATCATCATAGGATGATTGACCGTAGGCTACAAGCGATCTAGGGTAGCGGCTCTCTGGCACCAGGAATATTGAAACAACCAGAGTTGCAGCAGCCAGTCCCGCGCCCAATCTGTACCAGTTTGCAGGGCCGATTGCTCCGGCGAGAGGAGATGCAGCGATGGTGAGAGTCGCAGAAAGAATCGTCTGTATTGCGGACTGCCACATGAGGAATGTGCTTCTTTCGTGCATGAAGTGGATCTCCTGAGGAGTTAATTAGCGGACTCCCTTCTGATAGTTCTTCGGACCATTTACCTGGATCATCATGGGCACTAGAGCCTCACTTTGACCCGCAGCCAAACCAAGGACCATGCGTGCACCAAGATGCCAGTTGTAGTCCTTCGCTTGTGCCGCTAAGAGGCCTCCAATAATAAGCACCACGAGTGATCCAAGGTAGACGGGGCGTCTTCCGATTGAAAGAGCCAGAGGTGTGCAGGTAAGACAGCCCACGCCCATGAACATGGATGGATAAGTCATCAGGGCTGTTATGTCTGCATAATCAGCACCATGTGTAGCGTAGTCTGGTATGTAAAATCCCAAAAGTCCACCGAAACCGGAAACTAATGAAAGTCCCAGACTCGAAACTATCGGGGTCAGTCTCGAAGAATGTGTTCAGGACGGCCGATGCTTACAGATTGAAACAAGAGATATGAACACAATTTTTCTCCACCGCGGTAAATTGAGCGGATCTGAATCGTCGATTAGTACATTATGCAAGGACTTGACTATGCAGAATTACCCCTCGGGTCGGCACTCGGTGCTGGTATAAGATAGATGTCTTCGTCGTCGGTGATAGCTACTGTGCCCATTGCTTGGCTTTGATGGATGCAATCCTTGTTTTGCTCCTCGTCGTTCAAGAGATACTCGAATCGCTCCACGGCAGCCTCTGATGTTTTCCCATCTTTGGTGACGATAGTCATCGTGGAGGAAAAGCTGCTGGCTTGGCAAGATGTAAGGGAAGAATGAAGAGTATGGATCAAGGGATGTCCCGCTCGTTCAACACTGGAAGAGCTTTCAAGCGTCCGCGGCGGCTTTTGGCATCACTACTGCCGACTTCACGCATCTTATCAGACATCCTGGATCACGTAGAACGGCCAGCCCACCCGGTGGTCTTCCGTGGATGCTCCCACAGAGACCGATGAAGAAACAGCTGGAAAGTCACGCTTCTTAACCCTAGTAAACTCCACTTCCCGTATCGCTTGGTTCCAGGGCATACCCCGGACTAGAGGTCAAACTTGGGGCCCCGTGGGGAAAGTTTGCGGGGTACGATGCATCTCGGGCGCAGGGTAAACACAAGGTACCTATGCTATTTGGCCGAGTTTCGGGAGTGTGGGCGGCCGTGGTTTAGCCGTGAACTTGCGTTATTGTATGATCACGCTGCTTCAATAGTAGGTAAGGTTAGGCTTCAAAGTCGCGACAACGAGATAGGAGGAGCTTTGGCCTCGCATTCTTGGAGAAGAAAGCATGGCGCAACTGCCTGGGCAAGTCGGGTCAAGCAGTAGCTACTGCTGACTCGGTAAGCTGAGTGCGTACGCTGTGGGGCTGCAACGGTGACTTCTTCAGACCACGTATTTGATATGGAGGAATTTGCCATGTTGAGTTCAAAGGATGTATTCTTCATCAGCTCAAGTCAAGGTAGATAGTTCATACAGTCATCTGCAGCTACATTGGGATGAAAGGCAAGATTACATGAGAGGGTGTCTCAGGGCCGTAATGGATCCTATGTTCTCCTTTATTCCTCTCCTGCTCCGGGCGTTCCGTAGAGAATGCAGTATACTCTGCAATAGACGGGAATGATCCTGATACCTGTAATTACAGTCAGTGATCATGCTAAGATTCAAAGGAATTGGGAATAGGAATACTAACCTGAACACTGATTGACTGTCCCTTTTGAAAGTCCACGCCCATACACCAGATGCCAATCTCGAGTTTGACGACATCACCAGGTGTAATCTTCTCCTCGACATCGTGAGGATGGAATGGAAACTGCTCGTGGATTGACTTCTCTGGTATAAATCTCCGGTGACTTGCACGCAGAGTACCGACACTGCCCATGTGGAGATTTGTGCTTTGGCGATCTTTCTCTGGAATATCTGCAATACTCTTGATTTCCTTGGGCACTGCGGAGAAAGGGAAACATAAATGCATCAAGAGCTCGCCGTTCCTATCCCGCTTGCGCAATATCACGAATACGTTCATATCATCGTGCGATGGACACGACATGTAGAGAACTGCCTTCGGTAATCCGATCAAACGGGACTTCTCGGTGAACGTATGAGTAAACTCCGCAATTGACTTGGTGTCCTCGGAGTTATATGAGACTATGCCTTCTTCGGAGGTTGGCGTCTCACTGAGACCTGATTTGGAAAAGTGAAAGACTCGGTACTGGGTGTTGGGTACAGGAAAGTCGGCGTATTCAATGTTATCGATCGCTTCATGGTCTCCGAATTGAAGCGCCGACCATCGCACCTTTGAGGTACTCTCCCAGCTGTTTTGTACACCCTTGAGATAGTGATCGAAGTAATCTTGTAATTCGTCATGTGAATGCCGGACACAATAGAGTTCGTACCATTCTTGGTATGAACTCCACCGGATCCATTTCTTGTCGTGAGGAATCTCCAGCCATGCTCTAACAGATCCCATGGTATGGATACTGCTGAAATCGCTTCCGCTAATATAGACCGGGCACTGAATTCGCGTCATATCAGGTCGCTTGTCTTCCCAGTAAGCGTTCGAAATCGGTGATCTCCGATACATTTCGGCCATATCCTCGATGCCACCATTGGGATTGTTGGTCTTGATGATGAACTTTGTGATTAGATCAAAGTTAGACATGGAAAAGATGCCACCGCGGCAGAACTGCTCGCGATAAATGTCGCCGGATCCTTCCCATGGAGCGATAGCCGCGAGATGAGGGGGTCGAAGCGAAGCGACATGCCATTGGATGATTGCAAGCGCGGAATTCCCAGCCATTCCAACCTTGCCGTTGCTCCAAGGCATTGCTGCAAGCGCTTCAATAACATCATAGCAGTCTTCGGCGTCCTGGGAGCCCATCAAGGGGATCGAGCCACTGGAATCACCAGTACCGCGGGAATCGACGGACACAACTGCATAGCCGCGCGGGCACCAAGTCACTGGATCCAGACCTTCAAATTTCTCCAATCCACTCAGAGATTCCTTGGGAACGCAGCATTGCCATACACACATAGGTAGCATGTGGAGTGCGGAGTACTTTTTCCCGTAACATGACCAGCTGAGGATGGCTGGTAGCTTTTCGCCGTCTTTGGCATCGGCAGGTCGATAGATGTCTGCATAGAGTTGTACTCCGTCTCGAACCTTGATCTCGACGTCGTGATCTATCCGAATGTCGCTCTCCAAGGCCCGACCTCCATAAGGTTGGGTGCCCTTCTTGACGACTTCGACTTTCCCAGGTGTGAACCCTTGATAGTTGTTGACACCAACTTCGGGTTTGGAGATGCGCTTGTACGCGACCTGGGGCATTTGCGCAGGCATGTTGTTGGCGCACAGATATGGTAAGAGCTATGACAATTGATTTGGAAGCAAATGGGAAAAACTTGAAGATGTCGAGAGGAATTATAAAGTCGGAAACTTGTTGTATTTGATGGACATGGGACACAGGCATGAGAGCGCTAGTCTTCTTTCCGATCGAATTCCGAATGAAGTAAATAATGTAACTGCCGGATCGTCACTCGCTCGTTCAGGCCGAGTCTTGTCCAAATTAGCTCGATTTCATCACTTCGCCCACATATGCCGACTCCGAAATGTGGGGGAACTCGGGGGTAAGATTCCCGAACACCTACACGCTGTATAGTACAGCAAGCCTCTGTAGAATGCATTTAAAATGCCAAACTGGTTATCATCAGCATTGATCATATAAACCTTTGCTGTACATAGCACGATACAGAACCCACGAATTACACCTTCACCTACTTGCTCTACCATGACACCGCACGCTGAACAGCCTCAAGCGGACACGGGTGTTGACCTTATCCGACACGATGGCAAGACCTACAACGACTGGCGTGATGAGTTCCATCGCTACGGCTGCGCGGTAGTGAAGAATGTCATCCCACCAGAACGAGCAGAGTACTACAAGAAGAAGCAAATCGAATGGCTCCAATCTTTTGATCTTGGTTTTGACCCTAACGACGAATCTACCTGGACCGCTGACCACCTCCCTGTCAGCTTCAAAGGCGGCATGTACTTTTCTTACGCCAGCACTCACGAGAACTTCGTATGGGAGGCTCGCACAGAGCCCAACGTTGTTGAAATCTTCACGAAGCTATGGGGAACGGACGAACTTCTATGCTCTTTCGATGGAATGAACATTACGCTGCCGCGACAAAAAGATCTGACCTGGAGTCCATGGCCGCACTGCGACCAAAACGAGAACCGCAAAGGGATGCAATGTGTACAAGGATTGTTGAACTATCAGCCCAACGGACCCAAGGATGGCGGCTTGATCCTGATGAAGGGGAGCGCAAAACTATTCGACGAGTTCTTTTCACAGACGCGAGAGCAAGACGAACATGAAGACAAGCCTCCCCCAGAGGAAGAATTTCGGGACCTTTTCATCTTCAAAGAGGAAGATGTCAAGTGGTTTGAAAGCAAGGGCTGTATATTGCAAAAGATCGACATGGAACCCGGAGACATGGCTAGTCCATTACGCATCACTGCTGTATACTTGACTAACATGCATCGCAGGTATTGTGGGACAGCAGAACAATGCACTACGCTGCCCACCCTCAAGGCGACCGGATCCGACACGTGCAGTACATCTGCATGACGCCGCGAAAATTCGCAAAAGATGAGGACATCAAATTGAAGGCTGAGCTATTCAATGATTTCCAGGGCACGACGCATTGGCCTCATTGCAATATCCGCAAAGCGGGTCCGCCTCTTCGCAATGGCGAGTTGTGCCCAAAGAACAGGAAGGAACCGTTGGAGAAGCCAGAGCGTACAGATGAGATATTGAAATTGGCTGGAGTTAAAGCGTACTGAGATATCTATTTTCTGTAGTAAACTAAGCAATCATCAACAACGATCGCTGTGACCGAGAGATTGACTACTTTAAGTAGATATAGATCACTCCATCCTGGTGTATACCAAGAATTCTCTTCCTGATTTACTCCATTCGTTGCTCACGTCTTATTTGCTATACTGATTAATGGACTTGGAGTACCCGAGTGCATTTCACCCTATCTCCTTTTCCTTAGTAGAGTGTTGTAAGGAGATCACGCTCCTATAAGACTTATCTGAAATCGAATTATACACCTTTATCGTTCACAATGCACTTGACCTCAAAGCATCGACCGAGGGCGAGTATGAGGCTGCAAGGAGGTTGCTGGGGCATCTGGTCAAGTTAATAAGCTATACGTTAGCTGTCGTAAAAATAAAATTTCTTTTGATAAGTGGCAGATGTTGGCGACACCACATACGGGTTCTGCAGATACTCACAAACTCAACGCAGCCTAGCCGCCACCCGGCACAGCCACGGTTTTGGCGAACACCGCCATTTTCCTGCCTTAACGTAACTTGTTCTTATCCCGACACCCCTGCCCATCACCTCTCTCAATATTAGCCAGATTTACAATCGCTCATGATGCTGTCTCTACACATCGATCTTCACCTTCTCTAGCCCAGACTACACTCGCTTTTCGTTTGCGCAAAGTCAGAAGGCAATTTCCGGCGTCAAATGTTGGAGATTGATGGGTCATGCTATGCGAATGCACATCGATCTGACACCACGGCACGGTTAGATGTCAGCCATGCCGCTCTCGCTATCATCCCTCGATCGCTCGGGACGTCTTCAAAGTGGAGAAGCAATGGAATCTCCGTTCCCATATGACCCCTTGGGCCGTCGGCAAATTAGGGTCCTCCAACTATCGCCAGGTGTAGGTGGTACTCAGCTTTCCGGCATGTTGCACGTGAGGAACCTCGACGATGATCAGCTCGACTATGACGCCTTGTCATACATGTGGGGCGACCCAACACCTGTCAGTACAATAACCATCCGAAGTCAGACCTCGCCAATTGCACACAATCTCAAAGAGGCCTTGCAGTCATTGAGACACCCCGCCAAGGCAATCATACTCTGGGTCGACGCTGTCTGCATCAATCAATCGGACCTGAACGAGCGAGCTGAGCAGGTTGCCTTGATGCGGCAGCTCTACAGTCGTGCTCTCTGCGTGCGGAGCTTCCTCAACAACGAAACGCCCGATGTCATGTACGATGCTCTAGTAGCCTTGAAACGCTTCAAGCCGGTTGATGATCTCAAGCAGCGCTTTGGTCTTGGCTCGGATCCGACCTTTTACGATTCGTTGGCACCAATATTCGCAAACGCATATTGGTCACGTGCGTGGATACAGCAAGAGGTGTTGTTTGCTAATAGGTGGACCATACACTACAGCCGTGCAAGACTGAGTGTGACGAAACTGTGCAAATTCCTCGGTGCAATTCATTCTCTATTAGAATTCTACTTCAAACATGATCCAGCCCAAGCCGACCTTTGGGCCAGTCACATGATGCAATTTGATGGGCATGCTCAGACCTTGATCGAAAAGCAGGGATCTGATCAACTGGAGGAAACCTTTATATCGAACCCTAGAAACATGCAGTGGGTTGGAAACCTCGAATGCATGTGACAGGCTCTATGCCTGTATGCATTTAGCAAGCGATTACAAGGACGGCTCGATCCAAGTTGATTACACCAAAGCCCCTCTCGACGTACTCTTCGATGCAGTCGAGTACCATGTCAGAAATAACAAGAACGCCGAATTTCTGACCGGCACCCATGCCACGTCCGCGCTCACTCCCATTGGATGCCCTACTTGGCTTCCCGATTCCTGGCTCGACCCAAAGGGGGAGTCGATATGGGAACCACCAAATCGACCCAGGAACGCCCCATGGGGCCAGCGCCAGCCTGACATGAGCTTGGATACGAGCAACCTCCGATTAAAACTTCGTGGTATCAATATCGATTCTGTCAGCCGGTGTCTCACTTGCGATCTTGATGCACACAACCTCTCCGTGGACAAGCTCTGGAGCTCACACTACGGCAAGTACCTACGCTCTGAGGAAACATCGGAGAAAATGGTAGACATGATCCTCGATGTGATGTTTGAAGACGCCGGAATTGAAGATTTCCGTGATTCACTTTACGGGGCTATAGACTGTCTGCAAAGCATGGCCTACACAACGCTAGGCAGTAGTCCCATTCTCGAAGGTGGTAGGTTCGGTTCACTCGTCATGGAAGAGATTAAGCCCGGGCATGGGTCATCTTTTCTAGGCTTCGCAATCGTCCTTACACAATGGGACGTGGGAGAGCTGCGATCGGGAAATTTGGCTTTGATAAAAAAGGGCCGCTATGAGCCGGGAACTGAGGTCTGGGTTGTGCTTGGTTGCCATCTCTGTATCACACTCCGCCGCCAGTCGGGCAGCGTTTACTTGCACTCTTGTCCAGCAATGATTCCAATCTGGGAGAATTTTGAGGGCTTCAAGAACTTCACAGAGCTCAGTCTGGCCGGAGACAAGATCGGGGATTTTGTAGTGGAGGATATTGAGATCGCGTGAAGGCAATAGTATTGCATAAATCATTCTCTTGGATCACAATCAAACTTCTCAATACATTTCTCACAGATGCCGTTCTTCTAAAAACACAGCTCAACCCTCGAACTAAGCGAAGTTGCCTCAGTGCGTGCCGAATGTCTGAGCGCAGTAGTATATAGTTGTCACATGATGTACACTCTGTCACAGTTTGAGTCTCTCTTACCTCAGTGGGCAACCTGCACCTCACCTTCAGCAAGATGCGACTACCGGCACTGCTAGCGCGGTTTACAGCAACTCAAGTATAATCACTGTTAGTAGCTTCACACAATACAACACAAGTTCAATCCTACAATTCCTTTGCGCACTGCTTGCACTCCCCGCAGCACACTCTCATTCAACTCAGGACAAAACACTACGCCAGCACATTAAGCTTATAACTTACCTACTCTTCATGATTTGCCTATCCTGAATTCAATACGAATCACTTACTCCTTCGCATCTCCGCTCACTCTAATCTGAAACGCCGCTCATCAGCCATAATCTGCCCTCATCGGCTACCCACATCATAACTCCATACATACTGCTATGTGACAGTATTCGACTCTGTACCATTTCGCCAACACCCCTAAATTCAATCATGGAGGACAAACAGAGCAAATTATCAGCCATGTGCCTTAAGTCTATTCAGCTGTCAACCCTCGTACAATAGCGACAGAGCGAAGTACCCCACCTTCTCCTACTTACCGCGAAGTAAAGGGCCCAACCACCTTTCAAATCCATACCAACATACTCCCACCTTTTCCCACCTCCTAATTTCTCATCATAACGCGGAACAACATCGCCATCAATAGTACTGCCGCAAATCCCAGCACCCTGACATCCCTTCTAAGCTGTATCCTACCTATCTTAAACTCTGTACTCATAGAACTATCTTATAAGCAGGAAAGCGGGAAATTGCATACCGTCCAAAGTCCTGTGGATAATCAAGACCTTGGAGTATATCGAATCACTAAGCTTCACCACAGCCCCTATCCCGTACGAGGTACTTACTGTGCTACGACCATCGTTTGAGAGCGTCATGCATACTTCCATCCCTCTGTCTGATTCACCGCAACATGCTCTCCTCTTCTCTACTTCTCTTCTTATCGCACATGGAGAAGCTATAGTTTATCCCATCTTCACGCCAAGCCAGATCAGCAAGGACATAGCGTTTGGAGAGTGTACATGTCGGAGGATTTTACTGCGACTTGTGGTTATCTACATTGTATCTAGATCAGATCAGATTGGAGTTTCATTACTGGGTGACGCTCTCCGTTTTATCTCCATAGCTTGTTTGACATCCTATGTAATGAGTTAGGAGTACCTTACTGCTTTAGTAAACTTCTCAGTGCGCTTAATAGAATCATACGCCATCGCGATCTCACCAGACGTATCTGAACTACCTTGCATATACACTTATCGCCCCTGGTCTCAAAAGCACATGATGTAAGTCCTCATCTCATATCACATGAACACGAACATGCGCATGATTGAACATTATCGATGCTACGAATATAAATACATTCATTCATTCATTCCATCTATTCTAGGACCTGCGCAGCCTCTCCCCACCCCACTCAAGCATCCTTATCTCTCAGCTCCACCAACTTCTCCGCCTGCCTCTCAAGCATAACCGCCGCCCCTAAACTCATCGTCCTCAACCCATCCCTCTCCCCCTCCTCCTCCCTCCTACTCCTCGCCACCACCTCCTGCGCCTCTTCGATCGCCTTCTCCAGCAAGCGCGGTGCGTCCTCCTCCTTGCTTTTATACAGATACTCAATCTCCCTCTCAAACGGCGCGACGTCGTTGCTAAGCGCATGCACGATGAAAGCTCTCGCGCGGAAGTATGCGCGCTCGGTATACAGTGCTGAACTGAGTTTGGTTTCCGGCGCTGCACGATGGACTTCGTAGCCCGCTTCGTTGTAGTACGGTTCCTTGACGAGGACTAAGCCGAGTATCGACACGAGAACCTGCAATAGCGTGCTCTTCGCAGGTGCCCATGACTCGTTCCGCTCATCAGCATGCCAAGTCCCAAGCAAACTCAAACAAATCTTGCCGTCTTCGTACAAGTTTGGGTTCACAGGTCCGTTGCCGTTCGTCCAGCTGTGGAAGTAAGTTTCGGGCGCGATGGAGGGGTACGTGGAGGGGAGGTGGAAGTCGATGACGAAGGGGGCGTATTCGTAGGGTGTGTCGGAGGGGCCGATGATAAGGACACGAAGCAGGTCGAGGCGCGAGTCCCAGGTGCGGACGAAGATGTTGGGGGGAAGGGAGGTGCGTAGAATTTTGTGCTCTTTTGCGATGCGGCGCATGAATGTTGATGAGGAAGCAGAAGTTTGGCGAAGGAAGTGGTGGTTCGAGGGAGGTGGCGTGTCGAGGATGAGGAAGGGGGCGGGAAAGTCTGACGGAGTCTCTGCGTTGTCCTCGGTCGGTGATGCAGCATCGGGCATGGGGTCGGAGGTATCTTTCTGGTCGTCTTTGGTGACGGGCGATTTGTTCTCAGGGGTGGTCTTTGATGTGTCTATGTCGTCTGGCTCGATGAGGTCGGGCATGGAGATGTCGTCGTCGCTGTCGTCTTCGTCCTCTGTCGACCACTCGCCTTCATCACCTTCTGGCGGCGCGCCTTCTAGACCCTCGTACTCTATCCACATCTCGTTGAATTCCTCGGAGTCGAAGTCAGAGACTTCATCGTCCTCTGAGTCGTCCAGCGAATCGTCTTCGTCCATGCCATGCATGTTGAGAAATTCGTCGTCCATGTCGCTGCTGTAAGCAAGAGTGACGCCCTCGTAAGAGACCTTGACGTCGACCACAGGCTTGGCCGCACCCAGACGAACAATGAGCTTGCCATCAAGGCCGAGATCAACGACCTCGCCAAACCAGGCTGGACCGTTGACGTTCAGCGGTGCCTGCAGGCCTTCAATAGAGTCGGGGTGGACGAGCACAAAGTCATTCCGCCGCCGCGTCAAGGCAGGGGAAGAATATATGTCGTATAAGCTGACGTCCTCGGCTTGCTCGTTCAGCGCTCCGGTTGTGGACGGCCGTAATAAGTCGGGGCCAAAGAACTCGATGGACGGGTTTGAGAACCACCGCACCTGCGCAATTCGATCGCGCGACTTCACAGCCTGCACCACGCCGACCTTGGCGGGCTTCTTCGTCCACGTCTCCCCTGATGTGTCGTCGCCTTGTCGGCCCTCCTTTGAGCAGACGATTTCGCCGGGCCAGACCTCGTCGTCGTCTTCGACGTTCGGGTCTGGCAGAAGCGCTATGCTGAGGTCTTCGGTGACTGTGAGGTCCTGCCACTGCACGGTGACCTGGGTATGTGTCTGCATAACGAGGAAGACATTCAGTTCGTAGCCGAGTGATTCGGTACGTGCAATCCGGTTCAGCTTCCCCTGGGCATAGCCGTTGGGCAGGGTGTGTGTGCCGTCGTACTTGACTGCCGCGCCGGTGATGTCCTTGAAGCGCACGCGGTCGCCCACGGCCACGTCGGTGACATGGTACTGGCGCTCGGTGCCGCTGGCCGCTACGGGGAGGGTGTTGGCAGCGCTACCAGAGGCGTCGTAGCGGTAGAAGGAGGCGCTCTCGAACTCGTCGGGCCCGAGGGTCACGGGAGGCCCTTCGGCGGACAGGCTGGCGTTGCTTGCGCTTATGCTCTTCGCCAGCCACTGCACGTCGATCTCGACAGTGCGCGTCTCCACGACAATGCCCTCTGGCCTGACGTGCGGGTCGAAGGCGCCGTACTTCCAGCGCCCGCGCCGCAGGTTGCCCTTCTTGGTTTTGATGGGGTCGCCCACGCTCAGCCGCTCGACCGTATTGTCTTCCTGCTCGAGCTCGCTGGGGTCCTCGACGATGACGACGGAGTTGTTCGACAGCTTGACGGCCACCTCGTCGTACACATTCTCGATGCGCCCGACCCAGTCGCCGTAGACGACGACGGCGCCCTCGGTGTACTCGTGGACGTTGAGCAGCTCGTTGGCGGGGACATTGCGGATGGAGAGGTCGTCGCTGATGGCCTGTGTGATTTGGCCGCCGTTGTACTGGGTGGCGGGGAAGAGGGTACAGGCGGCGCGGGTGCCGATGACGGTGCCGCTCATGTGCTCGTCGGGGTGCCGCTTGACGACGTCGCCCACGTACAGCGCGCGGTCGAGCAGCTGCAGCCGGTCTTCGGGCACGAGCTCCGTCTTGATGTGCGTCTGCCACGACACGAGCACGGCGCCGCGCGGGGGGATGCCACTCTTCATAAACTTGGCGAAGTCGTCGCGCGGGACGTCGGCGTGGCACTCGATGTCCTCGCCGTAGTCGCGCTGGGGGCGCGGCTCGTGGCTGTCGACATCGCCAAACGCGCGGTCGACGACGCCGACGCTGTACTTGTCGTCTTTGAGCCCGACCGTGTCTTCGACGCAAAAGACGACGTGGGGGGGTCGCTGCATTGGCGCGCCGGGGCTGGGGGGCGTGTCGAGGATGCTGGCGGCGCTGAAGAAGGGCACGGCCGTGTTGGTGGTGGGCGGTGGCTGCGGCAGACTCGGTGGTGTTGCGGGGGCGTCGCTCAGCAGGCGGCCTTCGAAGAGGGTGGCGAGGAAGCGCTCGATGAGGCCAGGAGGAGCGTGGGCAGGCGGGGTAGGGGAGTCGTCGGCGGAGGTGGTGGTGTTTTCTGGTTGTGTGTGGCGGTCCATTACAGCGTCCGGCTGCACGACACACACGGCGACAAAGGCGTGCCGTGCATGTGAATAGAGGCGGCTCGTCTCGCTTTTAGCGTAGCGCCTGCCAAGAGCCGCTGCAGGGAAGCAGCACCCCCGCTGAACTCCGCAATCCGAGAGACACGTCCACGACGACACCATGGCCGATCCGCTGTACGAGCTGCTCACGCCCTATTTCGACGCCCAGGACGCCCAACTGCGGCCCTCGCCCAACGATGCTCTCACCAATACGTACCTCGCCCGCCTCACCACCCTCCCGCTCGATGCCCTGACGTCGTCGGAGCACCAGTCGCTCTCCCAGAGCTCCCAGTCGATCCTGCGCTCCCTGCAGTCGCTCTCCAAGCGCTCCCACAAGCCCATCATCTCCTCCACCGACCACCTGCTGCATCTCCGCAAGACGCTCCCGCAAATAGGCCAGGATGCATCCACCATACAGGCAGAGCTCCCAAAGCTCGAGACGGCGGCACAAAGTTTCGCCGACAAGTACAGCAAGAGCTCAGAGAACGCCATCCTCGACCGCCGGAGAAAGGCAATGCTGCTGTCGCGGAACGTCGACCGCGTGACAGACGTACTGGACCTGCCCACACTGCTGTCGACCGCCATATCCTCCTCCACGGCCGCTTCGCAAGCCACCACGTCCACCGCCTCGTCCAATGCCAACTATGCCTCCGCCCTGGATCTCTATGCGCACATCAAGCGTCTCTACACGCTGTATCCAGACTCGCAGCTCATATCATCGTTAAGTTTCCAGGCCGAGCAGGAGATGAAGACCATGACTGCAAACCTCATCAATTCATTACAGTCGCAAGGCATTAAGCTGGCTGGAGCGATGCGCACTATCGGCTGGCTCCGACGTGTTGCGCCCGAGCTCGACGAGGCCTGGGCGACACGACAGACGGGCATCGGTAGCGGTGAGGGCAGCCTCGGCGCAATGTTCTTGGTGTGCAGGCTTGCATGTCTCGAGTCGATGCTGGCTGCCCTGGATCCGCTCCGCGAGCTCGCAGACCAGGAATCTGACCGACGTCTGAACGGCTCAGCCAAGGGCGACGCGGGCTGGGCTGTTGGCCAGCAGACAGAAAAGTACCTCAAGAAGTATCTCGAGATATTCCGCGAGCAGAGCTTTGCCATCATCTCCATGTACAAGAGCATCTTCCCGTCTGCTCTACCTGCCCCTGGATCTGATGAAGGTGCGCCAGCGGTCAAACCTACCAACCACTCCAACCCGCTGCAACCCATACCCTCCGCACTGGCTACGTTCCCCCTCCATCTGGTCGAGATTCTGTTCGACACCCTACGGGCCTACCTTCCAAACGTCCAAGACCATGCTTCACGTGACTCGCTGCTCACCCAAGTACTTTACTGCGCCGGCTCGCTTGGTCGACTGGGCGGCGACTTCAGCATGATGATAGCATTGTTGGAAGAGGATCTGAGGGCCGAACTGGCTGATGCAGATGTGCCACCACAGCAGGAAGTCGAGGAAGAATGGGTCGAAGTTATGAAGAAACATCGAGTGCAGGCTTCGAGACTCGAGCTGCTGGCTTCTGGGGTAGGCGCTGGCCGGGCAAACACTAATATTGAGCGCACAGCGAGTCCATCTCGATAGTCCACCTCGAGAAAATAGTATGGCAATACTACGATGCATAACCGCATTGTACTGCCACAGCTACAGCACCCATCACATCTTCAGTCGGCCGGGCTGGTGTGACGAGGGAAGCAAGTCATTGTCAACTGACTCGGTCTCGAGAGCAGGAGCAGGCGGAAGGAGCAAGCTTTATGTACCGCAGCAGCGATTGCTGTGGCACACAGATCAGTTGGCTTCAAGTACGAGTGATCAGGCTGGGCTTCCAGTTCCATCTTCGTGTATGGTCACAACCACTCTGATAGGGTGACGGTCGGTCCCTGGAAAGATCTCCTTTCTCTCCTTAGTAACGCGCTTCTATATACATCGATAATACATCATATCTGTGGCGCTAAATGGGAGAAGTCTTGCGAGGCCCTGATAGACTGGATAGGTGGTCTGGGTCATGGCAGGACCACGTCTAAGGACGAGCATTGTCCAAGTCGAAGAGATGGGACGGTTTTCGGTTCGACGGTCTCCTCAAGTCGCTCCTGGCACATCCTCCGGTAACAGCGCGAGATTCGACAGCACTACGCATTCACTACGCTATGCATTCACAACACAGGCCCCTTTGACGGTCAAACGAGCAATCACCCTTCGGACCCCTTGTCCAGTTTCACCATATACCAGCGAGTGCTCACAAGCACAAAATGCTTCCTTGGGACCACTTCTGATCCAGTTCCACCTCATCACCAACTTTCCCAACCACCACATGATGTCACACACAATGCAGCGCGTTCACTGCGACCCTGCTCCGCCAACATTCCCGCTCGAGGTCCTCTACATGATACTCGAACAGACCGACGACCCTGCCTTCCTCTGGGCAGTCTGCCGCGAGGTCTCGAGCGCATTCCGCAAAGAAGTCGAAAAACATGTCCGGAAAACCTGGCTCTGTATTACCAGCTTCAAATGGTCTCTCAGCGGCATCCTTCACTTTTCGACATTCATAGGACACTTCACACGCGTTGACGGGAACACCGCATACTTCAAGATCGAGATCCATGACCCACGGGAGGAATCTTCACCCTTCCCACTAGCCGATGACCTCCCAGGTCTACGCCAGTTCGTGAAAACACACGATCAGCTCTCGAACTGTATGGCCTTTTATTCCAAACACCGCTCCATTGTCCGAATCGGCACGGACACCAACAACAGCTTCTTCTCCGACGTTCCCATCCCCAACATCGTCATCCACGAAGCCACAGAGGAGATTGGCCTGGATTGGAAATCTCTCTTCTCCTGAGTCTTTCGCGAAGAACACATTCTGCGCCAGCTCAAGGCAGTGTACGATATCCACACTCCGTCTCTCCGCCCCATGCCCACCACCTCGCCCATCGTTGTCGAACTCAAGTACAACGATTTCTGCCCGCCAACGGAAGATACGCGCATCGAAAACGGTCGGCGCCATGAGCTTCGCGTCCGCCGCGCCCGCTCTCTCGGCTGGTACGACCAGATCACCCAGACCAACTTCGCCCAATGCATCGTGGAGGCGGACAGGCGGCTGCAGACAGCGGTTCACGATGCCCGTGTAGCGGATATTGAAGTGTCGCATGAGCTGGAGTTCGGCAATTGCAGGGCATGTTGATGGGGGTGGAGGACCCGGAGGCGAATGGGTGGAAGTTCTGGTGGTGGAGGGGTGCGGGCATGGAACAGTGGTATCATCACGGATGGGAGAATGAGGGACATGGGGGTGCGACGGTGTGGTACGTGGAGGAGGAGGATGAGGAGGCGTGGGAGGTTGAGAGGATGGCGAGGGCGTGGGAGAAGGGGATGGCTTTCTAGGATTGGCATGTAATGGTGTAGGGCGACATGGAGATAACGCTTGGTAATTTTTAGGACGAAGACGAGAACAGATGTCTTGACTGATCTCGATACCCCACGACAATTTTGCAAGCTTTGCATACGGACCAAAAACTGTGGTGAGGGATAACCAAAGTCTTGATGCGAAGATCAGATATCGCGCTCAGGAGAGCTGTAGATACCAGGTCTCAATCTAGATATTGCGGATCGTGTCCACAGCGGGGTTCAGACATTGTGTGATGTTGCGCGTAGGGGCAGTGTCACATTTGAGTCACGACACACCGATTGGGATTGGCCTACCGGTCCGCCTAGTTTACACTACATGCCTCTGCTAATATATAAGTGTTGGCAGTAAATCCTCTTTCATACACATTGTATGTCCCCTCCGTTACAACTGCAACATGCCACAATCATCGATTTCCGAAGGACTTTCGCAATATGTGGAAGGCTATCCTAAGTTGGCAGGGTACATGACGAGTCTACCCGAGGTCGCTATCTTCCGCAGATTTGGCGCTCTGAATGCACGCAATCTGCTCTACCTACAAGCGGAGCTCACAGACCTCGAGGCAGCCTTGTTGCAAACAGAAAGAAGAAACAACATGCAAATGGGAAAAGCAGCAACATGCAAAAGAGTGGTACTAGATCCACCGCTCAACATTGGCCGACGATAAGGATACCGTCCAGTACAATCTTGTCCAGAAGATCCGCGAGAAACTAAAGGAGTACAGTAAGATTCTTGCCAAATGGTCTTGACACGACACGCTCAATTGTAACAGACAAAGCACTGTACTACCAGGCCATGATCCATCAACTCAAGCAGCCTGATGAACTTGACTTCCACTACGTCCAAAAATTCATAGCCTGCAACGAGATGAAATTCTCCCTGAGCGGGCAAGACCAAAATACCTGGGGCGTCTACGACCAGCCCAACTCCTACACTCAGGACGGTCTCGTGACTCTCCAGCCCCGCGAACTCACAGACATGTTCTCCAGCAGGCTTTCACGATACATGCTTGGGGTCACTACGCTCCTCGCTCGTCTATGCGGCAGAGGAGCGCGTAAGACCCAGAGTACAGTAACCGTAGTCTACCACGACAGCACGATTTCCAAAATCACCTTCTGGCTCATGAGTATGATTGCCTCGAGTATCCCTGTCCTCTCGATTATCGCGCTGTTGAGTATCTCGAGTCTCAAGATGCGTCTGGCGGCTATTGCGGGGTTCAATGGCCTTGTTTCGCTGTGCCTCTTGTGCTTCACGGACGCTAAGAGACTTGATATATTTGCTATTACAGCGGCGTGAGTATGCTCTTTTTATATCATTCTTTGTTGCTGACTGGTCAAATGTTTGCTGCCGTTCAAGTAGTCTTTGTGGGACAGGCGCTGGACGATGGTCCGAAGTGGGTGGTGATCGCTGGTGGCAGCGTCTGTCAGACATGTCCTCCGTGAGTGCACGTTGAGAGGTGAGGGAGTGCAGGGCTTGCGATGATATCGTGCTCTATATGTACTGAGAGGTCATAAAGAGAGTACCTGGAACTTTTGTGGTGTACTAGAGTAGCTGAGGTGGCAATATACAGTTTATATCTCAATGTCTAGACAAGAATTCTCTGCATCAAGTATTGATTTGAGGTCGTAATTACAATGTATCCTATTCAGTCATGAATGTTGTTTGCAACAGCATTTCATCTGACTTTCCGAAGAAAGAAAGACTAATCAGATTGTATAAGAACAGATATACAGTTGAAGGTCATCCGAACCTATGTCATAGTCACCCACTGATAATCGCACCGCGTGCGAGCCGAGGTACTGCGTTTGCAGTCAAGATAGGCTACCCAGAAAAGATAGCTCACATGGTGGCAAATCATGGATGCCTGCCCTATTATTGTTCTATCTATTACCTGAATAGCTTCGTAGTTTGTATTCATGCAAACGGCGACAATACCGTTCTTATTGTTATCATTATTTCCTATTGTTCGTGCATTGTACCTTCACCTTGAGTCCTACTGCCTGCACTGGTTCCTCATCATATATAAAGAGGTCGTGATACCTTCGATGTGTAGCAACTCAGGCTCAACCACCAATCAATCCTCGATCCACGGCTTTCCATCTCTAACAAATATCCAGATCTACATCAAATCATGCCTCACAGCGCAAAGGATCTAAGCTCCAACAGCAAGCCCACCGGCGGTCACCCCGATACCCCCTTTGACAGTAAGCTCTATCAGAGGCAATAGCTGGAAGCGTTGAAGACGGCTTGGGTCCACCATGATTTGGTTATTTGACGTCCATTCTTTTCTCTACACGCATCGCGCTTCGCTGTTCAAAACTCGGCTGACTATGTACAGGACGATTTTACGATATGAGCACGGGACATGAGCATTGCCTACGGGCAGGATATGGCGTTGTAATTCTCATAATTGCATCAAATTTCTTCTTTCTCCTTTCTCTCATCTGGTCTTGTGAAGCATTCTGATTGTATTCTAGGTACATATCTCCAGAGCGAATCGGGATGATGCGATCATCATGACTAAACCGGATGTACATGGCGTCCATATCATCTGAGAATAGTTCATGTTGAAAGCTTTGGAGACCTCCTCGATCTGTTGTGATTCTGCTGTACAGTCTTCAAACTTCCTACTTCGTACTTCGCGCTTCACTGTCTAAGTCACAGCTGATAATATACAGGATCAACTCCCAGTAACGAATATCAGCCTTGTCTGTCTGATTCTAAACAGATTCGGTTTAGTTTCTTCCATCTCATCTGGTATCATCACAAAATCACACGACATGACCGGAGAAAATTGCGTCCGAGATTCCCAGAGACGCCGTATGAATGCAGGTACCCGACATGCCTTACCTTCATCCAGGCTATTATCCGACAAAGTCAAAAGCTTTGAGGACCTCCAGGACCTGGCATACGTCGGCTATATCCCCTTCGTTTCCCCGTTCCACTCCAACGTGATGCGCATTCAAGAACCAAGCTAGGGGGTTACAGGACAACTGGATCCACTCAAGATAGCCTCAATTCTTGCTATCTTCCTGTCATTTGTCTATATCATCTGTGTGCGTCGTTTCAATTATCTGATGACGCGAAGAGTATTGACAGTTCGACAGTGAATTAGCACCACCCAATGTATGCACGACCGACATCGTTGTGAAGAGGCCTACTACACTTCATCTTAGAGCGTAATCGACCTGGATCTTTCAAAAGGACTTATAAATCTCCGAGCTGGAGTATAAGATCAATGCTCAACCACTACTCTCTAGTCCTGGAGCGTCACGCCTCTTCCCTGAGATAGAGGCTGACAGCTCACGAGATAGCCTGACGACGCAGTACAGTACAGGGATCCGACCGTGTAAACACATATATGGTGAGTGGGTGATTGTAAAGTCACCAATGTCGGATCATGGATATGGAGTCATGGCGATGAAGGTTGCAGAAATCATAATGCAAGCGAGGAAGAGGTTCAGAAAATGGAGGCCTAGACACAACGAATGACGACACGGAGAAATTAACGGTTGGTGTAGATCGCGAACGAAACTCATAATTCGTCCATCCGCACGACTTCGCAGGAAGCATGCTTGTGACATTGTGAGATATTGAGTGATGCAATGCTTCAGCTCAACAACACGTGACGTTTGGTTTGGGTGCACCCCCTAAACAATCACGGGGACTTCGGATGTAGCAGACTGAAGGGAGCCAAGCTGTTTTTGGGCCCTTTACCGCTAGATTCGTGGTCGAACTCAGCGATGTATTGGGGTTGGTCTACCGAGTGTGAAAGGATTGAGGACGTCCAAGTTACGACATCGGCAATCATCAATATATCAATATACATTATGCATCAAGCTACATTGTTTCGAAGAATGCTACTCATGTATAGAATAGGACCACGGTACAAGGGAAACCTTACGCCGCGCCACCTACCCACTTCAACTCCACATTCAGCGGCTTCTTGTCCTGAATAATATACGTTAGCACTCTTCCACAATATGAATGGGTTCTATGGCTTACCCAAAATATATGTGTGTTCTGCTGTCCCCAATCCCACCTGTCGTCATTGTCCGCCAACTTCAAATCAAAGCCCCACACCAGTCTCGCAAGGACTACTTTCATCTCCGCGTATGCCAATTTCATGCCCAAACAGCTATGTCTGCCGATCCCAAACGGTTGAAACCCGCTCATATCGTCGCCTTTGCGAGGCTCGATGAATCGCTCCGGTATGAACGAGTTAGGACTCGAGTAGTTGTAGCTCTGGCGATTTGCCGGGAACTGGTTGTATGCTACATATGTACCTCCACGGACCCAACGATTGCAGACAATTGAGCCTGCACCGGGTGTGAGGCGTGGAGTACCGATCACCACCGGAGGATCAAGACGAAGTCCTTCGTCAATGACTGCATTCAGGTATGCAAGATTTTTGGTGCTTGATATTGTGATGGCTTCTTCGTTTGCGAAAGTGGATCTGATCTCTTGCGTGAGACGATGCAAAACGCCACGAGATTGGAGAAGCTCCCGCAAAATGGCAGTAAGCGCGCTGGCTGTTGTCTCACTGGCTGCGAAGGCGATGATCAGCATGTTGATCTCCCATTCGCGTTCCGTCAATGCACCCTTCTTGTCGTTGTAGTTCTTGGTAGGCGTCACGAAATCAGGCCTTGAAATATCCAGGGCAAGACGCTTTCGAGCTAGTGCGGCAGTCATCTCCCGGTGGTCTTTGCTGCGCTGTAGAATGTGCTTGGGTATGATGTAGCGCAGGAGCTTGTGTATCGGCGGATATGTGTTGACTGAAGCGATGAGCGCGAGGCCTTTACCGAAATCCTGGACTAGGGTTTCGTCAGATCGACTGATGTTGTCTACAATGCCCCAACTTACCTATCACGACCCATGGATGCGCCTCGCCATTCTTCAGACAGTCGAAGGACTCTCCAAATGACAGGTCACCAGAAAGATCGAACGCAAAGTAGTTGAACCATTCGCTCATGTCAGAAATCTTCTTGGAATCTCCGTCATTTGCAGAAACCTCTCTGAGGCGTTTGATGAACAAGTCAACGTAGCTTTCCACTACGGGCGTTTGGTCTCTCAGACTCTTGTCCGAGAACGAATTCGAAAAAGCTCGTCGGTATCGCGCGTGGGCATCTTCATCAAAACCCGCGATTGAGTCCGGCTCGTCCGGCACGGACTTCTTAAACCATGTTCTATTCTTTTCGAACACCGGCTGGCCAGGTCTGTTGAGATATATATCCTTCCATGCTGCGCTGTCTGCATAAGAGAGCTCATTCGGTGCAATGCGCACGATAGGCCCGTAACGCGAGTGGAAGTCTCTCATACGAACGTGGAGTATCCCTCGCTGTGTCGAGTAGACGTAAGGAAAGCGGTAAGCCCGCCAGAGCAATGGTCCAGGGTAACTTCGCAACGGGTGAAGATATGCGTTGTAGAATCCATACAGTAGCACAAGCTGCCATAGGATCAGCATCAACAAAATGACTTGTCAGAAGGTGTGCTCAAACCCAAGCCGGCGCCAGCAGTAATGCTATCATTACATGGCTCGGAGGTGATGTCAAAACTTCGCCCCAGATGGCACGGGCCATGCTACCGACAGAGTCCATCGTGATATTGAGGTGAAGAGAGCCAAAGTGGAATGTTTATGAAACAAGGAGCGTCATTGGAGATGGCTCATCAGTGATGCATTTGGCCTCGCGCTGGAGAGCATCTGGTACACGTTGAAGCTCATGATGGCGCGGCCCGCAATTGCGCTTGTCTGATTTGTGGGTCTGGAAAGGAAGGCCCACTTCGTTCGTGTGCTCGTCTTGGCCACTTACACTCATATCAGCTTCATCAACCTCTATCCATACTCAACATACACATTCGTTATGTTCAGACATTTTCTAACATATCTATCAGCTTGATAGTGCTTAAATCCATAGAGCATGTCAGATTCTGGATGGGACTAATCGTGATGGCGTCCAACTGGGGTGGCGTACATGTTTCGGAAGCCGAACATGCAGGCCGCTGTGCAACTGGCGTTGAAGACGCGCATTGTCGACCCGCTACCAAGAGATGGCGGCGCGAGACCTAGGATTGACTAAAGGATGTTTTTATGTCGACTGCTGACTTAGATCTGCCCTTTCAAAGACCCACCTTGTCAAGACCAGCACGACCATTGACAGCTGGGTACAGTCGGAATCAAACTTCATCTTCTCTTCGGCCATGTGCATGACCTTAAAACAAGGAATTATGAACAAGTCGAAATTGCCTAGACATTTTGCATGCTGCATGGGCGGACCGCGAGACGAGGACAACTATCTGGCCGCCTGCGCCAGTCACACACAAAGTAAGCTAATCTTGCTTCTTTCAGCAACTTGCATCAGGCTAGGGATTGCGAGCAAATGCCTCATTCCTGCTTTTTAAGGCCAACACTCCTGCGCCGACACTAATGCAGTTCATTTAGCGGTCAGGATGACCTTCGTGTTGGGTCTTCCTCTGTCGATACATGCCAATATCGGTAAGCAAACGAGGCATAAGCCCAGCCAAATGCCGACCAGAAACCAGGCGACAGGATTCACAGGATCTTGGAACGGAATCTGGTCAGCGAAGGAATGCCCAGACGTGCTGTCGCCATGTGCCAACAGCTTTCCGTGACCAGAAGCATAAATCTGCTGTCATACAGTCAATCAGTTGTCACATTCACGGCTCCACTTGCAGCCATACACCTTCACATGCGGTAAGCATGCGCACGCCAGCTACAACCGTACTGGCCCAATCCGCGCCGCACACGAAGGAGCACAACCGTCCACATCGCTTCTCGCAATTTCCGCTAAGTTGCAGTGGTGTCGCGGGCTAATTTGCTGGCTTTGAAGCCAAAAGCGGGGTTCCAATATATCGTACAGTCATTTTGTGGACTTTGGCAGCCACATCAAGGTCATTTTACCAGCCGCTCCATGTCGTGGCTTCTGCAGTGCACAGACAGCGGGTGAAAGCAGCCAGCAGCGAGCTCTGACCGTTATCCAGACCTTCCATCCTCGGCCTGATGATTTCCCACAGATCCAGGGTTCACCGGCGCTCTGGAGGCATTCGGCCCTCAGTGGAGCGCCTAATGCGGGGACGTTTTATTGTCACTCGCGGCTTGTGAGGCAGACTCAACGACAAGTCTCGCAGACATGGTGGAGGCGATGTTCATCGACCAACATCGACAAGGCTTCTTGCGCGAATGGAGGCTCAACACGCAAAAGGAACGCTGCCGCCTTGCGGCTCGGATCACCCTTGTCCAAGATCGCAGGAGGCTGCGTATCAGCGCTTACAGCAAGGACAAGCACTTTAGCCTACTTACCAGTCTAGGCAAGGCGCCACGCGGGCTTGATCAGCACCCTGGCGCGCAACATCTCATTTCCGCCGCCGTAGAGGTCGCCTCCAGGGTGGCAGAAGCAATTCGGGTCCAGATATGGTCCGTGGCCGCGTGCATGCATATGGCGCGTGGACTAGCACGGTCGATATAACGGCCAGCGCAGGGATGGGAATTGGATGCAGAAGGTATAAGATCGTCAACCGCCGGGGCGTGAACGTTGTGACACCCAACTGCGATCTGTTTCTCGAGCGCAGACGACTGAGAAAAGCCCGGGTTCACGAGTGTATTGCTTCTTGTCTGTGTTTATTTCATCGATACATCAATTCAACCATTTCGGCACGACGACACCAACGGGCCAGCCTTCGACTTGAAAATCGGAGACCGAATCATCTGCAGTTCCAATTTCGACCAGTATCGCTTCGCATTCAACGAGTCAAAAAGTCTTGATATCGCCGGTTTTCTAATAGTTAACCCCGCCGACTATTTCGGCTCGTTCTTACACCCGTACTCTTCATCTCCTCCAAGACGATCAACATGCTTGTCACTTCCCTCTCTACGGCCGTGTCCGTCATTACTCTGCTCATCAGCCCGACACAAGCGATGCCACGGCCGGGCAAGCCTTCTTCATCATACACACCTGCTAGCGACCTAAGCAAGCTCGCCAAGTTGATGCCAACAAGCGATCTCCCTGTTCCCGATGGCCAGCTCAAGTACGTAGTTCTCGGTATCGGAACTCAGAATTACACATGTACGAGCGGCAGCCCCGAAGCAGCTCCAGGTACCACTGGCGCGGTCGGTGAGTCAATATGATCAGTATCTCTTCCGGTGGCGAAGGTCGCTAATGTAATTTCTAGCCGCTCTCTACGACATCGGCACCAAACTTAACAATGATCCCATGGCCAAGTGGAAGATCCCTTCGCTTTCACCTCTCGCGCTTGCTCTCAGCTCCTTCCCAAGCGCCCTGGAATGGAACCTCGAGTCTCAAGGCTACAACAACCGCGTCGGCACCCACATGTTCAAGTCCGTCAACGGCGCAAACACTCCCACCTTTGCCTTCGACCAGCTAGCTTCGCCCTTTCCCATGGCACAAGTTGGCAAGCTTAATGAGACCGCCGCTCCAGCATCGGCTTGCCCTGGTCTTTCGGGCGAGGGCACCGTCAAGTGGTTGTTTCTGAAGGACACGAAGGGTCTTTCTGTTGGTGGCGTCGACACTGTTTATCGCCTTGAGACTGCAGGAGGCATGGCGCCTACGACATGCAAGGGGAAGCCGGCGAGCTTCGAAGTCAAATACGCTGCGCAGTGTGAGTTTTCCCTATCACTTCAACACGCTTGAGCCTCTGCTGACGATCTTTTTAGACTGGGTCTTTGGGCCGCAGAAGTAGACGTATGAGGCCAGTGCTATTGATTTATTCTTTCAGTTTCGGATTTTGATCTTTTGACGAGCGACCATCATTCGCTAATCGCATCTATATACCCTTCTTGTTCATCATTTACATTACATTCGCTCGTTTGCATTACGATACCCATTTTATTTAACAACAGTCCACGGCGGACAGATTAGTAGCAAAGCAATAAATCCATTATAGATAGACCACCTGGTTGAACACACTTTGACATACGCGAGATCACCTTCGTGGAAGCGGTAGCAGAAGGGATGCCCGATCTATGACTGTAAAAGGCCAGCAATCCGATGCACGCCTTCACTGAGGTCGCAATAACATCTGCCCAATGCGCATCAGACCAGCACACCAAATCTGCAACCACTTCATCTGACAGACACCGCCCCATGCCAGTCATGCAAGACAACCAACATCGCGACAGCTGTCACGCAGCACGCACGATGGCACAGTCGTACACTTTCTTGACCTCAGATCGACGACGCAGCCCCAATGCCCACAAAATCAGGCCAGCAAGGCCCTATCCTCTACATCAAAATCACCTACCCACTCCATCCGATTCTACCAATCCCTTCGCACCAAAGCCACTCACCGCACAATGACTTAGCTCGGCAAACACGTACCCGATCGCCCCTCGCCGCAACGTCTACCCGCGCCTCCACCAACCTGCGACCACGCCGTGCAGCAGCCTTAGGAGCTTTTCTGACCCGCGATCGGTAGCGGTAGTTGAGCGACTTCGCCTCGCGGCACAGAGACACGACATATGCCTCGACTCCTCCATCATCATATGCAGTATGTAGCTTACAGGCTTATCTTTCATCCTTTTGATACGTGCGTGCTGCTGTCTCTTCACCGACAATGAAGATGGCAAGGCTTGTTCCAGAAATAGATCATCTTGTGGGAATTATTAGCATACCACTACTGTATGTACGTACGGATGATCCGAAGACCCGGCTTTGTCCTACTCGCTGGGTCGTGGGCGGCGGGTATTTTGCTTGGCGGGGAGGGGGTGGGATAGTGCGGCGGTTAGGGAGGTTTTGGTCGAGGTCGTGGGTAGGGAGGAAGGAGATTGGGGCGGGTATAATATAGACGAGAGGGATTGTATTGTACGGATGTGGATGTCCAAGTAAAGAAACAGAATGGTTGGCTTAGGAAGTAGATGGTCGATAGCTATCGAGTGCATCGGACCAAGTCACGAGATGAGGTTGATGTCGCATCGCTCTGCTTTTCTGTAAAGTCTTTGGATACTTTTCACACTGGATTGGAGAGATCGTCTTCATTCAGATGTCGTGTGGTTGCGCAAGCATGGATCGGATCGATACTTCATCTGCTGGTGGTGTCAGATAGCGATGAGGGCGCTTAGGGACCCTTTACCCAGTCATGCGCTGAATGCACGACCTTTTGAATAGCGCAGGATCGTCACGCCGCAATGGAAGCGTCGCAGACACAATGAAAGATCTTTGCGGCTGGAGAATCTCGTGAGGCAGATTTGTACATTCATCCTTACCACTTCCAACGTGGTGATCGTATGACTACCTCTGTGCCGAGGATACTACAGCACCTTCTTTGACTCCAACTAGAATCCTGATAAATAAGCCTGCGGCGCCTCGGACGTGAGCTACAAGCGTCTTGTGCTTTCATAACGCGTTGTAGTACTCACGAGGTTCTGTCAGACTTCGGATGGTCGCTTGGGCGAGCACCTCGTCCTACCAGCTCGTTCATGAGCAGGAGGTGATCGTGGCGTTTGACATGGCATGGGACGTGCTTCGACCCTCGGCCCACGATCTGAATCTTCATCGTTGCAATGCTTCTGCCTGATCCTCCAGAAACCCGCCGCGCGTTCAAGGTGCAAGCCGTGATTTGCGCATCAAGCCACCTCCTTTCTCTTCTCGACAGCTCTCTCATATGCCTCTACATCGACGTCTCCGGCGTCCCAGACTGTCACGGCCTGCACGAAGACGCCCTTCTCTTTGCGATGCTCAACATAGCCAATGACATTCAGCCAAGTGCCGACGTCCAATGTGTGATGTTTGAGCTTCTCCAAAACATGGTCCACATTGACATTTGCGACAGTTGAGGCAGTTGAGGAACTGGAAGTGGGGTACCTGTGCTTGAGACGCACAGTCGCAGTCTGGACAACGTAATCGTCAACGCTGCTGCCTGTTAGTATCTGGCAGACATGGTGAACTACATCGAAAGTACCAGCCAAGAAAGCGAACTTTCATGCCTGGCGCGCACTTCCCCAAATCACTCAGGAGAACAATGTTGGAGGGAACTGGGCCCGACATTGGAGTTGCAGGATGTACTTGGTCGAGAACCAAGTCAACGCCTGCGGAATCTACCGAAGCGAGTGCGCACGTGCCAGCTTAGCGTTGTCGACATCATACCCCATGAGCCCGATCTTTACCTTCGCCAGGCACCCGGCAATACATAATCCACCCGCACCTTGCTGCCTCAGACCTGCCCATATCACTGTTCTGCATACTCTCACGCCATCGCCTGCACTTTCCACATCGTACGTCACGTCAGCCTAGCACCCCGCTGCCCCGCCAAACCGCTATCTGATAGCCCACCTGCGCGTTCGGCAGACCTTCCACACGACCTCCACACCACGGATCGCTGACCAAAAGTATCTAGATACTGCAACAATCATGTCTGGCTGGGGAATGGGCTGGTTCGGCGGCGGGCAGGCGAAGAAGGAGGCGCCCAAGAAAGCCATCCTGCAGCTGCGCGGCCAGCTCGAGATGCTGAACAAGCGCGAGAAGCACCTACAAAACCAGATGGACGAGCAAGATAGCATCGCGCGGAAATACGTCTCTTCGAACAAGAACGGTACATCATAACATACATGGGTCAGGTCGATCAGGCAGCTAATGTTGGACACAGCGGCGAAGGCAGCGTTACGGCGGAAGAAGCAGTTCGAACACTCTCTCGAGCAAACCAGTTCGCAGATCATGACCCTCGAGCGCGAGATCTACAGCATCGAGACCGCGAATATCAACAAGGAGACGCTGGACGCTATGAAGAACGCCGGCTCAGCCATGAAGCAGATACATGCTGGCCTCACCATCGACAAGGTCGACAACGTCATGTACGTCGCTCCTCTACCCCACCTAGGCCACCTCCCTCCTTTAGAACATATACTGACCAATCCCACAGGGAAGATCTCCGCGAACAACACGCCATCGGCGAAGAAATCAGCGAAGCCATCACCTCGGGCGTCACCTCGACCGGCATCGACGAAGACGAACTCGACGAAGAACTCGCAGAGCTGCAGCAGGAGAAGCTCGACGAGGAAATGCTCAAGACGGGCAACGTCCCTGTCAACGACACCGTCGCAGCAGGAAGACTGCCCGCAGCGCCGAACCAGAAACTGCCGCAGCAACGGGTCGAGGAGGACGACGAGGAGGAGGAGCTCAGAAAGCTGCAGGCTGAGATGGCCATGTGATGTCTTCATGCTCATCCTTGCACGGCGAGGATAGCGGAAGAACACAAGGAGATTGGGACGGGCGTAATGGCGCAAACTATAGCAGCGAGTGGAATTGTTTTCTGGTCTTCCTTCATGCGGCATTTTCTCGTGGGACTCTAGGCTGCCATGTTATGGATCTTATTATCTCTTTCCAGCCCCTTGCGCATAGCCTAGATGCAGATCTGGATGGGATATACCTTGCAATTCTTACATATTTTACATGACCACATGTCTCGTGTTTCATCATTGATGTCAGGAGTCACATCCACAAGTCACGAGCTGATTTGACTAGCGTGAGGCGCCACACATGATTGAAGTGTATTTTGATCAAAAGTGTATTTTGATCAATATTGCGATTATGCTATTTTGCTCTTAACATCCTACAGTCCTATAAGCCCTTCGCTCATCTTGCGTGGTCCCATAACGATGAATGCTATGCGCATCTATGCATACAGTAAGCGTCTTGGGAAGAAAAAAGTCCACTTTTGTATCCCCCGAACCAGGAAGAACACCGCCGGGTATCTAGCATGTTTCGCCAAAGTAGAGAGAAAATAAAGCCATTGAAGATGGTACACATGAAGGCGTAACGTGTCGTGAGAGTTGAGTGCGCTTGGAGGCAAGAAGATGATCAGCAGGCTTTGCGCGAAAAAGTCTGCCTCGTCGCGAAAGGAGTAGACGCAACCTATTCCGTCGGTTTAGCAACTTCGTCCGCTGAGGCTTTATCGGCTTCCGGTTGTTGACCCTGATCTGTCTGTGAAGGCTGGGCCTCGGCTTCCGCGCCCTCCTTCGTATCTGTCGCCATTGCAGGAAGTTCGACGAGTGACTTCCGCAATGGGGTCCCGCTCTGAACAGCCGGAGAACCAGGGACCGGCGTTAGAGGCTCCACACTAGGCCGGTGCGATACCGGGAGAGATGGTACGGCTGGGGTAGGCGCGGCAGATGTATGGACAGCCGGTGCTGCACCAGTCATGTTTGGAGCGAATCTCTGCGGCTCGCTACTGGCCTGTTGCTGAGGTTCTGGGTGCGGCGCATTTGCAGAAGGGCCAGGGTGGTTGGGCGTTGTAGCAGGAGGAACTGTGTTCGCTGCTGCATCTGCTGCTATGGCTGCTGCGGTGCCTACTGATGTCGTGCTTGTGGCTGCCGGTGGAACATCTGCGGGAGCGGGAGCTGGTTGCGCCGCAGGTTCAGTATACTTGGTCAGCTGTTGGATACCCGAGATGGCGCTAAGCAGCGATCTTTCGGGGTCTGTGAGACTCTCACGATTGAACGAAGGATCCACGTATGCTCTGATCGCATTGTCCACCTTCTGGTCTTCGCCTGGCTCCTTCCTAGCCTCGAGGTAAACCTTCCGGAATGCCTCCAGTTGGCGTATGAGATCCGGATGCGTCGTTGAAAGATAGCGTCCAGTGGGAGCATTATCGGGTGCTCGTGCTGGCTGGGCTGGCGTCTGCGGCGGTGGATGGTACACAGGTGCACCCACTGCTTGTTGGCCTTGCGGAGGATAGGGAGCATATGGTCTGCTCGGATTCGCAGCGTAAGGACTTGCCCCAGCTGTAGCGTAGGGCCCACCATAAGGACTTGCCGTTGCTGGCGGTCCGCTGTACGAAGGAGCTGAGCTCGACGGGTACAGCACGCCATAAGGGCCACTTCCTGCAGCTCCTGAGACCGGGGGTGTCGCTGAGCTCGTAGGTGGATATGGCGTTGGTGGATTTGCGGCTGGAGGGCTACCAGCCGTGTTGCCACCAGCCCAAGGAGATGCATACGGTGATGGATGAGGTGCATTTTGCGTAATCGCGGGTGTGTTGGTACTTGACTCGCGGGCCATACTGGGTGGCAAACGTGGTTGAGCATTCGCGAGACTAGGTGGCAGTCTTGGGGCAGCCTGAGGCATTGCATGCGGTGCCATGCCTGGATGATACGGGTAGCTGGGTTGTGGGTATTGCGGATATCCATTGGGAGGGCCAGGATAGTACGGCGGGCGTGGCGCATTGTTGGCTGTAGGACTGAGTTGTCTCTTGCGACGTTCCTTCTCGATTGACACCTCTTGATTGATCTTCCAGTTGAAGCCTTTACCTTCCTTGTCACCTTTCACGAAAGCATCATGCTGACCGAGGTTGTGTCGCACACTTGACTGCCAACCGCTGGTCGTGGTCTTGAACTTGTACCACGGATACTTACGCTCAATGTAATTATAGATCTGTTGTAGGTTCATCTGACCAGTGCTCGAGGAAGAGATTGCCTCGTGAATGAGGACCACATAATTGGCGGTCGGCCGCTGTAGCTGTTCCTCAGTGTAGTCTTCGATACGTGGCTCGGGTGAAGGCGTGCGAGGAGGCTTGCTAGGCTTCAGCGACTTTCTGTCACCACCAAGGCCATCGCCAGGTTCGGTCGACTCTCTGACATCTCCATCCTCGCCATCGGCCGCATTCGAGTCCTTGCGCTTCGTGATCTTTGGCTTGACAGATGGCATAGGGATGTCGGCAGGATCGATACCTGCAGCCTTGGCCCTTTCGATCTCCTTGGCTTGCTTGATGAGCTGCGACCTTTGCCTCTTGGACATGATACCGTCTTTCGGAGGTCGACCAGGTCCTTTGCGCTTTTCGACGACTTGGCCGATCAAAGTTGCAGGCAGATTGTGATGGCGAGCCATCTCTTCCGTGATGAGTCCTTCAATTTCGCCTCCAGCTTCCAGCTCGCCCTCGAGTGGTTTGCGGAGTAGTGGTGGGCTGTCGTTCGGTACAGGCTTGCTTGGCTCCGGCTTTTCAACGACAGGAGCCTCGCGAGGCATCGATTCTGCTGGCTCTTCTTGCTTGACGGGTGTCTTGGAAGACGTCTTCGCAGGCGCCTTGCCTTTGTCCTTGCCCTTGTCCTTGACCTCTTTCGGCTCGTGTGGTTCTTTGGGCTCTTTCTCCCTGGGCTCTTTCGAAACCTTTGGTTCCTTCGCTGCTTTGGGCTCTCTGTGTGGCTCTTTGGCCGGTTCCTTGTGCTCCTTCTGTTTCTTGAGCTTCTTGAGCGGGATGTCATCAGGAGAAACCTCTCTGTGCTTCCGCTTGTGCGCTTTCTTGCTCTCCTTGGGTGGAGCAGCAGGAACGGACATCTTCAATTTGAGCTTCGGGGCCGTCTTCTGCCGCGACTTCGGAACAGGCTCCTGGTAGTCGTCCAAATCATCGACATCAGCATCCATCTCATCCGATTCGGAGTCACTATCCATGGGATGGTGGAAGACGTGTCTCGGGTTGATGCTGAGCTCCGCCTCGCTCTCCGAATCGAACTGCTCGTCGCTCTCAAGCTCCCCTCGTCCATTCTCGAAAGCGAAACTCATGGGGCGAGAGTTGGAGTCTTGGCGATCACGCTCGCTGTCTTGGAGAGCAACGTCTGGGAGGAAGAAATCCACCTTCACGGCACCAATGTCGAGACGGTCTCCATGATCTAAAGGAACCACTTCGCCCCGTTCCTTGAACTGGTGCTCGTGATGCAAGCCATTGGACCCGAGCACTTCAACACAGAAACGCTGTAATTCGAAGCTGTAGAAGATCTTGGCGTGGTGGCGAGAAATGCCTTTCGGTCCATGAGATCCGGTGCGTGCAACGATGAACTGTGGATGAATGGGCACGATGGGGCAGTCTTGCGGGTCTTCGGGAACATGGCCATCGAATTGCGGAGGGACTTCGGGAAAGGCCTGCATGAGCATGTCTTGAGGCGCCCGCTCGACGGGTCGCTCTTCGCCAGACTCGCCGGTGGGGTGGGATGCTGAGCTGAGAGAGTGCGAGGCATTGCTTTGGCGGCGCTGGTACTCGGCGGGCATGCGGTCGATGGGAGCGCTGACGATGCCGCCCTTCTCGCTGATGACACTGCGCGCCTTGTTTTGGCGTTTCCGCTTCTTAGAAACGGTGGGATTGAGTATCTCTTCGGCAGCTTGCGGCTTGCCCTCGGCGCGCAACTGGTCGTGCTTGGCAATGCGACGCATGTCCCGCCGGGCGAGGTCGATGTTGCGGCCGAGGATGATCTGGTAGGTGTGCATGTAGTAAGAGCCGTCGTCGAAGCGCAGACGCGCAAAGGCCGTGAGACGCTCGTCGCTGGCCGTGGGCGGCGGGAAGGGCATGACGGGGAAGTCGGGTGCAGCCATGCCCATGCCCATGTCGACGTCCATGGCCATGTTCATGTTCATGTTGGCCAGGTTCATGTCCATGGCTGTGGCGTTTGCGGTCATGTCGGCGGGCTGCGAGAACGAGATGGGCGCCGCGAGGCCGTTGGCGTGGCCGTTGAGCGCGGCATCGCCATTGCCGTCGCCGTTTGTTGTGGTCAACAAGTCGTCTGGGGCAGGCGCATTGGGCGAGGCAGGCGCATTGGGCGAGGCAGGCGCGATCACGTCGGGCGCGGTTGCTGCGTCGGGCGCAACTTCGACCTCCATGTTGAGTGGATGATGCGCAGTGGAAGATGTCGGTTGCAGCTCGTCGTCGGCGGCGCGCGTGTCATTGTGGGCGTGGGCATGATGCTGGAGCTCGCCGGAAGAGACTACGAGCATGCTGTCGGCGCCATCTTCGTGTGCCGGCGTGGATGTCGTGGTGGTGAAGGGTGTTGACGCCGAGCCGATGTCCAAGTCGCAGTCCAGGTTGGCGTCTGCGCATGTTAGTTTGCAGGCCAGCAAGCGCGCATGCGGCCGGGGTAGACAAGCCTCACCTGTGAAGTTGGAAGAAACCTCTGTGGGCGAGCGACTGGAATGCGCACGGTGTGGCGGTGAGTGCAGAGTGCTGTTGAACGACTGCGAAGTCTGCACCTCTAGAGACGCCCGTTCTTCTTCGCGGTCTTGTCCGCCAGAGGCTTGCGCTAGCAGGCCATTCTCCACCAGCGTTGCTGCACGTGCCCGCTCGCCAGCCATCTCCGCAACGCCCCATCCAACAGGCGAGCGATGTGATTGCGCTGCTGACGACTCCATCGCTACCTTCGCCTTCTCTGCTGTGAGTGCGCCCGTGTCCAGCCGCAAAGTGCTGGTTGTTTTACGATATTCAAAGTGTTTCCCTGGACTGCAAGCAGTCGGTGACTGAGTCGTGTACTCCGGGAGGTGGATAGAAGCTAAAGAGGCAGAAGAAGACTTCAAAGACTGTACAAGAACGAGTCCTGGGAGTCTCGCAGTCGTCAAGAGGCCGTGTTGCGTGGTAGCCACTCCATCACTAGTATCCCCGGTCTACTACAAAATAGTGGGAGACGACACCAAACTCAACCATGCCTCCCAACAAGAAGAGCAAGAGCGCGGGCGCGAAGCCAGCCGCCGTTCCACAAGCCGCCAAAGCACTGCCAGACTGGCCTGTCTTCAGCCCACTGATACCAGAGTCAGATCTCGTGCTCGAAGAGGTGCTACCTGAACAGATAGTGACGATCCCAAACTTCTGGACATCGTCTCTCTGCAAGAACTATGTGTCGTTCCTCTCATCGCTACCACTGACCACGACCCCTGGCAAACCCAAGAAGGGCGATGCAGTGCGCGTGAACGACCGCTACCAAATTGATGACCCCGTTTTCGCCGAACGGTTGTGGTCCCAGACGTCCTTGAAAGCCATCGTCGAAGCGCAACCAAAAGAGCTCTGGGGCGGCCATGTTGTCGGCCTCAATCCGAACATCCGCATCTATCGCTACTCCAAGGGCCAGTTCTTCGACCAGCATTGTGAGCGGCGCTCCACTCCAAGGGTGCCATAACTCGACTGACGGTCTGTAGACGATGACTTTAATAATGTGAATTTGCCTGGTACGCCATCGATCCCCGCGAGGACTACCTGGACCCTGCTGCTCTACCTCACCTCGCCAGCAACAGGATGCATTGGCGGCGAGACTGTCTTCTACCCAGACCCACCAAAGAAGAAGAGCAGGGAGCCAGCGCCCGAGCCCGTCGTTGTTGGCCTGGAAGTCGGCATGGCTCTTTTACATCGCCATGGCGTCGATTGCATGCTTCACGAGGGGCGCGAAGTTCTTGAGGGCGAGAAATGGGTTATCCGAAGTGATTTGTGCGTCAAGCGTTGACGGTAGAGAGGTTGGCTAGGGCGCAGCCATGCTATCGAAAAGGCCATCACATATTCCTGCGTGTAAGACCTCATTGCTGCACGCAATTCCGTGAGCCTTCACAGAGCCGTGACGCCCTCTCCGCCTCAGCACAATCGACATGGGTCGACGTCTGAAATATAGGCCTCAGCCTTCAAGACGGAAAGACACTACTTACTGATCACTGTCTTGTGGTATTTTAGATGGTCTCAAACGCTCGCGAATATCACGGGGATCATCTCACTTGGTATCAGGTAACTGCATGCAGTGTTACTCCACGTTGTAACTCTTCAGACTACATGTGTCCGCAGTCTCGTGGCAGCGAGTGGTCGGTCGCGTATTGTACGCATTACTCGGAGCGAGACATTGACGCGCACACACGCACACGACATCGTTATCTTAATTCGAAAATCGAAATTATGCAGCATTCCATGGTAGCGATGAATTGCCATAAAGGGTAAGTCGAGATGAACGCTAGCTTTTGCGAAGATGCTCAAAGCAACTGCGAGTCTCTGACATGTTCGGAAGAAAGTTTGTAGTGCAAGCGATTTACGCACACAGCTTTCATGCCAATTTTCCCGATACTGCTCCGATGTCCATCTTGCGAGGCTGCAGGCTGAGCGATGGATGTATCTTCAGCGCAACATTCGCAACAACCTTGTTGCTTCGAAGGCAAGGTATTTAGCCATCTGACAGCGGAGCGCACACACACAGACGCGTTCACCGAACCCATTGACACGTTTGGATTGGGTTTCACGCCAATCCTCGCTAGACGCGGGATGGCGATAGCTTCACACTCTTGGCGATTCATCGCCCGTTTCATCCCAGCAACCTTACTCGCCTGAGCATTAGCCCCGGCAACCTATTCCATACCACACGTTTCATGTCATCCGCATCACGCGTGCAATTGCTCCCTGCTTCCGCATCTTCGGCCTACGCGCCTGCGGCATTGCCATAATGTGCAACTTCAAACAGGCATGGGTGAAGACCCCTGGAGTGGGGCGTGAGGCTGCGAGGTATACTTGATCGCGGCCTCTGCTGTTTCTTGCTCCTTAGCTGTGCTCACCATTTCACTTCTGTTGTTGTTATTTTCTCTTCATACCTTAATCGAAAACCATCGCCAAGATGCAGCCGCAACACGATTACTCGCAAGTCAACCACCAGGAACATCACGATGATGATTCATCAACAGAGGTCGAGTCTCTTGTTGGTGCAGAGAAGCAATGGGCAGCCAACGACTTTCACCACACATCGCCAAGATCAAAGAGGAGGACATGTCTATCAGGAATGCTAGCGGCACTCCGATGGCCCCTTGTGATAGTCCTACAATTCGTCATCATCGGACTCCTAGCAAGAGAGCAGGGCTTCTTGAGCGATACAAGATGGGGAACCCGCTCCACAAGTGCCAACGACGTTGGCGGCGACATCACAGGCTGGTCACCTCACCGTAAGTTCCAATCCTCGCCAAATCCTATATCTTTCCAACCACTAACGCCACCCCCAGTCCCCACGCAAATCACAACCTTCAAAATCAACCAAACCTTCGCACCCTACAACACCTCTGAATTCTTCACCCCAGAAGTCCTGCGCGCCTGGAACGAGCTCTTACCAGGTAAATACCACCTCCCTTCCAATCACTTCGAACTCCATGACTAACACACCCCCAGTCGGCATGGGCTTCCAATCCATCCCCGACCCGCAATCCTACCACGACCTCCCCACCCCCATCATCTGGCCCAACCAAACCGTCTTCACCACCTCCATGACCCACCAGCTGCACTGCCTGTACGCCGTCGCCGCCGTGTACTCGGGCCTGACATCTAACCACACGCTCGAGGAAGACCACCACTGGCACATGATCCACTGCTTCGATTACATGCGGCAGGCGATTCTGTGCAGTGCGGATATGGCGCTCGAGGGCTTGGAGACGACGTTCCCGGATCATAATGGGGGGAGCGATGGGTGGGATAGTAAGCATGTGTGTAAGGATCCCGTGGCGGTGAGGAAGAGGTTGGAGAGTGTGAGGGCGTATGATGATCAGGAGATTTTTTAGGGGGGAGAGGGGGGATAGAGTGTGTTGATTGTGGAAAGTGGGATACAGTCATCTTGGGAATCAATGAATAAATATGGCGGACAGGTTGTTTTCGCTCGGCTGTTATCGCGTCCCTTGGATGTGCATGGATGATGTTCTCAAGTAACGCTGCGGACGTTGCGTGCTGGTCTCACATGATGTTGCGGAAAGATTCAGCACGCATTAAACTGTTCACTGCAACTATTCGGCATGCTACTGTGCCGCCTATATGGCAGACTATGTGTGTACTTTGCTTTCTATGTTTAGATCTCGACCTGTAGATGTCATCGTTTCGTGACTTACGGCGATCACTGCTGAATCATATTTGCAGCTTGCATTTTCTCGTTTATTCATCACTAATGTATCTGTGCATAGTTGGTAGAATTTGCGAATGACGGAATGAAAGTATCTTGGCATCCGTAGACTGGACTTATATTTCAAGTACGTCTTATTCGTGATCGGTGTCGGTCCAGGAACAGGAAAAGGCTATTGGGTTGGGCGGAAAAGTTATTTGGCTGGGTGACTTTTGTATAGCATACTTTTCAAACAACAGTATTAAGACTAAATTGAATGCAAAGGCTATAGATATTGCAGTTCTCTACAGCTTCTATAAAGGTAGTAGCATCCGGCGAGTAACGTGCAAAGCATGGTCCGATGGAGCCCACACGCGAAGCCAACATGGTATCCTGGGCGTTTCCTACACATGTAGGGCCTTCTGTTGAACGCGGTATATCACTGATGTACATCAAGCTCATGGATCCTGCCTCTCTCCATCGAGGCTGAAGAAGCTATGATTTAGTCGAGGCCTATCTCAGCATCCTCCGCCTGTAGGCCAGTGTTTCTCTATTAGCTCGTTCAATTGCGCGATCAATATAGTCCTTAGTCTCACAGCCATCGAACAAACGAACAAACTCCACGTAATCCGCAACGAAGCGCAGCGTCTCCGAAGCATCATGCAAAAGTCCCATACCAAGTTTCCGCTCCAGATAGTGCAATGTCACCAGGCCCTCGTTCCACGTATGTCCACCCTGGACGACCAGATAGACCAACAGGCCCAGGACGGCATGTGCGAGATCAAGCTTCGTTGCATCGCGGATATACAAGAAGAACGAAGTGAAGAGGTGAGTGTAGCCTGATATTCCCGTACCTACGGGAACGCCTCTGCGCAGTGCCAGCATATTCGAACTGGCCATATCATTCAGCGTCGAATTCGTGTCTAGATCCCACGTATGCACGAGTACAGCGCGCATGTTTGGAGCGTTCTCCCTCAAGGGACTGTGGTGACTGAGCGTTATTCCAATCCCGGGCGTGCACTCGACTGACAAGTCGTCGAACTTTGTCTTTCCCTTGAGAGGCATGATGTCAGCCTTGTACCGCCGCCCGGCCTCGACTCTCCAGTGGAAGAAATCAGGCATCAGGTCCTTCAAGACGTCGAAGAGGATCTTGCCGACAAAAAAGTCGCCTAGCGCCTCGTAGCCGTTGGAGGTGGGTAGTTGCAGGAACTTTTCGAAAAGGTCTGCGCTCAATTCTTCCACGGCGCTGAGCTCTTTCAGTCGAGGATCGCCATACGACCAGGGACGAGGCGACTCGCTCTGCACTCGACGCAGAAAGTCCTCTCGGAACGAGCGGCTTTGAGCGTCTGGAATTTCAAGCGCCATGTCGAGAAAGGACCTCCGGAGTATGTTGGCTGTACAGAGAACTTGAGGGGGTATGTCTTCCATGAGAGCCTCATTCAGCGCAGTTTCCCAGATGCGACCATACACATTGTCGTGTAGTCGCGTCTTGTGAGGCCCCGCGGCACCATGCTCGTTCAATTCTTCAAGGAGAGCATGTATTCTTGCCCCTAATGGCAAGTTATCTTGGCCATCTATTTCGAGCTCCAGCTCCTGTAAGAGCGACCGGACATCTTGGATTTCCATCATGCATTTTGACCGTAACATCTCAGCCTTTTTGATGCGTTGGTGGCCTTGCAGTGCAGCGTGGCCGCTTTTGGACGCCTGATCCGCGTCCAGTCCATCCAAGAGCGCAGCTAGACACTCGGTGGGTGTTTTCGGCGGCGCATTCTCTGGTATGTAGAATTTGCCGCGCGTTGCAGTGCGGACTATCGTCTCGCCTATGGGGACTAGAGTTGCCAAAGCTGGGCCAGCTTGTAGTGCACATGGCATGTTCTTGAAGCCATCCTCCAAGCACTTCTGCAAGCTGTCTCGGCTTCGAACAAGATGTGCGTGCTTTATGGTTCGTGAGACCACAGAGAGCAGATGTCGGCGCACTTCTGTTTGTACATTTTTGTCGGGCATTGCCCATTGTGCATACAATGTTGCATTGCTCCCTGCGTAACAGATCCCTAGATGTATATCATGGGGAAGTGATTGGAGAAATGGTAGGATCGTGTCAAGTTGAGAGTCGTCGTAAAGTTGAATGCTCGGGGCTGAATTGCGCCGTGTCGAGGTGTGGGCATGTAACATTGTTCGCGTCGCGCACAAATTAAATTGTTGAGCTTATATTAATTTTCCAGAGACTTGTCGCGTGTGGTATACAGATGTTGCGGTTGTTGGTCAAGGCTGACAACAGTGCGATCTCTACGTCAGAGGCGGTAGGCTGCTCACGTGTTAGATATGCATCGGCTAACAATGGCCAATCAAAGTCGCTGCTCTGGGTTCGTTTACAGTGACTTTAATGCACGGAGTAGTTCGATAACGGAGTAGTCTCATTTATTATAAGGAAGGAGCGATCGACACATTTCACCTCTCCTAACATATGCACGCGCTCATTCTATCTTGTAGCTATGGGAACAGGTGTACAGTGACTATAGATAGATGATCATAGACCACATGATACATCACCCAGACTCGATGCAAGTTCTTCGACGTCAAGATCCGATGATGCATCATGGAATACGTCTTCAAGTTCATCCCCTTCAGAATCAGAGGTGGTTGAGGAACCCGAGTCACTCCAGTCCCCGCCATGTGCAGTATCGGGACCTGTTGCTGGCTCAATGAACACTGTCCTCTCGATCTTGGAGCGCTCCAGACCCTTCACCGTAGAGATACTGTGCCCAGAGCTACCACTGGCATTCCCCAGTATTTCGCCAAACAATTGCACAGCGACGTCGCGGGTTTCAACCTTGTCTGGTGAACATCTCGCGCTTGGTGAGTTGAAGGCATCGATCGCCGTGAGCCCTTTGTTATCTTCAATGTCTGAATCAACAAAGCCGAAACTCGTCTCCGAGAAAATTCGTAGAGTTTCCAAGTCGCCGAAACGAGCAAGGTGATGTAGCAAAGATGCTCCATTCACGTCTTGGTAGTCAGTCCGGGCTCCTCGGGCCAAGAGTAGTGGGATGACCTTGTGGCTGTTCCAATAGATCGCATTGAGGAGGATACATCTCTTTGTGTTGGACTCTCTTGCTTCGAGGCTGGCTCCATATTTCAACAGTATTTCTGTGTGAGGATAAAGATCCATTCGAGTCGCATAATTTAGTGGCGTGCGGCCCTTGTCATCTCCTGCTTCGATGAGGCTCATGGGCCCTGGCTCTTCGTTTTCTTCCATTGCAAGTATAGCTTGCAATATCAACTCAACCGATTCTGGTGCGCCGCTTCCCGTTGCATAATGTAGAGGTGTTTTAAATCTGTTGTCCGAGATCTTCATGGAGGCGCCATACTTTAGAAGAATGCGTACAGGTTCAGGGTCTAGTCTTGATGCTGCCCATGCCAACGGAGTTTTTCCCGTCAAGTCACGATCGTCAATCTCCGAGCAACTGGCTTTGAGAAAGTCCTCCAATGGAAGTGTGCCGACGATACCCAGCACGATGCGGTGGACTCCTGTAAAGCATTGTTTTTCAAGGCTCTCCGTATCCTCCAAAGATATGCCCGCGGCAGTCAAGAGGTGCCGGCGTTGTTGTGGTTTTCGAAGATATAGTTCCCAAATTATGTCCGTTGGACTCCTGTTTCCGTTCAGTTCGTGAAGAAAATTCTTCTAGAATGATACTACGTACAGTAGGTCTTGATCTTCCAGATCTGTTTCGGCCTCTTGTTGAACGAGAAATTCAATCATCTCGGCCCTCACTGCTGTTGCTGCGAACTGTCACAGTTAGAGAGAGGAGCTTCCCTGACCTGTTTGAACCTACATGAAGTGGAGTTCGCCCAGACGGTGTGATATCGAAGGGCGAAGCAAGTCCTTCGCTAAACAACTTCTTGATACCCGTAAGGTTATTGTGTTGTGCAAGTAAGAAGACTGCCGAGTCCTGTGGTATTGTATTTGATGACTTGAATGATACCAGTCGTCGTGCGGAACGGTAAGCACTTTCGAGTTGAATGATCCGTCCCAGCATCCAACACGGGAGATAATATTGCATGCGCATGACTCTTTTTCCTAGCCGGTGACACATCTTACAGGAAGGCTTCGTACAGGCTTGAGGATTGCGTTGCCACCTCAACATTAGTACTCCCACGGCATTTCCAAGCCAACTCGGAGACTTCAATGTGACGGGCCAATGGCACGAGCATTGGCAAACGTTGTCAATAGTATCATGTTGCTGAAAATTCATCTCCACTCGAACGTGGCCAGGATTTGTACGAGTGTCCGACGCTGCAGCTGGAGCCGGTGGAGGGCTTAGTGATATGCCGTCCGAGAGATTGTTGGTAACCACTTGTTCGATAGCTACGAGAGGTGGTATCACCGCGTCAACCTCAGCCGAGGACTCGGGTCCAGAAGTGTTGTCAGGCGGTTCAAAGGAAGGCATCAGCTCTTGAATTCGGTTCTCAATCCTTGAATCTATGTATCTCGACGAGTTGACCTGATATTGTACATCTGTAATGGTAGCTTGTATATTGCTCAGACCAAGACTTGACATGTTAGATTTCATGTTCGCATCATATGATTTTACGCTTACTGAGTCATCGCACTGACTGCTGCGGTCAGGCTTTGGATGATGTCTGAGATGCGCTTGTCCATGCTTTGCAACTTGTCCTCATCTTTCAAGAACCTCCGTTTCCTAATTTTGAAGTGTGGCCACACACCATCAAGATCCCCTGGGTTCTTCGTCAACTTTCCTTTGATGAAAGCATTGGCCTCATCCGCAGCGAGCTGAGCTCGCTTCGCTAGACGTCCGAAGCGAGACTCGATGATCTCTTCTTCTACTGAAGATTGTTGCGCTGCGAATTTGGCGATTTGAATGAGTGTTTCGAGCTCTCCAAGCTACTAGCATCATTACAACACTGATGATAAGAGGAATATTCGATACTGACCTTGTGATACACGTCCGCAACCTTTTCCGGGGCATGTTTTAACGCGATCAGCTTCTGAAACCCTTGGGCTGCTGTATTGACAGTGGCGGTGAGAGTGAGGATACTTGCAACAAATGAGACGGGCTCGGCCATATTCTCCAGCTCATCTCGCATGCAGCGGGGCCGGTGCTCGGTTTATTAAAATGGTGCATGTTGTGGCGTTGCTTACATTAAGGCTGAGGTCCTCCAAAGCAGGCAAAGTCACAGCCCCCACTGCGCGTCGCTCATTGTTGCGGATTAGGCTATGTAACAAAAGTTACATATTTTGCGTACCCGGGACAGTAGCTCATCTCTTGGCATATCGAACCTGAGCTGAAGAGGACTCAGATCCAGCATGAGTGTATATCAGATCACGTGATACACAACTATCCTGTGCGACTTCATAAGACCATGTAATGGATGGAGAGAAACTCTGCCTCCCGAGTTAATTGCAGCATCAAGATAAGAACACAACAGTGGATGTGCAAAACATCACATGCTACAGTTTACATAAGAATAGCATACACTCTTCCAGCGGTACGGAACTTCTGATGACTGCCGTGTACTTGGCGGTGGCGCATGCAACATGGAATTGGTAGGCGGGCGCAGCGGCAACAATGATGCGGGCAAAATCCTTATGACGCACGCCCCTTGCCGTGATCTATGATTGGTAGCGAAAGAACACATGCCGAATCATGTTGTAACCTTGCTTATCGGCTGGCTTCACGTATCACGTATGTAACGTCTTCCTTACCCCGCCTCATTGCCAACGCATGCCGAACATCGCAAGGCATAGTCTGCTCAGCTCAGCCTGATCCCCCCACGAAAACAATTACTTCTTCATACACGTCACTTACAAGCACCAGTGATATCTGTTAAATCTTGCCACATTCCTACTCGTTCGTTTCCGGATTGAAGGAGCGCAAGTGTGGCCCACGATGAAATCCTACATGGAGCTGTGCGAGGATTGCGACAGGTAAGCGAATGTTCAGCCTTGTCTCAAGGTAAAGCTCACCACAACCAGACTACCAGAATATCCAGATGGGTGTTACGAGTTCTTGATTGAAGGGTACTCCGGTGTGTTTGGTCATCTCATAGAACCGACTGTTCAGAGCTTCCATTGGAATGAATATTGGAAGGTCGATCACGAAACGAAGAAGGTCACATTGCTCGGAGATTCTTACGACACCCGTACCAAAGGCCTTGAAGAGACCTTGATTTATGAGCGAGACAACGACACTTTCAAGGTTCTCAAAAGATGGACCAAAGAGCGATTTCCCATCTATGGTCCAGGCCGCGAGCTGGTTGCGGACATAGAGCGGTCTGCTGCTGGATTGTTCGGCATTGTGACATACGGAGTTCAGCTCATCGTCTACTGCGAGAATGATGATGGCCTCTCGATTTGGGCTGCTCGTAGAGCCGCAAACAAGGCCCTTTATCCGAACAAACTTGGCGTGACTGTTGGTGGGAGTCTTCCGGCGAAAGAGACCCCCTTCGAGTGCCTGGTACGGGAGTCGCAAGAAGAGGCCAGCCTCCCTTCAGAGTTGGTTCGTGCGTCTGCGAAGTCAGTTGGCATCATCAGTTACGTCACAGCATCAGACGTGAAGAGCGCAAAGGGGAGTGAGCCGGGGCTAATTCGGGCGGAGGTTCAGTATGCGTACGACATGAAAGTGGGACCAGACGTGAAACCCACACCTTTCGACCATGAGGCCTCAGATATTAGCTTGTACACCATTGATGAGATCAAGCAGGCCCTGAATGATGGTGAATTTACTCCTGCCAACGCCTGTCTCATGTTGGATTTCTTCATTCGTCACGGGCTTGTTACGCATGAGAACGAGGTAGATTACGTCCGCATCAACAATCGCTTGCGACGACCTCTGGGCATGCATACTGCTTGATCATGTGCAGTATATCACGGTCAAGACCTTGCATCGGAACCCGTTAGCAACTAGATTAGTCTCACCGTAGCACCATAAGCCCGCATGGGATTCTCTCAGATTCAGTGTGCCGCCTTCTTCTGCATATTTCTAAGGCCCTATCCTGGTACACAACGCATGAGTGGAAAATGTAGCCTTGGCATCTCAAGAGGCGAGAAACGGCTTATGGGTAGCTTCTCTATCGAGCCTACCGCTCGAGTGGCTGGGATGGGGGACCCCGCACCTTTGAGATTCGCATCCCCAGACTTCCCCGTAGCTCTTGTCCTTACTTTTTTGCTAAGAGAGACAATATTTGCAAGATGGCTGCATCCACACAACACGAAAAGCCATCAGGGCCGAGTGAGATTGCCTCAATGCTCGATACTGATCTCTTGAAGCTCACAATGCATTGTGCAATATGGGAGCACTTTCAAAACGTCAGCGTGGTATACGAAATGCATAATCGTACCCCAAACAAGATATTCTCGCGAAAGGCATTCAAGTCATTACAAGCACAGATAAAGGGTAGGTCTTACTTCTGACGTCAGTCGCGACCAATACTGATCTAGTAGAGCTGCGCCATCTCTCTTTCACGATTGACGAGATCGAATTCTTGCGCACTTCGTGCCCTTGGCTGAAACCCGGCTATCTCGGTTTCTTAGAGCATTTCCAGTTCGATCCTACAAAACACGTCGACGCGGAATTCACCCCGAATTCCAACGTGGTCGAGGACGGCATCGACAATGAATTAGGCGTGGTTACATTGACCGTCACTGGTCTCTGGATCGATACAGCCTTGTACGAGGTTCCGTTACTAGCACTCACCAGTGCAACGTATTTCCGCGTCATGGACACAGATTGGACACACGATGATCAAGAGCAGAATGCGTACACGAAAGCAAGAAAATTATTGGAGCATGGATGCGATTTCGGTGAATACGGAACGCGGCGGAGAAGAGACCTTCACACACAGAGCTTGGTCATACAAGGGTTAGTAAGAGCACAGATCTATGGCAAAGAGAACGGGCTTAGTGGATCGGTGCTGGGCACAAGCAACGTCTACTTGGCGATGCAGTACGGTCTCAAGCCAATGGGCACAGTCGGCCATGAGTGGTTTATGGGCTTCGCCGCATTGATAGGCGACTATCGTACGTCCATGCGTATTTCTCTGTCCTATTGGTACCATTGCTTTGGCCAAGACTTCTGGATGGTGGTTCCTACAGATACATTTGGCACGTTTTCTTTCCTTGAAGAATTCCGGCGACCTATACTCCAGGTCACAAACTCTCTTGATGTCAAAGATGGGAAAGTAAACGGAACAACGTCTTGTGAAAAGTGCCCAGACCCACCGGACTTGCCACCATTAGCACCACACCAGAGCTTCGCCAAAGTGTTCCAAGGAGTTCGACATGACTCCGGAGATCCTGTCCGATTCGTACAAACCATGCGAGATTTCTATGACTCCATGAATATCACCGAGACAAAGAGAATCGTCTTTTCGGACTCTCTTGATGTGGACAAGTGTATCCAGTATAAAGCATTGGCGGAAAACGCTGGGTTCCAGCCCACTTTTGGCGTCGGGACATCTTTTGCGAACGACTTCGTTCGCAAGAGCACAGGAGCAAAATCGACACCCCTGAATATTGTTATGAAACCTCTGTCGTTCAATGGTAGAGCTGTTGTAAAGCTCGGAGATACTCAGGGAAAACATTCCGGGAGGACCAGCCTTATAGAAGAGGTGAAGCGCAATCTCTCGTATGTCGCGATGAATTGGGTTGGTAGCGATGAAACCACGAGGTGGGGACATGATAATGAGTAATCGTATGTGAGCGCGTGTCATTCAAATGCAGCCTGCCCATAGTCTATCAACATTATACTAAGATAGAGATCATCGGCAATGCGTATAAACAGTCTCTTCTCCGCTACACAGCACCTTATAGATCTCCTTGCACTGCGCCTCAAATGATTATCCGACTGTCATCAGATACTACATTACATACATGCGCCTTCCATGTCGTCCAATGACATGCTACGTTCGCCTCAAAATTGACACGAAGCGTCTACTACACAAGAACCTGGCTGGTTGAAAATTATCTTGGACCTGCCAGAGGAGCCAGAGACGTAAAGAATCTAGAATCCATCGTGTGCAGTATTATCGGCAAGCAATTGACACAACTAGTTCGTGATTATCTCCCAGCCACTGGCGCAGTGGCGATGGCATAGGTTTAGATCGTGCGCGGTAACTTACACTTTACTGCCTGTAAGGCGGATGAAGTCCCATTGTGTTGGATTTAGCCCCCACACCTCCTTCTGTGGGCCTTCTGCCCACGCGGTGCCTCCCAAAAGTCTCGATGCTCGTAGTCCCGAAGAGAGGCCTAGCTCAAGCCTTGATGAGTGCCCAAATCTCGGGCTAGAATGGATGCAGCTAGTTCGCAACTGAAGGCTTTCCCGCACTATACATTACAGAGATGCCCGTAGTTGGTCAAGGTCTGGGAAATAAAACTTCAAAGCTTCTGATTGAAATGCGACACTCGCCGCCGTGACGCACGTGGCATTGGGGTTGGGGAGAATTTTTTTGGTTATTGGTGTATGCGCCTTTGCATTACACGAGGCGACAACTCAGCCTCAGCCTTGAAGTCTGTTGCAACGCCACCATATCGTAAAAGCAGAGATGTGGAATTTGGACCATTTTCATTGGCTTGCTCGCCATCTAGATCATCGCTGGCCTAATCCGCTTCTTACCCAGTCAGAGAAAGAAAGCCAGCTGGACACCATTGTTGGCCTCGCTCGATGCACCCAGAGATTAACAGCTTCGACCATCTTGCCCATTGGACGAACATAGCCGCGGAAAGACTCGACCTCAGTACTAGACTCCTCGGCCTTGTCTCTGCAGAATGGACCCAGGTTTTCTTAGCCTTTTCTGCAGACGGCTTGCTTTCAATGCATATACCCCATCCCCTCAGTTCTATGCGACTGATCGCAGCCCTCAGTACCTTCCTTCTCAGAGCATCAGGCAATTCAGTGTCTGTCTATACTCCAGCAGAACTCATGCGACTGATTTGAAATTCTTTCGTCTGCTGCTGCGCGTTCTCGCAGCATCGAATCCAAGCTTGAACGGCTGTAGCCCTGACCGATATTCTACTGAATTGTAGCGATGAAGCTATTTCCGGGGTGGAGCATATTTTCTGTCGCCTCATATACTGCGGCCATCGAACTTGTACCGCGAGACGTAAGCTTTAGACAACATCCAAGAGGCCTAGCACGAACGAGACTGATTTGTATAGAACCCGAGGGTAGCCCGTCTGGACATCCACCGCCACGAAGTTTAAATTCCTTTCACACAAGACCGGACGTGGAAACGGCAACGAACAATCGACCAGCAACTGAGTAACGAAAATGGATATGGGCTCCGCTACTTTGTGGATGTGAGATTAGGTACACCAGCACAGAGCTTTCGTCTTTGGTTAGCCACTGGTAATGTCGACTCATGGGTCAATTCGGCCAATGTATCGGTGTGCTCGACGGAAAATTGTGGATACTCGGGCACATACAACGCCAACCGATCCTCAACATACAAATACACAAGTGGAGGTTTCACTATAGGGTACGCCGACGGTAAGGGTGGAGCGGGAGATTACGCAACAGATACAATTGGTATCGGAGGACAGACCTTTCAAGATGTGCCATTTGGCTTGGCTTATAACTCGACGTTTTCAGTCGGGATCCTTGGCATTGGGTATGCCGAAGCATCGCGCCCTAATTTGATGCTGAAGCTGGCAAATGATGGCAGAATCAACTCCAGGGCGTACTCGTTGTGGCTGAATGACGTCGGCGCAGCTACTGGGAGCCTTTTATTTGGCGGTGTCGACACAGCCAAGTACACCGGAAGTCTTCGATCAATCCCCATGTTTCCTACCGAGGAAATCGGCTCCAGTCCTTCTATTACTTAAACAGCTGTCGGCCAGAATGGGACATACGATTGAACTAGCAATTCAAACATCACTGCTCAGCTCGAATCCGGCTATCAAATCTCGTACCTTCCAAGAAATATCACAAACAAGCTTTACCAACAGTTCGACGTAAACTACGACTCGACCTACAACATAGCGAGTGTAGACTGTCGCCTCGCGTCTCGATCTGGGTCCATTGATTTCTCCTTTTCCGGCGTCAACATCTCCGTACCGTTCAGAGCACTCGTCTTTCCATATGGCTCAGGCTGCGCCTTTGGCATCTCCCCGAGTCTTGATAGCAGCAATAGGACCGCTCAGTTGGGTGTGACATTCATGCACGCAGCGTACTTGGTCTTCGATCTCGACAATAACCAATTGTCTCTTGCGCAGACTAAGTATAACGTCACGACAGGGAACATTGTGGAGATTGCCCGAGGCCGCAACGGCGTCCCGACCTCGGTTTCGAACACACCTACAGCAAGTCCGACTTCACGGGGCAGCGGCACTGCTACCAGTACTTCCGATGGAGGCGGAGAGCCATCTAAGAAGCTCAGCACTGGCGCAAAAGCAGGGATTGGCGTAGGAGTCGTTGCTGGAGTGGCACTTCTCGTTGGCGCTGCTTTGCTTTTGATCAAGCGGCGGAGAACATCCCCCGCTAAGCCTGATGCCGCGGAACTCATGGGACACCCGCATGGTACCTCGGACAGGGGAGCTCATGAACTATTCGCCCAGAAGAGCATGCATGAAATGAATGCACAAGATCATGTCGATCCCCCAGAACTCATGAGTCATCAGCGCTATAGCGCGCACCAGAGGCCTCATGAACTGCCATAGCAACAGTAATAGCAGATATCTATCTATGAGGAGTCGATATTTGGCTTGAAATAATTATAGGAGAAATATGACGTTCAAAAGTAGTTTTAACAATTGGTGTTGGGGACTGAGACTGAATCGGCCTTTTAGGATGCCAATGAGATTAAGACAACAAGACTAGGAAAGACACCACTAGACACCAGCAATAACTCTATCAAAGGGCATGTAGGATAGGCTGCAGGGCCTGGATGAGGTTGGCATCCCGTTACAGCTCTCGTCGCAGCTTGCATAGTCATGGCGTGAATACCCACAGTGAAAGTGGCCACTACGTCTGATGCGCCACATGTGCTGTAGTCAAACTCTACGGTAGGAATCGTGACTAGACTTGGCACTATTCCTCAAGATTGAGAGTCGCTCCGGGCCAGTAGCGTATGCAACATAGCGTCAGATGCCTGCTGATTTGGCCCTGATTGACATGGAAGACACCCGTTTGCGCGCTGTTGTAATTTATGTGCGAAGCAGAAAGGGGGCCAACGACTGAGGGATGAAATGGTCTTATATGTGCTGGAAAGCATGATTGTGCATCATTATGTTACTTTTGTAGCATGCACCATCCACTTTCGACACACTGAAGAATGCCTAGGGCATGCATTTCGTATCTTGTCTTGTCTCGTATTTGCCTTGTTGCTGCCAGTCCTTAGTCCGTGACACCATGCGTAGGGAAAAAACCTTGTGTTACGATAGTAGATTATCTACCCATCGAGGTCATCGGTACCTAGCATTATCGTCGAATCGCTCGTTGTAGAGTCCCACTAGAAAGTGCCGGCATCCCCTTGCCCTTTGTTCCGATCAGAACCGCACGGAGAATCAACATGTTGGGTTCGTTGACGACGTAAATCTTGCTTCCGGTGCCATTTGTATTTTTCCAGACATCCTTGAGAAATCTATTGCCATCGAGAAGCTCGCATACCAGCAAAATATGCATATGGAACGGTACACAGAGTGCGACGTCCACGTGACGATTCATCCAAGATGGATGGGGAAGAGTGCGAGCATAGTCGAGGGCGACATTCTGGCTATCGGTCACATACACACCGCTACCGTACCTGCGGCCGTTCTGTACGAGGCTGTGGTCATATCGAAAGCCGTCGCACATAATAGGGTACAAGCGATCGACAGTCGTGCCATGAAAGACAATCGAAGACTTTTTCCCGCGAGTTCCCCAATTCCGCGCGTATGCCTTTTCAATGGCAGGATTTGCATTATACGCATACAGCCAGCTCTTGTTGGGGAAGTCACGTGACGGGATCAAACAACCGCGGTAATGCGTCGAGCTCCAAGCGACAAATCGTTCCGTTTTCGGGTCGCGCTTAAGTGCTCGGATTGCTGGGTTGAAAGCAGAGTGCTTGTCGTCTGGGGACATTGTCTTTGGGATGCGGAAGAGTTGAAGTGCTGTTTTCAGAGCATGGCAAACGTCCTCGACCGTCATGAAAGGTGGCGGCGACATTTGTTTGGAGCGTATTGCAATCATTGCTGCAATCCACAAGACACGAAGTGCATCGCCGATTCCGTTGTAGATGTTATAGTTCTCAAGCCCTGGAGCGCGGACCTCGAGTGCAGAACGTCGGAACTTGACGCTGCAATCTGCTGAGCAGGTTGTTGACCTGTATAGCAAGTCCTTGGTGCCAAGATCTTTTCCGCATGATATGCAGCGATGATGAGCGTTTGTGGTTGTGTCATGTATCGCGGACTTGATATGGTCGGCATCAATCCCGTCCATATAAGCAGTAACGATAGCGTCGACGATTTGGTACAGCAGGCGATTTCTAGAGGATGATCTCCAACTCCTCTTTCGTCCCGCCCTCCAGGCACTCACTTCAAAGGAGATACTGATCACGTCTCGGATGATGGAAGATGTTGACGATTTCGATGTCGTCCAGATCGATAGTGTAGTCGTTCGGGTTAGTCCATTCAAGTTAGACGGTCGGAAATCATAGTGGAGAACCTCCTCGCTTTCCTCTAGTCCAAGTGCAAGACGTCGCTCGCGGCTGGTTGGTAGGTTCTGCAGACATCTGAAATACATTGGAGGGCCTCTTCCTGGGATATTTGGTTGACGAATCAATGACTGTTGGCTTGGGAGAGCGCTATTGTGTCGCGAGTCGAATGCCATAGCGTTTGGTGACGACGAAGGTTGCGATGACATATACTGCAGCGATGAAACGTGTGATGTTGGCATCTGCCGTGGCGGGATATAAGCTGTTGTGCCATGCGATGTGTACGCCATCGAATCGCTGATGGTCGGGTTCTCAATTTGGTGGGCTCCATATAGCACACGAAGACCTTGCGGTTCAACGTTTCCTGGCTGTAACGAATCGTATCGAGTATCTACGTTCATCTTGGCCTGCTCTTGTTCCGCTTGTCCGTTGAACGTGCGATACATAGTCATTGTTGAGCGAAAAGGTGAAGGGCAGCCTGAATACGCTTCTGAAGTTCATGCCCCGCTAGAGAGGATGACTGAGACGATGAGAGGATTGTAGAGTTCCAGACCGTCGACATATCAATGCACCGAGCGAAGGGTCAAGCCAACGACGTCCTCAATCACACAATGTCAGGCAGAAGCGCGCAAAGACAATGCGGCGTTCACATTTTGAGATCATTGGTCCAACATCCCGGGTTTGTTGCTGACCACCAATATCCGCGCACGTACAGAAGCCTGACACGTCGGCAAGAGCTTAAGCGGGCGTTCAGCCTTCTGCTCCTGACTGGGCAAGCTCTTGACCGGTCAGGTTGGGCACCTTCACATGCTTTTATAGAGGTATTCGACATGGCGTGCCGCACCCCGGTAAGAAAGAACGATTGGTGTATTTGTCTTGATCACTGTGAATAGGCACTGTTTTGAGTTGGAGGAGCAACCATGTCCCTGACTCCGCGCAAGGCTGTAATTTCTGGGAACCATCGAAGCCCAAAGGAGGGCAATAGAAGCCCATTTCCGTCGAGACGGACCTAGTCTCTGCTACAGAAAACCTTGGAGCGGTTGAAGGCATATTTGCTGATGACTTGGTCACAGAACCGTTGATGGGCCAGCATGGAACTTCGAAGAGAGCTTCTTTGGTACTTGACACTTCTAGCAGCTTTATCCCTTTGAGAGAACATGAATACTACTATGCTGCACTTGTACACAGTGGTAATGGAAATGATGTCCGGTAGTAGCGGTAGTGTAGTGTCCAATCACATCCAAGACAGCACGGCTTCCCAAATCCGTGTTCCGTTCCAATGTCTACGCATATAGTCTGGCCGCCTGCACCATCATCATCGCTCATTTATCAGGCCTTGAAGTTCTGCATTTCAGATCGCACCCCGTTGCCGACACGCGGTCTTCACCACGCTGTCATGGCCTGAGGAAGCACGACACGTTGTAAAAAATGACGTCCGACGCCCGACACGACGTCGGCTCTCCATCGGCACCTCGCGGCTCGCGCACTTCATCCTGCAAGAGTAGAACAGAGCACAAAATTGACAATTCCCGATAGTATTGAGAGGCTTTTCAGGATATGCTGCCTAAGTACTCAAATGAGACAAATTGCGCATCCGACATACTCCAATCCAGTTATCCGAATTTCCGAACTGGATCACATCCGGTTTGAACGCGGCAATGACAGCATAATCGATATGCACAAGGAGAGGCAGGCCCAGGATGATGCATTTTGCAGAATTGCAACCAATGTTATGAGCGTGCTGAAATGTCGTTGGCTGTAGTCATATCCGTGGATGTACGAAGTAGATGTACCGGGATCCGATGACTAGCCTCTTTTGAGACAACAGTATGACTACTCTGCGTGCCAGCCGGATTGGGTATATAAATCTCACATCTCGCATATCGATCGAGAATGCAGGAGTCTCGTCTTGTTCAGCCACTCGCTATCCAGCTCCACGCACCTCCACCAAAACATTCCGACGGAAATAAAACATGACGACCTTCCTTCTTCGCGACATGCGTGTCTTCACCGGCGACACCACCATCCCATCCGGCTTCGTGCACGTCCAAGATGGCAAAATCCTCGCCGTCGGACCCATTTCCAACGCACCCCAAGACCCCTCCATAACCACGTACTCCAAGCCCGGCCACACGGTCCTCTCAGGCCTAATCGACTGCCACATCCACGCCGACATGGCCGACCCCGACGCCCTTCCCCAGGCCCTCCGCTTCGGCGTAACCACCGTCTGCGAAATGTCCAACGAGCTCGCCAACGTGCAGAAACTAAAGGCACAGACCCTCTCGCCCGACACAGCGAGTTACAAGACCGCGGGCCAAGCAGCAACCATCGAGAACGGATGGCCAATCCCCGTCATCACGGCACATGATCAGCGGCCCGAGACGTTAGCGGCGATAGCGACGTGGCCGAAACTTACGGATCGGGAGAGCGTGGTGGAGTACTTTGAGTGGGTGGGGAGGGAGATGGCGCCGGATTACATCAAGTTGATGCATGAGAGCGGGAAGAGTATGGGGAAGTCGTTTTCGTATCCTAGTGTTGATTTACAGCGCATTATTGTCGACGAGGCCAAGTCCCGTGGGTATTTGACCGTTGCGCACGCGACTTCGCTGCAGGATACGCTGGATGTGCTCGAGGCGGGCGTGAATGGGTTGACGCATACGTTTTGCGACCAGGCTCCGACTCCTGAGCTGGTGGAGATGTATAGGAAGACAGGCGCGTGGCTGAATCCCACACTGACGTGTATGGGGAGCTTGACGACCGAGGGGAAGGATCTCCAGCACCAATATGCGCATGACCCGCGTGTAGAAGGGTTGATTAGTGCAGAGAAAGTAGGGAATATGTGTAAGTGCATGGCTATGGCGGTTGAGCATGGCAAGGTTGAGTATGCATACGAGAGCGTGCGGCAATTGCGAGCTGCAGGTATTCGCATTTTGTGGTAAGTCTACCGTTCTCTATATACTGCCTCAGCATTCCTCTCTTTACTGATGTATATGTAAATAGTGGCTCCGACGCCGCTGGCCCAGCAGTTGGCACAGCCTTCGGGCTGACAATGCACCAGGAACTGTTCCTCTTCGTGCACAAAGTCGGCATGACGCCCGAGGAAGCACTCAAGTCAGCTACAAGCGTGGTGGCAGACTGCTTTAAGTTCAGTGATCGGGGAAGATTGGCTGAGGGATTGAACGCAGATTTATTGCTTGTGGAGGGGAATCCGCTCGAGGATATCGATGCGACGTTGAATATTAGAGGGGTGTGGAGGGAGGGGAGGATGTGTAGTGCGCATGCGGGAAAGATGGAGTGACATTGAGGTACGGCGTGAATGAATTGGAGCTGAACAGCCATTCGGACATGGTGAAATGAGCACAGAGTGATCACAACAACCATACAATACTTGAGTCGAGATGTATCCGCTTTCATGAGCACGAGTCAGGCATTCACAGTGCGTGAGGAGAAAAGCTTGGTATATAGACACTTTTGTTTCGATATCGTGAGCGAAATCTGGGCAACCTCAAAGCCGCCGCGCAGTCACCAAACATTGGTTTTGTGTCCAAGACACAGTCCGTTGGTGGACATGTCTGTGATATCGTGATCCGTCTTCTCCTCTCATCCTCAATCATCCATCACCCCTGCTGTACGCATGATTGTGTTACAGCACGTCGCAAAGGCCGGGCGACCAGCCATCTACCAGCCGCCACCAACGGTATCACCGCCCCAAGAAGCCTCGCCTCCACCGCTAGCAGCTCCAGCATCGTCAGTTGTGCCCCAGCCGCCGCCGCCGTCACCTCCGCCGACAGCACCACCGTCGCCCATGGCATCGCCCTCAGCGATCGGGTCCTTGCAGCGCTGGAGAAGAGTTAGCAAAAGATATAAAAGAGGCAATAAACACTACAGAAAACCTACCTTGATTGTGTGTCCGAACTGCTGGCAGTTGCTACACTGAACCTTGGACCAGTCTTTAGGCTCAGGGCAATCACGAGAGAAATGTCCGGTCTTCTCGCAGTTCCGGCAGGTGACGTTGTTGGGATTTTTGGGCTGATCACACTCCTTGGCCATATGGTCCTCGGAGCCGCAATTACGGCAGGTGCGCTTCTCCACGTTGGGACACTGTTCTGCGTCAGTATTGTTGCGACATGGGCGGGAAACCTCTGGTACCTACATCCTTGGAGAAATGGCCGGTCTCGTTGCACTTACGACACTCAACACCTTCAGCAGAGCGAGGCTCTGTGCAGTCGGCGGCCTTGTGCCCCTCCTGCTTGCAGTTCTTGCAAGCGAACGGGTTGACGCGCTCTTGAGGACAATCGCGGGCGCGGTGACCAACTTCATGGCAGTACACACATTCGACGCTGGGCTTGACGGACTCGTGCTCGGGGACCTCTTGCTTGCAGTGCTGCCCAAAATGTTAGTGTCGGTTTGAAAAGTGGTCGAAGTGAGACTTGCCTTTTTGATGTGACCGAGCTCACCGCAGTTGCTACACAAGGGCACACCGCAGTCCTGGACGAAGCCAGCAGAAGCCAGGCGCTCCAGGTTCTGTTCGGGAGACTCGGGCCAGCCTTGGGCCAGCTTCGCACGACGAGGCTTGGGTGCAAGCTGGATTGACAGCACGAACTCGCGCTTGGCGTTGCCAATCAAGTCGACGATGGTCTGGTTGGGAGCAATCTCTTGCTTGAGAGCAATCAAGTAGATCTCAATGCCATCGGAGCGAAGAGCTGACTCGACATCGGGCAAGCTGAACTGATCGTCGGCAGCGCGGGCGTAGGCCTTCAGACCGAGGCGGAAGATATCAAGATCCTTAGCGTTGGCGGCATCGATGAGGGCGGCCCAGGCATCTTCGGAGGACAGCTCGGGAACATTACCCCAGTCGACAACTCGGCGCTGGTCGCAATTAAGAGCCTTGTGACCTTCCTGCTTGCACAGCTTGCAGACCATGGGGTTGGTCGGGCAAGTGCGAGCGGAGTGGCCTTCAACGCCGCAGGCATTGCAAGTCCCGGTGAACGGACGCTCGACGCGCTCATTGGTGCAATCGGCCTTGTTGTGGCCAACCTGACCGCAGTTGAAGCATTCGCCAGTCAGCCCATAGCCCTCGGGCTTGCTAGGGCACTCGCGAGCGAAGTGGCCGGCCTCGTTGCAGCTACATGTCATGTCAGCATGTTGAACCCAGTGTGTGATTTCAACGCGAGCGACATGCGCGCTGTGCAAGCGTGTGATGTCGCTAACGTTGATGAAAAAGTACTCACATGCGGCACGCCGAGTCGCCTGCATCACCGCCATCGCCAGCGCCAGCATCACCACCAGTACCCCAAGAGTCGCCAGCAGCCTCAACAACAGAAGCCTCTGCACCGACATTCCAGCTGTCGTCACCACCTGCACGTGTTAGCATTGTGCATCTATCACGAGCGCCAAAGGGCTACGTACCGCCTGCTCCAGCGTCCCAGGACATGATCGTCGTGCTTCTAGTTGTCGTGGTAGAAAGAGGTACTGTCGAAGCAGTTCTAGTGGAAGTGCAAAGTCAGTGTCGTTTGTGCGGAAGAGGTTGATGAGAGTGAGTGACTGAGTCAATGTTTTGATATACGCGTGCCAAGAGCTCAACAAGCGGCAGGCGCGACGACAAAATGGGTACTCACCTTCAGCAGAAGCATGCGAGTGCGGTAAGCGGGCACTTAGGTCTGCAGAGAGGAGAGGCGCAGCACTGCTTGTGGTCACCGGCTGTCGTAAACTGAGGACTCGACAGTGTCGACGCGTACAGTCGGATGTGGGTGTAGGTAGGAGAAGTAATGTTATCGTTACTCTTTTTATCGGAGGGCAAACGGCGCAGGAGGTCCGTGCTAAATGACGACAGCGAGGTGAGAGAGAGAGCAGTAAGTGCAGAACGCGAGAGAAGGATGTAGAGGGTTGGCGACCGCGTGGGTGTGCGGCACGAAACGCGTGTCAACCGAGAGCAATGAGATATAAGGTAAGATAGGATGTGAGATGTGCCCCATTGGCAGGACAGTGAGAAAGATGGCAAGCATGCATAGATCGAATAGACCTGAGGAGTGCGAACATGGAAACAAGAACGATTTTACTCATTCTACAAACATTATACTTGCTGCTCCTCGCGAGCTGGTATCAAATCGTGAACATCACATCCGTGCAAGCGAAAAGTCTTCAGCATATCGTATCCCAGCCCAGCAAACTCATGCAACGCCTCAATTGATTCGGGATATGTCGTTGAAATGGCAACTCAAACACCGCGGAACTGTGACATGAGTTAATGACTGCACCACGTCAAGTAGACGAACTTGACTTACCATGCGAACAACAAGGAACCACATGGCTCCAATAAACCTGAATGCAGCGAGACCAGCCACACTGTACAGCACAACCGCCAAGTAGATTGTCGAGGCCTGATTTGCCTTTTCCTGCCTCTCGTCGGGGTTGCTGACCGTCAGCTCCAGACCTCCAGCTTGCAACACAAGCGCCGCGAGGGCCAGATTACAGAACATCCAGAAGAGCACAACACCGGATCGGAAGCCCTTGTAGTAGTCTTCCTGCTTCTCGCCAGCCGAGGGAACCTTCTTCTCCTCCTTCCATTTCGTGCTGAACACCGTGAGCTCGTTCTCGTACATTGTGTTGAGATCGGCATCGTCGGTTGGTGCGTGAATGTCAGCTTTGCCATCGGCCTTGGTGGTGACCGAGGGTAGTTTCTCCGGCTTGTCGTCACCCTTTGTTCCCCAAGTGATGTCGTGCGTGTTGCAGAAGGCGTAGACGTTCAGAATGTTGATGTACGTTGGCGTCATGAGGAGGTATTGAATGAAGGAGGTGAACATGTGCCATGGATCCAGGAAGATAATGGAGACAACAAACCACATAACGTACGTCGATAGTAGCGATATGATGAGCGTTGCGAAGATCTTATCCTTCAGCAAGTCCGAGGCATTGAAACCATTATTCGCCTTGATCTGACTCTGTACGGATCTGACAGTGATGAAGATGGATGCGAACATGAGGTATGACATGATGATGCACCAGAAGTAGACCATGGACATATACCACTTGTTCGAACCTTGCGGTCGATTACCGAGAGATAGGATGAAACAAGTGATAAGGACTGCGATGTATAACCATTCGAAGACGATGAAGAGGACTTTTCCGGCAGTACCGAGTTCGTTCTGCAGGGAAGCTGTGAGGATGCGGAAGACCAGGAAGAAGTTACCGAGGGCGAACCAAGCGAAGAGCATACTGATAGTCTGATATACGAATTCGACTAAGAACATGGTCTTGCGAAGGAAGGAGTGATCACTGCGGAAGATGTCGAACGAATGAGCCAGAGCGTAGACAGCAGCGAAGAAGGAACCGTTGAGCCAACGACGACGCTGCGAGATGAACTCCGCCATGGTTGTGGGAACGTCGGTCTCACCGGTAGCCGACTTGACGTACTGCAGGATCCAGTGACAGTTGCGCTTTGAGACCAACTCGAAACACAGAATACGATCTTCGGCGAGGTACATGTTGGCCGTGAAGATACCGGCGTTCGCGCCGTGCATCTTCTCACCAGCAAAGTACTTTTCCAATGGTCCTTGGCCTTTGGAGTCGTTCTGCAGAGCAACGTATCGGTAAGCTGAGAAAGCTCCAGGAAGCACCGTAATGAAACCGAACGCGGACTCCAACGGCTTGTCCAAAATATTACTCATCTTGTACTCGAAATTCTGCGTGGCAACCAGAGGGTTGAGCAGCGTTTTTCCATGATTCAGCATAGCCTTGATCTCGCCACAAGCACCTGCGCACATAGGCTCGAGATCGAAGGCTTTCCATAGCTGGTAGACTGAGTCTTTCCCGGGCTTGGTTCCAGCATCGATGAGCACGCAAATATTGGGGTCGAGAACCTGACCAAAAGCCTGGAAGAACCATCGATGCGAGTTGATCTTCTTCTGGTTCTTCTCCTTCAAGCAGAAGAGCATCTGCACCGGAGTGTTACCCTTCTTGACTCCAACGACACCCTTCTTGATGTCTAGGGTCATCTGGGTGGTGTACTGCAAGCACATTAGCCAAGACTCTCTGCAATACTAGCGCGCAGATTGTTACCTCGTAGATATGCGCAGTCACATCCTTGTTGTTGACCTGTTGCTTAGCGATGCCGTCCTGGTAAACCCCAAGCGCCGCCAAGACTGCTCGGGTCCGCGGGTTGATTTTAGCACGGCCATCGCTGACGACGCACACTACGATCTTCTTCCACGCGTCCTTGCCCCATGTCTTGCTGTTGGTTCGCGAATTCATGTATTCGATGTTCTTGATTACACCAATCATTGTGCGTGCAAACAGCTCGTCCTCCTCGTTGTACATGGTGATGACGACAAACAACTCGGTATGCCTTGGTTTCGCAAACAGCTTCTGGCGCAAAGTGAAGCGCTCCGCATCGAAATCGGCAGGATCGCATGTTGCTGCTGAGTAGCGCATGTGGGTGAACTCGTCACGCTCCGGGGGCTGTGCATGAGGAACCTGGTTCAGCAGCCTCGGTGGAATGGGGCAATCGAGAACCAAGTTGCCCTTGAACAGCTGGACCTCCTTCACAGTCTTCCAGCGCTTTATGGGAGCAGGGGTTGGCACTGGCGCAGGCTCGTCGTGGAAAGGGTTGTCAGGGTGCTGATCGTCCAGGTCGTGCGGATCAGGGCCATATGAGTTTGCGCCCGCGATCATGGGCCGTCCTGCATCCTCGTCCTGCCAGTAGTGGTCTGGCTGTGTGCCATATGCCTGGTGCGGGCTTGCATCGTGTCGTGGTGGGTCGTAGGGCTGGTTGTAGTAGGCGTCGTGATGCGCCTGCGGGTCGAGAGAATAGTCGCTGTCGTGGCGCATGCCGCCCGGTCGTGGATCGTAGTCATCGTGGTAGTTGCCGCCTGCATATGGGATGTTTTCTACTGAATACTGTGTGTTGTTAGCTGTGGCTCCATAATCCTCCCCTGGGGCCTTCAGATGCGGTCACGTACACTGGGCTGCAGGGGCAGTCTGTCGCTGGACGCTGTAGTAGGGTTTGGCCCCATGGGAATCTCGAGCGGGCCTGGCGACGAGCCATAGTGGTCCTCAAGCTGGTATCCGCGCAGTGGCTGCCCTGGCGAGGGTGTGCGGCCTGCTGGTCGTCGGGGGTCCATTTCGTAGTCGTCGGCAACGCTATGCGAGCCTGTACAGGAAAACTGTCAGTATGTCGGTTATTCGAAGGATGTCGCAGGAAGACGGCCCAAGCCGTATTAATCTCCAGACTTGGCACAGCCCTGTATGTGCGACGCAATGCGTTGCTGGGTCGGTAGCTCACCTAACCGGTTGTAGTTGCTCATGGGATACCGCTGATGCTGCGCCCTGGCTGTTGTCGCGGCACTCTATGTCTTCGAAGTCACGGTCCAAACAGATGATGGCGTTGGACAGGCTAACAGATCCTAGATCCTTGGTGTTGTGTTGATCACGGGCCCAGTTTCAGGTTGTTCTGGTGGGTCGAATAGCGTTTCCTTGTTTACCACAGCAACGAACGTCGTGCAAGCGGGGAGCTGCTGTGGGACGTGGTAGATGGTGAAGCGATAGTGTTGAGCAATATTATGGGGTACAGCTGAGGGAGAAGTATCTACATATGCACAAGGCGTTTCTCAGCCTGGCGCAAGCGTCTCCAGCGAGCTTTCCTTCAGGTGCAGCCCTCGCCAAGCGTATCTGCACCGCAGCGTGAAACTCGAGCACATGATCCCTGCTGTGGCTAAACGTGCGCACAGCCGCGTGGAGACGCACAGCGTGCGGGCTATTTTCGGCCACCGATGAGATCATCCGCAACGGCTGCTAGGAGACCGACACTTCTTTATCATGGATGCTATGCAGCGGCAAGTCATTGTGGCAATTACAATTTTCTCATCGCCATTCTCGTTGTTGTTGACTGTTCACAAAGTGCACGAAGTGACTGACACGAGCGGACCTCCAGCTAGGTGCGGCTGAGAGTCCCGTCAACGCGGAGGAAGGCTGACATGAGTTTGACACCTCAAAGTTCAATTAGTGGAAATCAGCTGTCTTACACCTGCTAGATGAGGGCAGGTTAGGCGATTGCTAAGACTTGCTTTAGCGAGCACATACTGATGTTCTGTTGGTAATGCCCCGTTTGATGTGTAGAAATAGTGCACTCTTTATGAACGACTTTGGAAATATTCGAGATCAAGGCGGCCGAAACGGATATACCTAGACAGTCATGTTCGTTGAGCTCGTTCCCGAAAGTCAGGGCCTCACTTATTGATACCATTCAACATGTTCTCGTTCATCTCACTCGACAACGGGTACCTGTCGATCGCATCCGTGTCTTGGCATATCTAAGAAAGCTGCTACTTCGATGCACAATATCGACACCCATCGACCTGCCACACGACACAACCAATCCACGCAAATCTCACCGCCCAATCACCATCTATCGACGAGGAATCTTCACCACCCACTCTGTCGACAACGCAGACATCACCGCCGCCACAATGAGCGACTCAACCCCCGCTCCACAACCCAAACCCGTCTCCGTCCTCTTCGTCTGCCTCGGAAACATCTGTACATTCTCACCTCTCCTCCCTCCCTCCGTTTCTCTAATCGTCCCCACAGGCCGCTCCACAATGTCCGAAGGCGTCTTCCGCTCCCTCACCTCCCACGCCTCCCACCCGCTCATCAACACCATCGACTCCTGCGGCACCGGCGCCTACCACATCGGCTCCTCGCCCGACCGCCGCACCATGGCGACGCTCAAAGCCAACGGCATCACAGACTACACCCACTCGGCCCGACGCTTCAAGCCCGCGACGGATTTTGCCAAGTTTGAGTACATTTTCGCGATGGATGGGGATAATCTGGGGGACTTGGAACGGTTGAGGAAGCAGGAGGTGCAGAGGCTGGGTGGAGAGGAGGGGGTGGGAAAGGTCATGCTGTTTGGGGAGTTTGGGGGGAAGGGTGGGAAGAGAGGGGAGGAAGTAGAGGATCCGTATTACGGAGGGGACGACGGGTTCGACGTTGCGTATGAGCAGGCAGTGAGATTTTCAAAGGCTTTCTTAAAGAAGTTGGAGGCGGGGGAGCTGAGCTGAGCTGGACAACCGAGGAAAAAGAAGAAACGAAGCATGATACCCTATAGATTTTACATTGCAGCTCAGGTGGGTAAACCGAGCCGGCACTACACTATACATATACACGAGACAACACATCCTGTCTCCTACCTATCACGCTCACTGCGCGCTCTGCATCTCCTTCTCAATCTCCCTCAACCTCCCCACCACCTTTCCCCTCATATACTCCGTCAACCCCAACACCCCCTCCCTCGTCACAACCCTATACGTCCCACTATCCTGCCACCTCCCATGCCCATCCACAAACGACCCACTCCCATCCACCTCGACACTCCCGAGTATATCCTCCGGCCACGCAATCCGCCCATAATCAGGCGGATTCCGCAAATCGCTCACGTGCAACCATCCTCCGTGTCCCGCGCCGCCCGCACCGCCCTGGTGCATCGCCCCGCCTGACCCATCTGTCGTCTTTGGCTGCGAAGGCTGCGCGGAAGAGAGCGTGAAACCGCCGGGAGAGCCGTAGACCGCGGCTTGGGATTGCACGGCCGGGTCAGACGTGGCGTGTTTGGCGTAGACGGACGACAGGATCTTGAGAAAGTCGTTGTTGGTGGTGAAGTTTTGGGGCGAAGGAGGGAGGGAGGTGCAGGAGCCGATGGCGAGGCGTTGGTTTGGGGGGGAGGTGGGGAGGAGGGAGAGCAGGGAGACGGAGGGATCGATGGGGTGTTTGTGGACGTACTGTGGAAAGGTTATCTAGGAGGGACGAGAGGTGGCTTGCGGGGAGCTTACGATGTGTGGGTTCTCGGGCAGTGTGGAAATGGTTCTTGAGCCGCGGAGGAAGAGTGTGGGAGTGCGGAAGCCGGGACGTATACAACGCGTTGAGCGCGCGAATCTAGTTGCGAGCATGGTGTTGTGACTTGATGCTGGTGAGCTTCAATTGTGAAATACAGAAGCTGCACAATTTCTCATCTATGACCCGATGACGAAGATTGATCTCGGCGCCCAAGCTCCTTGCCTTTAGCGGAAGATCTCCCGCCCCAGTCAATTTCTACATTCGCCTTTGCATTGTCGTACATGAACACTGACTTCTACGAGTAAAGAATACATCTTGCGGAAGGAGCTGAATGCACAATTGCGCCTTCTCCAGCAAAAGAAATCATAACCCAGCACAACAACTTATGTCATGTCCGTCAAGCTCGCCCCGGCCCTCGGTCATCTTGGCTCCATCTCCCTACCCCACCGGACCCAGGTCCGTCCATTCAGGCACATCCGAGGCTGAGCGGGTAAACGACGACGAAATATTTTACTCAGCGACTTGTCTTATCCCGCGTGGAGGGAGCCCATCTTGCCCCGATCAACTCTTAGCGCGAGCAGCCAGACCCCACCTTCGACGCCTCGACGCCGAAAGCTCTGCAACAACGAATGAATTAGGGTGCTGAGGCGGGAGAGCCTACGGGACATCGGCCGCTGTCGGCTTAGTGCTGGGCATATGATGTGCTCAACTATTTTTTGTTGATCGGGACTCATAAGTTGGAGTCGAGTCGTCTTTTCTTGCTCATCACGACTGAGGTACTCGTTCGATATGGCTTCAGAGAGGATTCAGCAGCGACTTCCTGTGGAGAAGGGCGGCGCGGGGCAGGGCGCTGTCAAGCAGGGAGAGCAACATCAAGATGTCGAGGTTGGAGCTGAGATGATCAATGTCGATAGGATTGAGAAGGTTTACGCGTGAGTACCATGGCGATACACTCACGTCTACATGTACTGAATTGAAACAGCAAACTCGATCGACGTATCCTTCCCGCCTTCTGGATTCTCTACTTCATGTGCTCGGCCATCCGATCGAACATTGGCCTTGCTCAGACGATGAACATCGACAAGGGCCACGATCTGGGCTCGGTACTCAACATCACGCCCAAGCAGGTGTCGACCGGTCTTGCACTTTTCTACGTGTGCTATGTTATTTTCGATCTGCCGTCGAATCTTATCATGTCCAGGGTCAGCCCGCATGCATGGATGAGCAGGATAGTAACCTGCGTTGGTATCATTGGCATGTGCTTGACTGCTATGAACGCCGCGTGGAATCTCTAGTACGTCAATTGAATCCTTGTTCCAGCTGGTACTGACAACAAGATAGCTTGCTCCGACTACTCCTGGGAATAGTCATCGCAGGCATGTGGCCGGGCATGTCATACTACTTGACACTCTTCTACCCACCATCGCGAACTGGTAAGCGCATTGGACGCTACTTTACAGCTTCTCAAATCTCTGCGGCTGTTGTAGGCTTGGTGTCAGCCGGCTTCCAGAAAATGGACGGCGTTGGTGGGCTGGTCGGTTTCCAGTGGATGTTCTTGCTATACGGTGTTGTTGGCTTCCTCGTTGGTGTTTCACTACTCTTCTGGCTCCCAGATCGACCACTCCCACCTGGTGAAGTCCGGGACCGCTCAGGCTGGCGGAGATTTTTGCCAGAGACCAAGCCAGCGTTGACTGGGGACGATGCACGAATTCACTACGAGGATCTCACGAGAGTCTACAACCGCAGCATGTGGAACATGAAGGATCTCTGGCACATCATCACCGACTGGAGACTCTACCCACTGGTCATCATGTACTTTGGTGTCGTGGGAGTCGGCAACGGCACGCAGGCATACGCGACTGTCATCATTCGCGGCATTAACCCCAAGCTGAACGGTATTCAGCTAAGTCTGCTGTCCGCCCCCATCTGGCTGGTAAGTCACATGTGTCACACGAACGAGCATGACTAATAGTCGCAGATGGACGCCCTCGCAATTCTACTCGTCACCCCTCTCTCTGACCGCTTCCACCGCTACCGGGCCTGGTTCTTCAGCGGAGCAGTCATGATCCAGATCACCGGTCTGCTCATGGCGACGTTCGCCAAAGACTGGACTCGGTACGGAGGCGTGCTGCTTGTCGGCTTCGGGCTTGGGCCGACAGTACCCATCTGCATGGCGTGGTCCAACGAGATCTTCCAGCTCCGCCACGGCGAAGTCGGTGTGGCAGCCGCGAGCGCCCTCGTGTCTGGGCTCGGCAACCTGGGCAGCATATTGACCACGTACGCGCTCTACTCTGGGTGGCCCGAAGATGCCAGGCCCGGCCCGCACAGGTACCGCAAGAGCAACCTGGTCATGATTGCGATACTGTGCGCTAGCATTGTGAGCGCGGCAGCCATGGTGGTGCTCTTGAAGATCTTTGGAACCAACAAGCGCACGCAGGTGAACGGCGAGGGCGAGGATGTCTACGTGGACGGTGCCGCGAGACGCGAGGTGCAGCAGCGCGGATTGGGTCGCATGTTCTCGTTCAGATGATTGCGACAGACCGATGAGAGGGTGGTCGGTAGTGATGCCAAGGGTGTGGAGGGAAGGGGTCACGAGGGCGGGGAGTTTGCCCGGGCATATGTTGTAGGACATGCGAGTCAACATCCTGGGGCTGACAGCATGCTGCGAACTGCAGTTGTAGTGTGCAGCTTGTAGAAGCTTATTGATAATATGAAAGTGTTGATCAATGATGGTGTCGGATGCACAGTCTGGTGAAGAGGTCACGGTAGCCGATAGTCGGCGATGGAGGGGCATTGACGAATGGACGAAGCCCTCGGTGCTGGCTTTCACGATGGTTGCTAGCCCTCACGATAGCCGCTAGCCTAGCAGCATCGTCACTTCCACGTCGAACCGCCGCTCTTTCCTTTATTCTGTCTTTTTCGACACCACTTTGAGGCTGAAGACGCCCACTCAATCGCGTGTCCTCACACCACCCCAGGGAGTCGCAGTCACAGCATTGCCCCACTGCGCCCGCCCTCGCATCTGTCTGCTGCACGCCCGTTCGAATCCGTCGTAGTCGCCCTTCTTGGCCATCCTCTTGATGGTCGTCGCAGCGCAGAGGGCACTCTGTAGCGGGGCGGTAGATAGACGGTAGACGACAGTCCAAGCGCTCCAACCCAGGCCTGCGCCCGTGTGGTTGCCCGCTGCCAATCTGACGTAAGTAGGCCCCTCGTCCCATGTAGCCAGCAATTTTGGGAGATGAGGACTTCCCAACAAATTTCCATTGCTATCTTCACATGCAACAACGCCCCTCCCGCCCCGCTAGGCCCTGCGCCCGCCCTCTGCGCTGGTGTGGTAGTCTAGCAGTCTGCGAGTAGACGTCGGCCTGCTAACATAATCTCGTCTGCAGCAGAGCCAGCCCTTCTCCACACGCACCCCGCCATCGCTTCAGGGAGCGAGCTTGACGGAGCTCCGTCTCCACACCCAAACATCGCAACACCACCGCCCGCCCGCCATGTCGGCCGCCATCGACAATGAGGACCTCGAGGAGCTGTCCATGTCCATGCCCCCGCCGCGGCGGGGCGCGAACAGCACCACCCGCACCGTCGACTTTGCGGCCCCCCCGGCCGCGCCCAGCAGCATCATGACGGAGAGCAAGAGCAGGGACTCCAAGGCGAGCCAGCGCCTCGGCCAGTACACGGTCGTGAAGACGCTGGGCGAGGGCTCCTTCGGCAAGGTCAAGCTGGCCAACCACCGCGTCAGCGGCCAGCCCGTCGCCCTCAAGATCATCAATCGCAAGCGCCTGGTGACGCGCGACATGGCCGGCCGCATCGAGCGCGAGATCCAGTACCTGCAGCTGCTGCGCCATCCCCACATCATCAAGCTGTACACCGTCGTCACCACCCCCACCGAGATCGTCATGGTGCTCGAGTACGCCGGCGGCGAGCTGTTCGACTACATTGTGAACAACGGGCGCCTGCAGGAGGACAAGGCCCGCAAGTTCTTCCAGCAGATTGTGTGCGCCGTCGAGTACTGCCACAGGCACAAGATTGTGCACCGCGACCTGAAGCCCGAGAACCTGCTGCTCGACGACCAATACAACGTCAAGATCGCCGACTTCGGACTGAGCAACATCATGACCGACGGCAACTTTCTCAAAACTTCCTGTGGCAGCCCCAACTATGCCGCGCCCGAGGTCATCTCCGGCAAGCTGTACGCGGGGCCCGAGGTGGATGTGTGGAGCTGCGGTGTCATCCTCTATGTCCTGCTTGTCGGGCGGCTCCCCTTCGACGACGAGTACATTCCCACCCTATTCAAGAAGATCGCCGCTGGGAACTACAGCATCCCCAGCTACCTCTCGCCTGGCGCGGTATCGCTCATCAAGAAGATGTTGATGGTCAACCCCGTGCACCGCATCACCATCGGAGAGATTCGCATGGACTCCTGGTTCATCAAAGATATTGCCCCGTACCTCGAGCCGCCCGCGGAAGAGTTCTACGACAGTGGAGCAGATCCCAACAAGGCCATTGACCCCAATGCTATTGCGCCGTCAGCCCCCGCTCCCGTCGTCCAGAAGCTGCATGAGACAGTCGTGACGAAACTGGGGACGACCATGGGCTATGCAGTACACGACGTCCAGGATGCGCTTGCGCGGGATGAGCCCAGCGCCATCAAGGATGCTTATCTGATTGTGCGTGAGAATCAAATGATGAGGACAAATCGTGGGTGCTCTTTCTACCTCTTTATCTGATGTGTCTCTAACAACGTCCCAGCTTTGATGACCCAAGAAAGCCAGCTTCAACCGTTCTTAGCACAGTCACCACCAACGCATCCCGAGAGCTATCTCAGCGGCTCGCTGCCCCAAGCTCTCCACAGCATGTCACGTCCCAAGGTCATCCCGCCACCAGGCCACGATCATGAAAGAGCAAGGCAGGGCTCGAATGCCAGTAGCCAGCTTGCAAGTGTGCGAAGTCCTGTCAGCACTGTCGCCATTCTTCCCAGCAGTCTGACCGAGTATCACAAAGCCTACATGAAAGGCCATCCTCGACCGCCCCCACTACCGGAACATGATCAATTTCCTCCTACCCCTGAACAGACCGAGGAGCAGAAACAGATCTCAGCACGAAGACTGAAGCCGAATTTCCGCTCGCTGCCCGATGCGAATAGACAGAAACCCGAGCCCATGACCGCGTTGCCTGCAAAGAAGCCGCGACCGACCAAGTGGCAATTTGGCATTCGTTCGAGAAACCAGCCTGCGGAAGCCATGCTTGCAATTTTCAAGGCGCTGAAAGCTATGGGTGCGGAGTGGGAGATACCCAAGATTCGCAAAGTTGGCGGCAATGGCTCGCGCAGCAGAAGCGGCTCACACGCATCTTGCGAGAGGTCACGGTCACCAAATCAATCACGAAGTTCTTCAGTGTCTTCACATGGTTCTAAAGACGAGCAGGATCCCGATCACGACTCAACAGAACGCGAGCCTTCATTCCGCAACAACGACCAATCAGGCGAACGAGGCCGAGGCAAGAAAAGCTATAATCATAGCAACGACTGGGGTTACAAGATCGCCGAAGACCCCTGGGTAATCAACGCCCGCTTCCGCAAAGACGGCATGTTCCCACCTGGCGTCGCACATCCCTCCTCCACCCACTCCTCGCGCGTTGATCTTGCCAACGACCCCACGGGTGCCCGCCGCCGCAGCTCAACACACACCAGCACCTCCTCGCTCAACCACCACGTCGATGGCATGACGCTTGCGGATAAAGCCGGCTCCTCGACGTCTGGCGACGAACACGCGAACCCCGACGAGGCGGTATACATCTACGTCTCGATTCAACTGTACAGCATCGACCGCGACTTTTTCGTCGTCGACTTCAAGTGCGCGGGCTACGAGCGTCTCGTCTCGAATCTCGTCCGCGAAGTCAAGGCCTCGTCCTCATCTGTTTCGATTTCACAACTTGCACTCTCGTCATCGCAGCGTCAAAATCAACACTATGAAGATGGATGGGACGACGAGCAGGGTATTTGGAGAAGGTTGGATGAAGGCGAGCCGTTACCTGATGATCTGGCCAGAGAAATAAGGGATGGAGGAAAGGGAGTGTTGAGGGAAAGAACGGAGGAGGTTGGGGCGGGACGGAAGGAGGGTGAGAAGGTTGTCACTAGTCCGTTCCCCTTCTTGGATGTGGCGAGTACGTTGATCCTGCAGTTGAGCGGGGAGTAGACGTGAAGAGAGGAGGATTCACTTTGTAGGCGTTGGAGTCGCTACGGAGTGGTAATACTTGATACCTCATAGATACGAGATAAGAGCTCTTGTAGACCAATTTATGCATGACGTAAAAGTGGAATACTTCTTTCAAGAGTGGTTATTTCGAAGAGTGGGTACCGGTTATTTACCAACAACACCAATCCAACAGCCAGACAGAACGCCCAACATTGGTGGTGGTTGTTGCAGTCGCGAAAACAATACAGCTGCTTTTTCTCCCGTCGTTGCCCTTGTTCAAGATGTACAAAACACGCACTCGTCCTCGTTCTCTGCCCCCAATCTTACACGTCGAAATACACTCCTTATCGCATCCCGCCAAAGCCGCCCGCCGCAGCCCCCATGGCGCCCAATCGCGATGCCAGCTTGGGGTACTTCTCTTGGACCTTAAAGGATCGAGTTAGTACATTGTTTCAAAAGTGAGTGAGAATGGCATCTTACCTCCAACTGCGTCCTCGTCGCCTCGGCATAGCTCAACGCATTCACAATCTCGCCCTCGGTCCTGCTCAGCTCCGCCGCGCGCTCAAAGTACTTCAGCGCCTCGGTGACCTTGCCCTGCTGCAGGAGCAGCTGCGCCATGGTCGCGACGGCAATGTCGCACTCGGGGTCGATGATGAGGGCCTTTTCGCACAGCTTCTCGGCATCGCCAAAGTCGTTTTTCCACTGGAAGAGGGCTAGGGCTTTGTTGATTAGTGGGAGGACGTTCATGCCAAGCGGCTTAGACGACTTCTCCATTTCGACGGCGGTGTCGAACTTCTCGATTGCTTCTTGGTATTTTTGCTGGTCGAGGAGGAGCTCGCCGTAGTAGTTGTACACGTCGGGGACGTTAGAGAAGTTCTTCATGCAGCGCCGGAACGTGGCCATTGAGGAGGCGATGGATCCCATCTTGTACTGCGTGACACCGAGTTGGATGTGGCTGAAGATGAAGTCCTTGTCTAGGTCAATGCTCTTCTGGTAGTCCTTTGCGGCCTCGCCGAACTCGGACTTGATGAAGTGCAGCTGTGCGCGGTGGTAGAATATGTCGGGGTCGGAGCTGTTCTGCTCAAGCGCAGCGGCGAAGTCGGCTTCGGCGGCGTCGGGGTTGGCGAGCTCGAGGTGCATGCTTGCGCGCTTGATAAAGGATTGTGTGAGGGTAGGTTGGAGCTCGATGCTGCTGTCCATATCTTGGAGGGCGTCCTCGTTGTCGCCCTTGAGGTAGCTGAAGGTTCCGCGCATGTTATACGCGAACGCTTCGTGCTCGCCTAGGTCACCAAGCTCGAGTGCGTGGTCAAATGCTGCTGCAGCCTCGGTGTAGCCGTCGCCAGTCTTGGTGGCCATGGCCTGGAGACCCTTGCGCAGCTGGCCCTTGCCGCTCTCCTCGTCGAGCTCGGCGTCGTCCTCGAGCCCCTCTGGCCGGTCCTTGGGTCGGAAGCTCTGCAGGTAGTTGGTGACGAAAGTGGGGCTGGGCAGCTTCTTCTCCTTGCCGGCGAGGATGGCCTTGCCCTTGGTCTCGGCCACCTTCTTCAGCAGCCGCTCGACGCTCTGCGCGCTGCTCTCGTTGCGGAAGCCGTCGATGATGCAGCTCGCCGTGTAGTCGAGCAGGGCTTCGCTGTTGCGCTCGACCTGCTCGTACGCGTTTGCCCGTCGGTTCAGGGCCTTGACGTACTCGTTGTCGAGGTTGATGGCGGCCGTTGTGTCCTCGATGACCTTGTCCCATTCGGACATGGCGTTGTAGCAGGCAGCGCGGTTCGAGTAGAAGACGGGGTCTTGCTTGCACAGTATCGCCTTGCCATACAGCTCAATGGCGCGGTTGTAGTCCTTGGAGCCGTATGCCTTGTTTCCTGCCGCCTTGAGCTTTGCCGCATAGTCTTTGCGCTCCTATCACTTGTTAGTCGTGGTCTTCCGCTCGCAGATGTCGCTATATCCCGAGCATACTTCGTCTGAAAGTGCCGTAACACTGCTCTCATCAACATCTGGAAGCGAGTCCTCTGCTGTCTCCGCCACCGACGCCTTCTTCGGCTCCGTGTTCGGTGATGAAGCCTCATCTGTCGTCTTCTCGGCCCTCTCCTTGGCGCGCTTTCGGTCGCGCTGCTTCTTCCTTTTGTTGCCCGCCGATGCGCCCCCATCTTGCCGCGAATCCGACGAAAAGTAGTATATCGCGCCGCCTGCACCAACAACCAATGTGACTCCCGCAATGGTGTATACAACGCCCTTGTTCTCAGACGCCCAGTTCGATAGCCTGTCCCATAGCGAGCTTGTGCCTGGTTCGGGAATTTGGACGGGGAACGGCCCCGGGCTGTTTGGCAGCAGTGGCGCCTGGTTGGTGGGCGCCATGGTGGTGTGAGATGTGGGACGAGTATGCCAAGGGAGAAGGATTAGGTGCAATTAAGGAGAGAAGGAAAGGAGATGAAGGCGCTCAATGGTGTGGTTGACAGGGCGTCGAGGGCTGCTGTGCCGACTCTGGAGCTTCGCTGTGAAATCTCGAGCTAGTGTAGCCTGGTCTAAGCTTGCGGGTACAACGTCATCAAACGTCGCCGAACACATTGCACTACTTTTGTAGGCCTTTCTTTTCACTATTTCGGAAACGACTGTATATTCCGCAGAAAGACACTTGAGAACGATTGAAGACCGCCTGGACCGGTAGGACATTTCCCTTGGGCGAAGCACTCCAGAGTCTGACACGTGATATCATTCTCCCAAATTCTACTCGAGGTGTTCCCTGCCATATCGGAGCTAGACTGCACCAGACAAGCCGCTTGCCGACCACTGCACGCTATCTGTGACCATTGTTGTTGTGCTGTAAAGTCTGCCACGTCTGTACACTTTCGAACTCCGGGATCGTCGGACTTAAGCTTCGACCCTACTTGGGTCTTCCCGGACATTTGAGTCTTTACTTTGCGTCAACACGAAACACTTTACCAAGTACGATCTGATCGACAATTTGGCAAAAGTCACCTGATCTCCGTTTCACTGTTGCGCTCGCGATAATAATCTCGTCTCCTAAACACTGTAAAGTTGTGAATCATGGCATCCGAACCCACCTTCCAGCTCTTCACGTCCGTTCGTTACGATGCCCTTCTCCTCGAATCCGAAGAAAATTCGCGTTCGGATCTCAATTTCATCACACCCTCGCCGTTCTATATGCTCGCGTACCACCGAGGTCGAATGGTCGAAGCAGCTCAACACTTCGACTTCCACGCAGTTGACGCTTACTTAGAAGATGGCAAAGCACTACACTCTGAGCTCTTATCGCGAGTCAAGAAATGGCAGCAAGACACTGGCAATTCAGACGGACCTCTAAAGCTCCGCATCCTCTTCGACAAAGCCGCTACTATGACCATTGACTTCTTGCCCATCCCTCCTCTTCCCCTGACATCATTCTACCCACCCTCCTTCGATCCACCGAATCAATCGCCACCAAAGCCTCATCCCGCGAATGCATTCAAACCTTCGCCCCTGACAGGCGGCGCCCTCGAACTCGGACCTGCAGATCCTTTACCTGCATCTACCCCGTCTTCCCCTCCGGCACCTGAATGGAAACTGAAGCTCGACACCCAACCAACTCCCTCCTCCCCATTCACTCTGCTCAAAACCACCCACCGCGAAATGTACGACGCATCCCGCGCTCGCTCCATCCCCTCCAATCCCAACGACTCCGCCAACTACGAAGTACTCCTCTACAACGAAGTCAACGAACTCACCGAAGGCTCATACACCTCGCTCTACGTCTACCGCGGCGGGCGATGGGTAACCCCGCCGGTTGGTGTGCCGAGTGGGGAGTTCACCTCTGATACCCTGCGCGAGGGATGTAATGAAGACGAAGGCGAGCTGAGGAAGCCGTTTGCGGGACGCTGGGGTCATTCAATACGCAGCAAGAAAGTTGGCGCGGGTGGGCAGAGGGGGACGAGTAGGAGGTGGGCGCTTGGGAAGGGGTTTTGTATGGAGGAGCCGATTGGGATTGATACGGTGGAAGTGGGAGAGGGTGTGTGGATTAGTAGTGGGGTTAGGGGGTTTGGGTTTGGGAGGGTCGTGGAATGAAGGTGCGTGTTGGGGAGAGATGGCTTGTAGCGCCTAGGCGACGGAGTATGCGAATCATTAAGTCATATTGGTACTTGAACACTGCGGCTCTGATATATGGTCGATGTTAGCACTATCATTTACGTGTACTGCCAGGCTCATGACCCCTTGAATGTGATTTGAGAAGTTGGGATGGTACATTGAATCTATCTACGGGCGCCCTATCTTAGGCACTGCTAATGAAGAGAGAGTAAGACGCAAGCACTGGTCGTTGTTGTGCGGCAACAGCGTTGACCGGAAGTGAATAAACTGATTGTGCATGGGATGGAAGCTGATAGAAACTAACACTCACTCTTGAGTAACTAAGTAAACGGAGACATCATGTATGATCATTTGAGATTTAGCTCTGTCCTGAAGTACTCCAGTGTCGGTCGTGGTAGTGGTTGGTTTAGCATGTCTGCGATGTTGTTTTTGCCACTGATACATTTGATATGGACGTGTCCGCACAAAGCAACAGTTACATACTAATTTCTTATAGAACAAAGTTGTGAGGTCGATCTCGTCTTTCGATGTACGTGTTCGATGGCAGTTTCGCAGATGAGGCTACGAGGACCAAATCTGCCTTATCAATATATCTCCCAGGCTGTCCAATCATGTCGTTCATGTGACGCATTGCCATGCACCAAAACACACCTCGCTAGGATGCGCCACCAATTGAACGGGACCGTAAACGACCCGAAACCCTTGTGCATTTGCCTGACGCCCCTCAAATCCAATAGAATAACCTGCGCACAAGGCAAAACGGGCATACAAAGCGCATCAAGGATCGCTGTACTGCCAGCCTAGTCTACCTCATCGTTCATCGACTCCAATATTCTTACCTACACATTTCCTGTTTCAACGATACCCTTGGAGCTACCATTCGCATTCAAATCCGGACATGGATGGCGTACCTGCTGGAGAGCTCGCTATGCGATCTTCAAATGGTGGTGACTTTTCACAGACTGGACAGGTCGATTGGGTCGCATTCTTAAGAGGAACGGCGGAAGCAACAGTAGCCATTCTAGCTCGGCTGGCCGGATCGGGTGTTGATGCTGTCACGATACTTGTTGCCCAGAAGGTCATGTCAACTCTCCGCATCTCTATGCAAGGCGAAACGGACGTCACATCGGCGCTTTCGGCACTGAATGCCTTTGGGTCATTCGGCGATGCACTATGGTTTGGATTCGGCGTCAAGCACGTGGTGAAGACTTTGGCACAGTCCAAAGAAGGGTTGACGTCCATCGCATTGTGCGGCGCATTGGCCGAAAGCCATAGCCTTGAGATCACGGCGCAAACACTTTCTGCATATTCTGATCTCAGTGGTGTTCCTCGAGATCTCAGTCCAAGCGTAGCGCAATGGAAACAACTTGCTTCGACTTGCAGCGGCTGCCTCGCGAAATCCAGATTCAGTGACACTGTACGAAAATTCATGATTCCATCGCAAGCAAGCTTTGGGTTCTATCGAGCATCGACACCTCAAGAACTTGCTGAAGCTCTGAGTCTACTGGCTCAAGTCTCCACAGGGAAATTGGACTCCATCACCTTTACTGGAGGACCGGAATGCGCTTGGCTCGGCGCATTAGCCGAGTGGCTACTTGGTCTTTCTGTCTCTATCGAGGAAGCCAATGGGAATCATGTGCTCACAGGACTACATGGTAAGAAATTAGGTGCTGATGTACGGATCGTATTCGATACATCTCCGGGGTCACCTTCAAACTGGAGCCTCGTCTCGAAGAAAAGCTACCAGCTCAAGGAAATGGCAGAACTGATCCAGACACCAGCTCAGCTTCGCGCCAGCTTGCTCAACTATCGTATTCCCTGGGAGGAAGTGCTTCAACAAACTTTTGGTCAAGACGTCTGCGACCAGTTATTTGACCGTATGAGTACAACCTTTGCAAACGCGATTGGAAGCGCAGCCTGCATTTACGAACATTTGGTCAACGGAAACGCAGATCATCACGACCAACTGCATGACAATATGCACTATCTCGAGACCTCCTACGGCAGAGGACTCCTTTCCACGATGAGCCAGAGCCTTCCAGAGGTCTCGCAGTCTTTGACCCAGAAAGCATTGACTCGTCTCGGCACTTCACTGGAACAGGCAAACTCAATGTACGAAAGTGCGACTACCGGCTTAGCTATCAGCTGTCAATGTGAACGCCATAATTCAAGAGCAAGAGATCAGTCAACTCGTGATCAACTGAACGCTTTTAGACATAACGCAGTATGCGTTGTAGCATTGCTGGACTTGGTCATATTTCTTGCGCGATGGCGACCTGTGTTCCTGGTGGATGGCGACCTGGCTCCATCGCAATCAGGCATCTATGCCCTATACCGAGGGCTCTGGGATGAACATGACGACAACGCCCTGAAAAGGCTCCACTCATATAACGATGCAGCCCCCCTTACGATTGGAGTGTTCATTTATGCGGGAACGAGTTCCGACGCTGGAAGTCCAAAAGAAGTCTCCGCACTGACCTCCCGAGGCATCTGCTTTTACCTTGATTCCCTATGCAACATGGCAGAGGGCCCCGAGAGCCTGATCAAAGTCCATGTAGTCCCAGGTGGAATCGAACTTGACAAACGATCGTTCTCACACGTCAAGGACGGGACTTTAGCGGCCCCAACCTATGCTCCCGACAAGATTGAGACTGTGAACAAGCTTCCCCTACCGCACAACGAGTCCAACACGAATATAACCATCGATGCCGTCGCAACGGACGCAGACTCGTACGTCTCTTTCACTTATCGACTCAAGACTCGTTCAGGTACCAGTTGGATCCCACCAGCATGGCTCGCCGCACAATCGGCAAAATCGCTCGGGCGGATACCATGTACTCGGTTCGACTGTAGTACGCTTCCTAGTGTACCTCTACTGAATATCACACATGGTGAAGGTAGACGTCCCAGCCCGCAAGATATGCCTTCCATTCGTGTGGTGAGCAGGCACCCTTTGGCTTGGTGCCTTGCACTTCTATCTGCAGCGGAAGAGGCAGAGGAAGCAGGGCTAAGGAAAGATGACGAAGCTCCACTGTTTCGGAGCAACCAATGTTTGAACTGCTCTGTACGAGCTTTGATGCAGCGAGACGGCTGCACGCTCATCTATCCCACCAACTAGCAGACTCGACTAGTGAACGCGCAATGAACGCCTGGAAAGAATGAACCAGCAAAGGCGCGTATGGATCGGACAGTTCAAAGGCTGTCAATGAAGGCTAGAGTGGTGTTCTTGCAGATGAGTTGACCCGTCGTTGGGGAAGGGGCAGGCTCGTTTGCGTCATCATATCTTTTCCGTTCCGGCCCCAGCCAAGCAAGAATCAGGATGTGAGCACAGTGGGACTTCAATGCCCAAGGCAACAGATGTGACTCCAGTGCCATTTTGAGTCACTCCACAGGATCATGAAGCTATGACAGCCAAGGGTAGAGAATTCACGACCACAAACTTCACGTCGATGCCATTTTCAAATCACAAACCTCGTTCTTGTGATGTCCGCGTGCTTCACTGCTCATCATAACTCGCATCTATAAAAAGGTCGACGGCCATAGCACACTTGTCATAAAACCAGAACATCACAAAACTCACCTAACAATCATAGATTGACATCAAACACCATCATGCTCTCCCCATACGCCCATGCTGACATCGAGAAAGCTGTGCGCGGCTTCCCCAAACTCGCTACTGAAATGGCAATGTATCCAGAGAATGCAATCTTCCGCCGCTTCGGTGCCCTCAACGCACGGAACCTCCTCTATTATCAATCTGAGCTCACCGGTCTTGAGAAACAACTGATGAAGATTGAAACAAAGGACAGTGAATCCGAACTCCATGAGAAGAACGCTCGGTCTCGGGACTATTTCTGGATCTCGCACTGGGAGCGCGCAAAAGACGGCGACTTGACGCAATACGACCTAGTCATGAAGATGCGCATTTTATTGCGAGAGTACAGTACGTTTGAAACTATCACGCATACCCGCCATCTATAACGCCCACAGACTAACACAAAGACCCGCACAGATGAGGCCCTCTACTACGTCAACTGCATCCACGACCTCCCCGAAGCCGATCCACCCCTCCTGCAACACCTCCAACTTTTCCTCTCGTGCGAACCCTTGTCACTCCCGTTCAGGGGCAACGACCACAGGGTCTACGGCTCCTGTTCCGACCCCGACGGCCATGTCAAAGATGGCCTCATAGCCATGGGCCCTCGCAATATCCGCGACATCTTCACGACGAGACTGAGCGACGGCCTTGCCTTGGCTATCGCCTGGTATGATAAATTCGTCGCACTGCGCAAGGAGGGCGAGATCAAGTATTATAATCCGAGCTACCTGCAGAACGCGCTTGAGGGATGGATGTGGTGCATCACGGGGTTGATGGCGGCGATAGGTCCTGTGGGCACGATCTATGCACTGCGGCAGGCTCAGAGTTTGGAGAAATGGTTGTGTGTTGTTGCGGTGAATACTGTCGTGGCGATGGCGTTTTTCAGCTTGTTTACGTTGGCGAAGAGGAAAGATATGGTTCTGATTGTGGCGCTGTTTACACTTATTCAGGTTGTCTTCTTGGGGAAGAGGTGGGTGTAGGGTGTAAGAGTAAGAGTAAGAGTCGGAAACTAAGCTTCAAACCTTAAATGAACGTGGCACGTGAATTGATCATGGAAAGTACAAAGTGTAGTGCTAATCATATATAGACTGGGATCATGGTCTTGATGGGCAGGGGCTTGAAAACTAGGCAGAAGAGTTGAGAGACATTCCGGAGAGTCCCACATCTCCACATACATGTCGACGCACTCTAGGGGGATGCTCGAGTGCATGTTAAGGTGCGACAATGTTCAAGCTGTGGTGGACTTATGGGTGGATAATTTAGGGATTCCGACCAGCTGCTTGACCCTTGTTACTTGAGTCAAAAATATCGCTGTCTTTATTGAGGTTTCAGTACTGAGCCTTTGATATGATATTGTTTGATGAGGTGAAGTATAAATGACGACGAAGTATGGCAGGAGAGCCGAAGTTTGCCAAGCGCCCCACCCTGTCGCGACGGTGTCCCGTCAACTCGTCATGCCCACAGCTCCGGCATCGCTCTCCCTCGAGCAACAGACACATCCATACATCTTCGTTCCTCACATCATATCTACAGTGTATTCGATGCTGCGCCGTGATATTGCAGCATCCCACAATGGTGGTGCTCGTTGATCTAGACGACGAACCGCCGTCTCTGCATGCAACCCCACGCGCGCCTGGCTTCATTCGTGACATGAAGCCGGTGCATCACTCGCTTGCGCCGACCTCTGCTGCACGAGACGATGATCGCGCGCCGGGGTCAGACGAGAGGCCCAATCCCAACATCAATGGATTCAGCGCCGCCTTGAGCTGTTATCCGTGAGCAATGAACCTACAGCAAGGACTTGATTCCGCGCAGTCGATGCATGCTAACCACGCCATATTAATCCACAGTATAGTCAGACAGCTTGCCAGCCAGCTGGACCTCAATACGTTGCACGACCTGTCGCGCACGTGCAGGCAGTTTCGTGCCAATCTGCTCGAGTATCGTGATCAGCTGGTCAAGCATACGCTGCATTGCTGTAATGAGCAGGATGACGCTGTCAACAAAGCGGCTTCGCGAATGGCGGATGTCAAGTTTTCATTGTCATCTCCACGCTCACTGACAAGTGGTCGCATTGGCAAATGTGCCCGCGATATGGTGGGCGAATGTCAGCGCTGTGGCATCGTTGTATGCCGGGTACGTCCACGATCTGTCCTAGTACGTCCAGGAAGCTGACGATCGAAGAACTGCACCATGAAGCCACCAGCCACACCTGTTCTACGAGCTCGCCACCGGCGGTTATGTCGGACGTGCAACAAGGCACCTCTTCCGCTGGTGCTGGCACTGCAAAAGCAGCGTTCGTTGTCCCATGTCACGTCTTCGCCAGAGACTTCGCCGCAACCTCATCCCGCCGAGCTGCATGATACTGCCAGCATACCGCGGGCATTCACTGCACCCGCATTCGAGCGAACACCATGCAAGTGTGACAGCGTGGTCTGGCTCTGTGGTCCCTGCGGTAAGGACCTGCGCAACGCCGACACCATGTACGTGCGGGGTTGGAGTTGGAGAACGCGATACAGCCATTACTTAGGCGGCGTTGGTACCGGCGCGGGCGAAGGCAACGAAGGCGTAGAGTGCGGCAAAGGGTCAACATGTCTCGGTGCGCGCATCGTTGAGCATGAGACTTGTGAACAAGAATTGCTAGATACACTTGCTGCCGCTGACGCTTCTCCGGAGGCAGCAGAGCGTTGGAGAGGCACGAGCTACTTGGCGCAGGAGATTGAGGGCATCGGCGGCGTCCTGAAGATCAAGCACAAAAAGCAGGTCAGGGTCGGGGAATGTGTCAAACTATACGAAGACGAGCGCGAGAAGGCAGTCACCTACCTCGAGCGTGAGGTCACGGGAAAGCTGAGGAGCTGGTGTTCGTGGTGTGAACGCATTGTGCTGGGAGAAAAGGACAAGGCTGAGATTGCCGGGCGACCCATTTCTCGGGGATCATGCTCGACGTCATCAGGCAAGTCAATATAGTTTTGAACTATCACTCTGACCTGCAAAAGTGTCCTCGAATCACCACGTGCCTTTGTATACTTGATGTCGAGCTCCCGGATATTGCTGTTGTTTTGCGGCTCTCATTGGTTAATGCCACTGACCCGGTGGTGTGACCCGTCTTTACACGTGAGATCATCCCCGCAACCAGGAGTCCATTTGTGAAGACCAGGAAAAGTGGTGTGCCATCTCATGATCGCCCGATCTCCTCGCGGACTCAAAGCTATTTGACGACTGATATTATCTATAAGAACCCTACTGTGTCCAGTGTCGCCTGGTTCACATAGCAACTAGACAACGTACAAAGCACATCAGATACAGAAGGACCACTTGCATACACGGAATGGCCGTGTATATCGATATTTCCAATCACCCGCAAGTCCCCGAAACCCCGAAAAAGAACATATTAGAGGCGGAGGAACAAAAGGAAGAAGCATTGCCAAACATCATCATCAACACAAACACTCATCCCAACACCGAGCCCCGGCAAACTCCCATCGGATTCCAAAATTACGATGCCCCTTCATCTAGCGACTCGCAACTACCCTCCGCCAAACCAACCTCGACATATCTCTTCCCATCCTGGAACACTGGGGAACAAGCTCGATGGATGACGCCACATGTTCACGAACAGCAGAAACACAGCTGGCATTGCGATACACTTGGCATGGAGACGAAACACGTACATGACGACTGGGGGTTCTCGAGTGCAGGTGTGAGTCGGGCGGGGAGTCCGATGCCTCCGTTAAAGGAGGAAAGGAAGGTTTGAACGGAGCTCGGGGGGAAGTGGAGGTGTTACTTGGTGGTTCGGAGAGAGAGGTGGATGATGGGTATTGTGAGGAGATGGGCGGGGGAGAGTATGATGGGAAGTTGTGTGTTGGACTGAGCAGCAAATTCAGGAGACGAGACGAGAAGCGAAAGTCGGCATAGATGGTTCTGGCAGTGGCTGGACATTCTTGGGGTGCAAGAGCGTGTATGATTGCATTCATTATTGCTCAAATATTCCCTTCTGTCTTAGTGTTTCCTCAATCTTAGTTGCGATCTGTATCCTCTTTGTGATTCTTCCTACATCGAGTAGGATTTCTTTTCTGGCGTCTGAGCTTACCGTATGTTGTGGGACTCGGTTAAATGTTCACCTGGTCGGATGCACTCCGTTTCGTGGACTTTTGGGGAACAGCTGTCGAAGTATGTTGCAGTGTCTAAGATTAGTACCGCCTCCGGTCATGCATGTTGTGGGAAATGTACACCTTGGACCTCGGCGCCCCACGACCCTGCGATATTGGCCTCTTCTGTTTGCAGACTGTTGTGACGGCTGTGAAGTTGTGGGAGACCGCGTGACTATCTTCTTGAATACGATCGGCAAGGTATGGGCGGTTCTCACAAGCATATAGTCGCTGGGAAGGGGGTCTCACAAGAACATGGAACTGGAACGAGGTAGATGCAGTAAAGCTTTTTGGGTGTAGGGATACGGTACTTTAACTTTCATGTAGCCAGTAGCGTCGGTGAATGGCCCCGAGACGCTGCGCACCATGTCAATGTCGATTCTGTATCCATGATAATACCTCGTTGTGGTTGTTTCACAAACAAACTTTGTGGGTACAGTAGCCCTTGGTTCGGTCATCGCCCGACAATAACCCCAGGTTCAGCTACAGTATCACGCGCCAGAACGGCTTGCTCCCAGGCTCACCGCACGCTGTCGGTCCCGCCGTTTACCAATCACTGAGGCTTGCAACTCTTGGCAATGCATGGAAGTGGGGATCGAAGGACTCTCACCGCGATGTGCTGCACATGCATGTAACATATACATTTGAGGGGCTGTGCGTGTCCTCGTTGACCTGCATCGCAGCATAGCTGTACTTGAATGCGCGAGATTTTATCCATGCGAACGAGGAGATTCGCAATCCATGATTCGATTGTTTTTACTCGTTGAGGCTGGTCCCGGCTGAGGACCTCGTGACAGGTAAGCCAGCCATCTGCGTTGAGGCGGGCATCAAATATTCTGCGCCGTCGACTGTAAGTCATGCGAGATGCTTACTTCACATCCCTGCAATCGCCGTCTTGTCTCCACAGAGTCGCCGAACTTGAGGGAACTGTTCGCTGCTGTCTACTTACTCCTGAAAATGCTTTTGGTCGACGTTTTGGTGTATTCAGGTGTGGACAGTGTTACATCGAGAAACGCAACTGTTGATCCGCAAGTCTTCACAGATCTTGAGCACGCCTGACCTAGGTCAGCAGACCGAAATGACTCCTTCAGCAGCGTCTGTGATGGGACAAGCACATGTATGTCACTGGCGCGACCTGATTGGTAGTCTCGACCACCGGCAGGAACATGAGACAATAACGCCGTTGTGAAACCAGTATACGGAGAACATCTCCGGGTCACAGCGATAGGTTCTTGATGCAAGGCGAGATTGTTCCATGCACGATAAATGTCCGTTTTCGTTCCGGTGTGTGACGACAGTGGAGTTTTCTCGGGCAGACAACAGCATCGTTTTAGCCTGTTTTTTCAGCCCCGCAAAGCGGAACCGCTGTGTAGAACTGTGAGGACATAGTATCCTAGAACATAGCATCGTTTCGCGCGGTCACTTGGTTTGCGTGACTGGTCTTCTAATCACTGATTTCCTCAAGTGTAGTTGGTCTCCAGCAAGAGTGAGATCATTCCTGCAGGTGTTTGAACTTCCTCCTTCCAGCACTGACCTGCAACATGGCTCGAAGCAACGAATGCTCACCTCAAGATGGCATATGAGCACGGGTAACAGACCCGAAGGCGCTTGCAACGACACACGTGGAATGAAGCTGTTTGCAACAGTCAGCCCACTGTAGCAGACACAAGGGCTGTGATACAAGCCACAAGTTACGGATCCGAATTAGCGCAACTTCAATCGGATCATCGAGTCGTTGCGAAAGTTTCATGAGGGCAATGGTAGAAGATCACTAGAACAATCAGCTTCCTCTACCGAAGTATTGAGTTGAATGTGAAGTTACTTTACCGCTGCTAATTCGGAGCTGAGCTTCGGCTTAAGAGAACGAGATACGTACGGTAAGCGATATGTAACCTCACCAAACCCCAGATGGAACGAACAAGGTATCCCGCAAGGCTGTGTCTGCGCTGAATGATGACAACAGGAGATTAAGGTCAGCCGCAATTGACGTGAACAAACGTGACAGGGTACTTTTGTGCTAACGCACAGAGCTGACCCCACTTTGTCATCGCCAAGCCCGGAAGCTCGCCGAATTGCTTGGGGTGCATGGAGCGGTCTGGACCCTCGTCCCAGGGGCGGTCAAATGCCTACACCAAGAACATGTGTACTACAACCATACTATACAAATCTCTACATGCATTCTGTTGGTTCACAAATGAGGTGGAACTTACCGACATCGGCTGATTGTGGGCTGATCTTGGCAGAAATCACAGAAATGTAGCTTTGCTTTACCCCGACAGGGCTGAAGCTCTCGCACAGCGATGTGTCGGACTTTATGTATATATTCCAGGCATCACGAGATGATTTTGTAACCGTCACTAAGGATAGGCTCCATACCAATTGTCATCCCATTCTTTGTTTTGTCCAAAGCTCATAGCCTGGAACAGCTATGACGATTGTATATGCGATGAATCACGCCGATGGACCATTCTGTCCGAGCGCAGTCAACAACTCGAGATACACGAAGTCGAACGACAGCTTTTCATACCCACAACATCTCCAGGAGTTCCCCGGAGAATATGGAGAATCCAACGCTATCGACACCGTTCGTGATCCGTATGGTAGAACGAACTACGTGGAGTCCAACAACGGTTCAACACCTGGTTGGTCATATTATGATACCACGCCCTTCGGTGCACTTGGAGATATCAGCACAGCATTCTCGGGAGTCACGCTCTCGCCGAATCACGTTTCAATGCAATCTCCGCAGTCGACGTTCAGCCGGGCCAGTTCAGAAGTTATTTCTCGAACAGGACACCATCCTAGCCTTGAGGCTCAGTCTCGAACCTCATCGCCTCGAAAGTCCAGATCGCCGTACTCAGACGACTGTTCCCTTCACGACGACAAAGACCTTCAGCCGCCCGCCCCATCGCGTAAACGTGGACGTCCTCGGCGGCTTCATACAACCTCAAGTGCGGCAACTGAGGAGGCATCTCAGCTACGCAGCCCCCAGCGCGTATCCTGTATACCACATAAGCAGATCGAGCGCAAATACCGAGAAGGCCTGAACATGGAGTTTGAGAGACTTCGCAGGGCTGTTCCTACCTTACCACAATGCACTGACGCGAACGTTATTGGCGCTACCAAGCCTAGCAAGGGTATGGTGCTTGCAGCAGCAATCGACTATATTGGAAGGGTCGAGAGGGAGCGAGATGCCGCGCTGGATGAAATTGAGAGATTGGGTGGCTCTTTCAGAACTACGAAGCTGAGCGCTTCACAGACCAATCGCAGAATGTTTTGACGCTCAAAAGCTGCTACTCCGGCCTCTGATGTTGTCACTTCCCCGATAGCGTCAAGTGCTGATATCGATCGCGGGTAGCATTAGTCTGGCATTGATGATTTGTTCTCTTTAGCGTTAGATGACACCTGTATTCGTAATGAAGCCATGAATTGCCAACACGTTCACTGCCACTCGACTTGATCATTGGCTGAAGCCATAACCAATCGCCGTGCTCTAACGATCTGCTTTACCAGTTTCTTTGAACGCGCGTGACATAATATGGTTTGCCTTAGACTTAGAGCCTCTTCTTCCAATTATCAACTTCAAGCAAGCCACGCGAGACAGCTAAAATACATAGATATCATTTAATCTGATCTAGTGTAGAGCATATTCAGAGCGTCACTGATCAAGGATATCGATCCAAAAGACTTCTGCATTGGTTGTGAGATCTTACAATATGGTCAAGCGCGCTATGCGGTTTTGAGCGTTAGGCTGCACCAATTGGGCAAGCCGGCCTTTTGCCCTTCTTACAAATACAACATTGTTACCAATCACTGAGCACGTCATCAACACCATCAGAGTCTTTAAAGTTGTATGTATGGCAAATTGAGACTGTCAGTACAACGTACACAAACATGGCTACCTCGCAACTGCCTCTCCGCACTGCCATAATTGGCTTATCTTCAACTGCAGCAACCTCTTGGGCAGCAACCGCCCATCTTCCCGGTCTCCTCAGCGCGACAGGTCGTTCGAAACTCATTATCAAGGCACTTTCAAACAGCAGCGCTGATGCCGCGAAGTCCGCTATCAGGAATTTTGATCTGCCCTCAGACACCAAGGCGTATGGATCTCCGGAAGACCTCGCCGCAGATCGAGACATCGATCTTGTAATTTGCAACACGAGAGTCGATAAGCATTATGAAACTATTATGCCGAGCGTCCGTGCAGGCAAGGATGTGTACGTCGAGTGGCCGATCGCTTCCAATCAAGACCACATCAACGAGCTTGTCGAAACTGCGAGGAAAAGTGGTTCCAGGATCGCTGTAGGGCTTCAAAGGCGATGGGTACCGCCAGTCGTCAAACTCAGGGAGTTGCTAGACAATGGCAATGGGAAGTTGGGAAAGATCCTCAGCGCGGACGTTCGCGCTTTCGGTGGCACAATTGATCGAGAGATGCTGCCACCATCTCTCAAGTACTTCTCGGAGAAGAATATCGGTGGTAATCCCATCACCATAGGTGTCGGTCACAGTAAGTAGTTCCTGCAAGTGCTGCCTAAGACAATCTAACACAACGCAGCACTCGACTGGGTCCTTTCCGTGGTTGGAGATTTCGATCCTTCGACAGTGCATGCAAAGACACAAGTTCAGCGGCCGTCAGTCCGGATCAGGGATCCATCAACCAAGGAGATTATCGACAAAGTGACCTCTAATGTGCCTGATCTTCTCCACGTTCACGGAACATTGATCGCATCATCCCAGACTGCAGCTGAAGCAACATTGTCGTTTTCATTCCGTCGTGGCCAACCATTTCCGGGGACTCCAGCGCTCGTTTGGACCATCAATTGCGAGCGAGGCGAGATCAGACTCGTGTCACCATCGGGCCTCGCCCTCCACGCTAGTGGTGGGACTGACGCTGTGACCATAGAGGTGCATAACTTCGACATGGACGAAGTGGAGAATGTCCCATGGGTCTGGAACGAACGACAGCAGGAACTGCCGCTTTCGGCAAGGGGAGTGTCTGAATGCTTGTATGCCTTCGCTGAAGGTCGCGCGGAAGGCGACGGATGGGCAGGCATTGAGAGTGCGGCTGCACGGGCTCAGTTGATCGGGCAGTTCATGAGAGAGACTTAGATTGCGGTCATAAGAGATCACTTGAGTGCTATTCTAGGTAGAAATTTGATCGAAAGCTCTAGTATGCCGTGTTCCTCTCAACCTTCCTTAGGCCGCTCTTTTCGAGATACCGATCATTCGCGAATACTAGCTCCAGCTCGGTGTCATTATTCACGCGGATTCCAACGTTCTGTCTAAGGGTATTCATAGAGGCGATTCCGGCTGATGTATGACCTTGATTGGGATATTCCGGTTTCTTCGATTGCAGGGCAAGAGCCACGACCTCAATCGCCGAGTTCCACGAGGTAGACGCCGAGCCCGTGGTGAAAACATAGATGCTGTAAGCGATTGTAATAACACAGTATATCGAGATGATCGCGAGAGATAGGCGAATGGCAGTTGAGTCGGCCGTGTAGCCGTAACCATACATATTTTTGTAGGCAGTGACATTGACGTTCTCAGGAGACGACTGCATAGCCAACAATGCCGCATGCGACTGCGATTGATTGATGTTTGTCGGTACTTCAGCAAGCGCCAAAGCAAATGCACCTACTAGGCCTGCGGCATAGCTGGAGTTCTGTACCCTCGAGCTGAATTGTGGGTCCCATAGCATGTCGAGTCCGGTGAGGTTAAGCGAAATTTGGCTGAAGCTGCTTGTATCCATCGTAGTGGTTCTTCCAGTCTGTATGGTTCCTGCTTCTAGATTCGCGTCTGGGGCATCCACAATTACCTTCGACTCGGCATTGTTCCAGTAAGCAGCCAGGGAGCAGCTTTCATACCAAACCGTTCCGTTGGAAGCAGAGGACATCTCTAGCTTCTGCTCGAGAGTCGCGTTACCAGGGATTGATGTCCCGAAGAATAAAGCTATCATACCAAGCGACCCTCGCTCCGGAGATGGAAGCCACACAGGCTTGTAGACCTGTCCAGAATGATCCCAGCTGGGTTCGCCTTGATCAGCCCGCTGGCTGGCCCATGCTGCAACGTTGCCGAGATGTTCAATCGATTTGCCACTGTTGTGTATGTACTTGATGTCATCACTTGCGTCGACTTTCAAATTTCGATAACATTGCGCCTCAACGAAAGGGTACGGCATCTTTATAGAGGCCGTGGAGTTATCGTGAATTCGACCATCTTTCGTTGCCCGTGGAAAGAACCCATGAATGTTGAGAAATCGTGTCGCAAGAAGGGTCGGGATGGCTGCGGTACATTCGCTGACAATGGGAGACTCTCCGCTCTTGTCTCGAAGGATGCCGGGTAAGTCTAGGAGATATCGAAAGTGAGTTCGTAGTATTAAGTTACGAAAACTCTGGTTTTGGCTTGTATCCCGATGCTGGTCATCGTTGAAGAGAGATATGACCTCCATGCAGTTGAGAAGGATGTTCATGTTCAATAAACGCTGCAGCGTTGTATTGAAATTCGTCCAGGTCCTGTTCGGCTTTAGCGTAACATTACTGCCAGAAATCCAGAACTTACATGTTCAACCCATTCTGAAGACCTAGAGTAGCCGGGAACATGAACTCTATCGGTCCGATTGCAGTTGTCGCTTCATCATCAAGTTTCGCACTTCCAGGCTCGGGAATCATCAGCACTGCGCTTGAGGGCCCAACAAGAGCAGTCAGCACCAGTAACGCAGGTATGGCAACAACCATGAACAATCGTCGGCATTTTCGCTCTCGACCAGTGTCTGTATCGAAATGGAACATTGACCAGAAATCAAGCGACCATAAATACGACAATTGCGTTGCTTGTAGAGCACCAGAGAGGGCGCCCAACGGTACAAAGCCATGGATGGCTTCTGTCCGAACTATGCAAAAGAGGACCTCGACAATCGAGACTTGCATAAATAGCTCGTGGAGCTTGGCCACGAATTGCAGTGTGGTTGAATTTGGCGGGTTGAGTCCGATCCAGTAATGTGTCCATCGCAGGACCAGTAAGGTTATTGCTGCGCCTAGAGGGATGAAGTGTAATAAACAGTGGTACGCAGCGACCTTTCGACAGCGATAGAGAACCACCTTGCGCGGCTCTTCCGCCCAGTTCAACCGGCGCTTGAGAAAACCCCCTAAAACTTGCAATCGATTGTGTCGCAAGAAGTCGCGCAATTTCGATGTGTTGGGTAACGCCACCATTGACTTGGACTCAGGAGCTTTGGTGATGTTTACCAATGTCGCTGAGATCTTCTCTTGTCTGTAAGAGTCAGCGCTTTTGTATTCAAGCCGAGGACTCGGAGTCACAAACGAAATCGCACTCCAATCGCTTTCGTGCTCAGATTTACGCTCCATCTCGAGGTCAAGGCGAGTAAACGGCGTTGTAGCATCTGTGGTGCGAGGCGCTGTAATGTGGTCTAATTTCGCAGCTTCAAGGGTAACAGGAGTAGGGACATGCGATGTTTGACAGAGAAGAATTCACCAGAAAGGATTGGGAAGGACTCGTTGTAGAATGCCAAGTCATCTGCATGCAAGCTGTCAGCCCGGATATTGGTTTCGACAGGGCTGTAACGGGGTTCAGACCAGACCTACGTAAACAGAGTGGCGCAGACCCCAGCACAATCTACATGGCACCTCCCAGCTGAGAGCCTGTACACCTTCTAAGAACTTGGAACGATATCTATATGCAACGATCGAGAGTGCGTACTCTTCTGGTCATGACTGATTATGTCTTAAGAACTGGCTGTCCGAACCATCTTTTGAAGTGCCAACCACATGCAGGCCTGGTTTGCCCTGTGACGCGTTGTCGTAGTCATCGCATCAGCACTTTCTCAGCACCCACAATGATAGCTCTCAGTCCCCGCACCAGTCATCAAAACTGCCATTCCCTTCAAATATCCCTTTTTGCGAACAAAGCAGACTTGGGTGGCTGTACAAACCCGAAAACAGCTACCTACCGTTCAACGATCTTACGCATAGATGACCACATCGATCTACACCTCAAACATGGCTTATGCAGTCGCTCTGATAACTAGCCCTTCTCTTTATCCCCAAAATGCGCACTTCTATTATCTTGACCTCTTTCGGCCCCCACACCTCGCTCCATATCGACAGTCTACCGAGGGCCGCGCCACCACAACCCTCTTCTTCCCCGTACATCAGGTCAACATCGAGCACAAGCTGACCGTATAGTTCGGGTAAAAGCACAGCAACTTTATGTGTCTCTCCTGGCACCCAATATAACGTATCGATACTTCGTCACTCCGGAGCATCTAGTTATAGCTTTTCACGTTTAAGATCTCAGATGCGTAATGTACAAATCTCATCATCATAAATGTGTTAGCCTCAGCGTACGCGCTTAATTTGTTCTTTGGTCAAATGTAATTCATTTCTTCACAGAGGAGCGATATCTACGAGGCAACTGCCGCTCATTGGCTGCTTTATATCTCCAGAATTTCTGCTGCTCTCAGGATCGCCTTACTGGTCTTCTGAACCCATTCGGCTGCGGCATCTTCCTTGCCTGAATTAATGCTATCTGTGACTGCAGGAAAGACATCAGCTCCGTAGCCATTGTCAATCCCCGGGGCACTGATGACGTTCTTAAATGTCTCGCGCCCAGGTAGCCCACCAACAGATGCAAACCCACGTGCAAAGTCGCGATATTTCGAGTTGATGACCTGTGTGATGATGGTATTATTGAATGTGGTGGCACTCTGCGCAGCATTCGCAATGTTTTTCGCTTGCCGAGTAAACTCTTCAATTGCGGCGCCAATCGGGCTGATATCAAGGTCGGAGAAGTCTGACTCTGCGACAGTGTCGTTAAGCTCGGAATAGTAAGCTTGCAGCACGGTAGCCGCATTCGGCAAATCCCATGGAATGATGTCGTCGTTGGCGATGTGATAAAGTATTAGCGAGAATACCTGCCCCATGGCGGCATGAATCTTGAACTCCGGGTCCGCGAACGTCGACATCCAGTGGTATGAGTCGTAGTTGCTGTGGTAGTGATAGACAGGATCTCCTTTCGCCCCCGATCCATCTGATCCAATGTCTATGCAACCTATGCCGTTCTGGTAGAATGAAGCATAGTCACTACCACTTCCAAGAGGAGAAATCTCGCCTTCAGTCGTGTTGTGCCACATATCATATAATGTTGGGAAATCGCCCCAGCCTTCAGGATACAGCACTTTCTTCATCTGCTCGACAACAAAGGTTTGGATCTCCCCAGAGCCTGAGAAAGCCGTGCGCGGACCAGAAACTCCAACATCCATGTTAAGATATGCGACAGCGGTGCTGGTGAGCCAGGGGAGATGTGACTCCACCCATTCGGTCGACCCTTGAAGCCCAAACTCTTCTGCATCCCACGATCCAAGTACACTGGGCCGCGCTTTAGTATGAATCGACAATATCATTTGAACCACTTACATAGTGCGCTTCGGCTTCCAGCCCTTCTGTAGTAACTTGCCAAAAGCATTGGCGAGCTCAATCATGATTGCGCTACCTGAGTTGGGGTCTGCAGCACCACCAATGACCCATGCGTCTCGGTGATTACCAGCAACAACTACTTCGTCTGGGCTGCTTCCGTTGACGACACCAATCACATCCCACACTGGTGCGACGTAATTATGCATGAGGTGATCGATGTTGATTCTGGCTCCCGGTGCTGGGCCGCTGTCGTACGTAACGTTTCCGAACTTGCCTACCCAGCCACTGCGGTTGGCTTCTTTGGCGGAGACTCCGTGGCCTGCAAGTTCATGCAAGAGTGGAAGTGCATCCTTCATACTGAGTGGAATGGATGGAATGGTCGGGGTATACAAGGACACGTTGCCACGTGCAGAGTCGTTTGACGAAGCGTAGCCTACAGTGCTTGGATCGCCAGAGTACAGTGATGAGAACCTGACACTACCACGCTGGATAGAGGAAGGATTTCTGGCGGGGCCATCTGGAGAAGACATTAGCGCTAGTCACCTTCGCAGTCTTGTCTCGACGTACTTGGGTATGCCTCGTATCCATTCTCTTCCCTCACCTTACCATCATCAAGCGGGTCTGTGTATAGAACGGCTCCGATCATCCCATTATCTTGGGCGTTCTTGACTTTAGTTCCTCTGTAGATGCCACCATAGTTAGCAAGAGCGATCTTCCCCTTGAGCTCGATGCCTGCGTCTTTCAAGACCTGGAAGTCGGCGCGAGTACCACGCCTGTCATTGCGTCAGACTAATTGTCAAATCGCGCTCTCATTGTTGAACACTCACCCAACGTAGACATATTCTGCGGTCACGTTTCCGCTGGCGCTCATTGCATGATAGGCGGGAATCAAATTCGGGTAGCTGCTTGTATCGTCCTCGGCAAGTACGTCTTCAACCAAATTTGCCTCGTGCGTAGACCCATCGGATCTGATGAGCTTCAAACTGGAATGCTCTGGATATGTGACCCAGATTGGATATTCAGCTAGGTAAGCATCGAAGCCTGCATCTCTCCACTTCTGTGCTGTCCATTCGGCCATCGACTTGTTGTGTGAACCGAGGTGGTCGCCATGCGTGTAATAGTAGCTCCAGTCGCTAATGGATGTGTTATCAAACGAATTGACGAGAATCGTCTCAACTTCGGATAGGGCTGGCGGGAAGTCGACCGTTGCGCGTCTCGCGTGATTGTTCAGTGCGCGGTGTTGGTGCATGCGGTGATGCAACAGGTCCCAATCTCTCTGACAAGCATACGCCAGAGCTCCTAGCAACACAACAGATATGAAAGGGCGTGCCATAATTATTCTGAAAGAGTGGAATTATCTTTACACAATTCTACGTGCATTTTGTCATTCTATCGTTGGAGCGCCTGCTTTTGAAATGCACTCGCACATAGCCGAAAGGGTCGGCACAAAGGTTGCCGAAAGCTCCATGTCTTATCGTGAATTGGCTATTCTGCAGGTAAGAAGTACATCATACATGTCGTGACTGTTCGTAGCTGCCACATTGAGGAAGGTTGTAGACCAGTCGAGGATAGACCGCGGGGTATATGCTTGGCATGCTTATTGCCGATGTTGATGTGCACCATACGCTGCCTAGTCGATGCTTCTTTGCTTGGCTCTGCGTCATAGGTTCAAGCCGGATAGGCCAGATAATCTTGATTATGAAGAACGAGAAAAGTGGAGATTGAAAGGAGGATACGCACCACTCGATCAATTGGTCTCCAAGAAGATTCCAGCATCTCACTTGAGAAATTTTTGACTTGACAACCAAACATGACTTATGTCGGATCACAAGTATCGTCAACATCTCAGCTACGCGATCAGACGCACTGGCCGCAGCGTCGTAGCAGCGCTCAGACCAGAACCCCTGAGTTCACTCGCTTGTAGCTCTTCTTTCATAGAACATCAACCAACGAACAGAATGCATTCATAGTTATCGTTATTCCTTTACGCACTTGTGCGAGTACCTACCAACAACTTATGTATCTACACAACACTGTCCTAACTAAGTCTTCCGATACTACAATTTACTTCGCACCGGACGCTGTAGCTGTAATCGGGTGCCAATCTTGGATCTTCATCGTTCCGCCATTGTACACCGCTGCTCCCGCCGTCCTGACCCTATTTCCCGGTGTAGTCCAGGCACATCTCGAAAAGACTCCATTTTGTGCGGCAATGGAACTTACTGGGAGCCCAAGAGTAGGAGTATACTCGTCCTGATAGATTGTCTCACTTTCGGCGCAGCCCCAATAGCCGCAGTACTCTGATGCGCGCACGGTAGCTAGATCCGCAACGGAGAATCCAGGAGATCCGTGGAAGGTACAGTAACGACGTATGTTTGAACCAGCACACACTCGCGATATAGTCAAAATTTCAGATTCGGGCTGTGCTAGCGTCAGGAATTTCGCAGTTGTGGATGGCGCGAATACATCCTGTGTCCCGGTGCTCGTACTACCGATCACGGAAGCTTGGCCAGTGAGTGTCTGCAAGATCGCATTACGCAACAAATAGTACACACTAGGACTCGTCATAGTCACTCCAGAGACCACCGCAGTGTTGGCCTGACCAGGTCTTGTTGGTTTGGCCGTAACGTTCGTACCGTTGCCATCACAAAATCCAGAGCCGGTAGGAATCGCCTTGGGCCAGTAAAAGGCTTCCCAGGTTCCCCCTTCGAGATAGCATGGGGGATTAGCCGGGACGGTACCATCATTGAGAACAGTGCATTCAGGTCCCGCAATTGACCCAGTGATGGAAGGTTTACTGGACAGGTATGATGTGCGCCATCTGTATGCGTCTTTCAACCTCGTACATACGAAGCCATAGTCGCTAGCAATTGTACAGGTTGGGGAAGGTAGCTGCTCGAGGTCCGTGAACCACGGTGGTGTATAGTGTGAAGCCTCACCAGTGACTGTGAAAGTGTAGGTCTCGACAACAGTCTGGCATACTGTTGTACTTATCGATGCTCGAGGATATCCGTCGCACAGAGTTGTTAGAGATGGTAGATTTGTCGTCTTGCAGTCGTATCGTCCGTTCAAGTAGGTAGAATACAAGTATGATGTTGTTGACCATTCACTGAAAGTGTAGTTCTCGCTGCTTAGAAGCTGGGTGTATAGAAACCATGAGGCCGACGTGAAGCTAGCATGAGCATCCCAACAGCTGACCACGCTTTGAGGAATGTCGGAGAAATCAGAGGGCAGGGTTGGAGTGTTTGCGGGCGGAATTGGCGGATGCGTTGGAGCTGGAGTAATTGTCGCGTTCGAAGTTTTACTCGAGCTCGCAGTACGGCTGGGCAAAGACTCTTGACAAATTTAGCCAACACTGAAATGATGCACTTGTGAGGCGATGAACCTACGCGTCAACCCAGTGTTTAAAAGGCATGCGCCAACCATAAGAAATTCCTTCATCGTAGATACTCCCATTGTCGAGTGACAGTCAACATGTTTCGCGAATCTCGCCAGCGCCGCCTGCTTTTATGTTGGCCTGAACGAAGAAATACTATTCACAAAACAGTTGCGAGAGCAGATTGGCATTACGAGACCAGCGGAGATGATCAGCGTGCTTCTAAGAAGGCAGTCCAATAGATTTTCGAGGACACAATGCAATACGAGGAGTGTAATATACATCCTGTGTCCCGAATTACTTTTGATGCGCGCTGCTGATGTTGCATATATTGCGGGGCAGGTCAGCGGCTTTATAGAAGCCTAGGTACGGTAAGAAAATAGGTCCGCTCTATACTGATACCAGCATGCGCTTTTGGATTGATGAGCATCAAAACTCCCTAAAGCAGTAGTATGTTATGTTGAATCGCCTCAATGTCAGCTTGCAGAACTTCACGTGACATGTTTGGTGCAGATGCATCACATGCGCCAAAGCCTGCCCTGAACGAGTTAAGTCTATCATCTCCAATAAATACGACTGTCTACGTACGTAACATGAGGACCCCGAGTGATGCTTGGAGTTACGCTGCTTATGAACAGCCTTGGGCGACAAGGCGAAACCCAGACCAGGCAAAGTTTCAACAATGACTTTATTATAATTTTGCTGTCTATACATTTCTCAACGATGCAACTTGCTCTGCTTCCATCCCTCAATGTATCATAGTCACAAGAAAGTCAAATTGACAAAGTCGGTGTACAGCAGTAAACAGGCGATGGAAGAGGATGTAGCGCAGGATCACGCAACCCTCTTGGATCGATGCCTTTGATATTGTTGGTATTTTGAACTTCCATTCGGAGGATCCAGACAGCCCGGTAGCTTGAGGTCGGGATTTTGAAGACTTCAGCAAGTGTTGCGAAAGTGTTTTGTCGCATTTGTGCCATCAAAAGCGAGCACAAGCGAGCAAAAGACATGCTCCAATGTAAGACTTGCCAAAGAGTGATTTGTGGCGGTACGGTCAAATCCGATAGAATACTTTATTCTGGCATCTAATCCACAGGAACGCTGTGCGTTCAGGGCATGTGCAACTGCACAATCTTTTGCATTGCCCTCAAAGCCCTGGATCGAGAATTGCTCGATATGAGACATGAGTGGACGGCGGGATATCTTGCCGCTCCTGTTATAGATCATGAATCCTGCATTGAGATGGACTATACCTGCGGTAGCGCTGGGCTCCAGACCCTGATGTCCTGAAGGAATCGGTAAGATCGCGTCCATTGCGCACGACCCAACGAGAACCCGATGTCACCAATCGCAACCTCTATAGAGCCCACAACACCCACATATAGGATCAGAATTACGGAACACCAGCTCTATTAGTTCTTATATAATCTGCCTAATCTCGGAGCTGAGGCACTCTAGAGCCAAACAGTGCCGCTCCACTTACCAGCCATATTTTGATAGGGCTTTGATGTCGTCAGCAATGTCAAGATCGATGTCTGGAGCTGACGGCAAAGAACTGATGCCTTGATCGAAAGACCGCATGTGCCACAATGTATTGTGTTGTACTATCTGCAAAAGTCCTATCTTTCCATCAAAACTTTTTCTCAGATGCTTTTCCTGCTGCAGCTCCCAACGGTGACATGCATTCCTATCAAACACATTCGCCGCAGAAGCACCTGCCACGGTCGTAGCCATAACTATGAGCTTGACCATCAACACCCGTGTCATACCACCCGCTGTTGTACCAACCACATGTATCGGTAATCCCCCGGCTGCGTGCCTGTCGATCACGTGAATTGCACTTCACGTCGACGTTATACATAAAGTTACAAAAGAAGGCTACGGTATCGCCTCTCAACGCGTAGAAATTGAGGCGAGGCCTAGTTGCCGGATAATTATCACATTGGTAGTCAAGATTGGCGTTGGCTGCGTCGAGGTTCTTGAGCTAGTCAGCAAGAGTTGCGCTAACGCTGATGAATTAGAATGGGCTACTCACTCCATGGTGCAGGTCCTTGGCACCACCACAAGAATAGGCCCTCTTGACAAGGCCACCACGGGCTGAGTTTCGAGCAATTGGTGCCGGTGCGTAAGGAGGAATGTCGCCTTCGGGAAAGTCTGTAATGTTGGCAATCTTGCTATGCACTTCCTGGCCGTTTTCATCAATGTAGTGCTCGTAGACACCATCATCAGCGCCCTCGGGCACCATATAGGCGCTGACGGCCGAAGTGAGGAAGGTGAGGGCGAGTAATTTCTTGAAGAGCATCGTAAGAAGTGGGGGCTCGTAGGCGTCTGATTTTGGTGAAGAGTTAGGATGTTGTCAGAGCAGCTCATGCTTAGGTATTATATATGAAGCCCTGCGAATTGGTGACACTCGACTTCGTTTTCGTTAAGACGACTGCGCGCAAATTGATCCCTGAACTGGACTGAAGCTGAAGAAGCTTGTTGTAGTCTTACCCAATGTGGTAGTTGTCCGTGCTTGGCTCTCAAGATCCAACCTGTACTATCTATGGATACGAACGCGGCGCAATATACCAGAGTTGGTTATCTTGAAAACTCAACCGCCACGCACTCCTCGAGTCACCCAAAGGTCCAAAGATCTCAGGTGAAGCAAATATTAGTCTTTTGAAAATGTTCCAACTATTAGTATTTCATTCTGACAGACACAAGTCAAATCGAAAGCTGCAGATAATTGTGTCTCATGCAACTCACTCATTTTAGGTCGAGTCAATAGACATCGGTTAGTGCTTACTTATGCGACTACTTGTGACTTTCGGCTAGATTTTGCTGCAACTAAGTGTACTAGATGACAACGTGCTACGTGGGTCCATACGGATGTGCGACATGGGCCTCCCCAGCCCTCGGACCGAGATCTTCCCTGTCTGTTCAACGCGGCATGCCAATCTAGTGGCCTTATTTTGGAACAACACCAATTCATTCTACTATAGCTTGTCATTTTCCTTGGTAATATGTCCAATATCATTCGAACTGTGGAATAGAGAACAGCGGGTCTAGTAGGGGTGAGTGGTCCAGCCACGCGTTGCGTTACCTCACCATGCGGACAAAATTTATTCACCGCGATGTGATCTTGATGTTGATATCTGAAGATAATGCGGATTCTCTGCCTGAATGCTTGAGGAAAGTCAAGCAAGGAAGAATGCTACGATTGAACAGAGTTCGTCACACGCGATCCGAGTCTGTCGGAACGTAATTGGCATATTCATCGAAGCTCACAAGGCCTTCTACGGGAACCTGTCTACATCAAAAACATCGGCGGAACTCATCCATTCTGCCCTCGTTCTATCTTATACCAAATAGTGAACACTGTCGTCCGCCAACTCTGCTGCGTCTACCATGGCACCCCTCCCATACCGCCCATCCAAACATTATCGTAGCGACCAGCTTTGCCAATTATATCGAAACTGGTTGGGAAGCCGTGTCAAGAAGCTTGATATCGACGACATTTACTGTCCATCTGATCTCTCGCCTGTATCAAATCGCCTGGGTTGAGGTAGCTACACCTCGAGAACTCGTTGACGCACCAGTAAACGATGGACGAACCAAATCGCACAGTCACCATCGCGATGGTGAATGGCGTAGAACATAGCTGGTACTTGATCATACCCTCAAAAGCAAGATCTATCTTGTGAACGTTTAGCTGCCAGCTCCAACAATCTGTGCGGCGCTTACCAAGCGCAGGTTCAAGATCCATGGTTTGACGGTCTTCATAAAATAGTGCCTCTCTCTGTTCATTCGTGAGGGTAATCGAGTCGATTCCATCGATAGTACTGTAGATCTGAGTGACGTTCTCGTGTGAGAGCACTGTGTAGACTTCGTCGAGTATGTCGACTAATTCAACGGCAGCAAGTACGGATGTGGCAGCAAGCCCAAGGGCGAGGAGAAGGGGACGCATGACCATCAGGATTTTTCATGATAGGAGAAAAGCACCGAGCGTAACAGTTGTAGGTTGACAAGATCATCTCGGGATACACGATGTGGATGAAAAAATGACAGCTTTTATACGCAGACCCCAAGCTCAAGCACAAATATACCTTATGATTGTGCACCTAGAATTTCGCGCAAAATGCTACCGCAGACGGCATGGCAGACTTTGGGTCGTTAAACTATCGAGAGTGAGTTCATCTTAATACAGGACTTGCAAGCAACTGAATGCGTCTGGTTCAGAATGTTCTGAAAATATTCGACCTCCTGGTAGGAAACGCTATCCTGCCGAGATTACTCGACCATATATCACGTTACCGGTAAGGCTGCAAAGTACGCTTGTGTAGCCGCTTACGGACAGCTCCTACCATGTACTGTGTATCGTTGCATTTGGCGCCGCTTAGAGCAAACCATTCTTAACACTGGTGGCCTGACGTCGACCCAACATGAAAACTTAGATCTTAGCGAAGGAAGACTCCCGCTTGGTGGCATTTTCCAATGAAACTTTCGTCACCTGCGTAAGTTAAGTTGACAGCACTTGCGCGGTTGCAAAGACCTGCCAAGAAAGAAATTCCTTGATACGGACCAGTATTCTGAAAGTCCAAAGCGTCTTCAGTGAACTTTGCACAAAAACAATTCATCTACAGTGTTGGAGAACTCTAGATCCAAGGCGTGCCTCACGGCAGCCTGGACCATTTCCATTGTCACATACAGTAGTATCTAATATTCGCATTATCCCTTGGTATAGAAAAGAACAATCAGTACTGGACTGCTTCCTCCGTCTCCCAAACAGGCAGTGAGTCCATCCATATCAAAATCAACGTCCACATCCCCCTAGCGTGATTACCAAGGTGTTCCATTCATGTTACCCGCACATACTGTGTCCCAAGACCTGGCCTTGCCCACAATTTCAAACGTGTTAGGCCAACCCCACCACGAAGCCTCATATGGATGACATTTATTATCCATCTGGAATATGGCATAGTCGATGTCTCCGCGGTTGACAGTGCCGCACTTGTGCGTCTCATTAACGCAGTAGTAGACCAAGACGCCGTTGAAAGCAAGCTCGAACCATTGGGTCCGAGCATCGGTTGTACAAGTTTGCTGGCCGTTGCCAGCCCAGTTTGGCAAGCCATTCAGGAGTCCATCGAAAGCTGGTCGGTCCAGCATTTTGCCCCAGCAGTCGGTTCGTCGCTTGGAGAGTCAGTTGAGAGAGGAGGAGGAGGAGGAGGAGGAGGAGGAAAGCATGTCCTGGCGTTCTGAGGCTTTGAAAGCTGCGATGTCCTCTGCTGAGTAGATGATGGGGGCTATGTCGGCTTCGACGGAGGTGTAGATCTCAGTACCGTTCTCGTATCTAACTGCGTGGTATGCGCCATCAGGGCGTTCTTGGGCAGAAGCTGTGAGGATGCTGGCAGCGAAGGCCAGTGCTGCAGATGTGAGGCGCATGCTGAAGAGCTTGTGTCACCTGATGCTGTTATAGAGAGAAAATGAGCGAGTGAGATAACGCTCTGTTGTACAAAACAAATCAAGTTCGGGAGTTGAGACTGTTTCCTTGTTCCACCAACGATCTCTTGGAAAAGCACGCTTGAGACCTCCCGTGGCGCAATGTTTTGGTCAGCTTGCTACTATAAATGTCCTCAATATCAGCGCATACGACAAAGCCAGTGATGCTCGACATCGAAACCGCATTTTTTGCGATTATGCATCGGTAACGATCTTCAGTTAGCCAAACATTTGACAATGGCGGCCGACGATAGACTTGACATGCTCGGACCTCGATTGGATCAGTTACTGGAGTATGAGAGCCGACGAGACCACTAAATACTTCAATTGAATTTGCCAGAATGATGGCAGCACCAAACAACGTACTCGTGTTACTTTGGTCAACCGCACTCCAGGAAGTCGACACGATGGCAATGGCACCAGCACACATGCGAACGCAATGATGGGGGGAAATTGAAGTTTGCCAGACAGCCTTACAGAGGGGTGCCGCGCTAGGCTAAGCTTGGAGGCTAAAGCGGGGCTCCTTCCGCTTCGACGTTGACGGGAAGGAGGGACCGAGGCATTGACGCGTGAAGGCGATATCTCGTGCTTGAGGTACTAACATTGAAGGACAACGTTTCGTCCGCCCGAGGGTCTCCACGACTTCTTCCAAACCCAATCGACGGCACAAAATATCGCGACAATGCCAGAAATCCCGCCCTTCGAGCACACGGCCATGGACGACATCGCGTCGACATGCGCCAACGTCCGCGCCACCTTTTTGTCGCACAAGACGCGACCCCTCGAATTCCGCCAGCAACAGCTGCGCAAGCTTTACTGGGCCTTCAAGGACAATGAGGCACTCATCACCGAGGCATGTAAGCGCGATCTGGGTAAATCGCAGTTCGAGACGTATCTGGTGGAGATCTCGTGGTGCATGAACGACTGCATCTGGATGGCCAACAACCTCCCTCGCTTCGCAAAGGACGAGAAGCCAAGCGATATTGCCTTCACCAACCGTTTTGTCGGTCCGCGCATCAGGAAGGACCCCATGGGCACTGCGCTGATCATTGGGTACGTCAAATTAAGCTTAAATGTCGGCTAGGAAAGCACGACTGACACCACCAATAGAGCATACAACTTTCCCTTCCAGCTTACCATCGGACCGTTGATCGGCGCCATCGCAGCTGGCTGCACTGCTGTCTTGAAGCCGTCCGAATCGGCTCCTCACGCTGCTGCCATCATTCAGAAGCTCATCGGCGAAGCGCTCGATCCTTCATGTTACACTGTCATCCAGGGCGCCATCCCGGAAACAACAGCACTACTCGACCAGAAGTGGGACACCATCTTCTACACTGGCTCCGAGGTGGTCGCTAGAATCATCGCGAAGAAGGCATCTGAGACGCTCACGCCTCTCGTGCTCGAGCTGGGTGGCAGGAACCCGGCCATCATCACAAAGCATGCTGACCCCAAGTTGGCTGCGAAGCGACTCTTGTGGGCCAAGACGCTCAATGCCGGACAGGTCTGCGTCAGTCAGAATTGCACATTCATCGATCGCGAGATCGTCCCTGCTTTCATCAAGGAGATGAAGAATGCCCTCGATGAATTCTACCCCAACGGTGCGCGCAACTCGCCCGACTACGGTCGCATTGTCAACCAGAAGCAGTTCCAGCGCTTGAAGAAGATGCTTGACTCCAGCAACGGCAAGATTGTCGTGGGTGGCACCATGGACGAGGCTGACCTCTTTATTGAGCCCACCGTCGTCCAAGTCAACGACATTAACGACAGCATGGTCAGGGATGAGAGCTTCGGTCCTCTGCTTCCCATTTTGCCTGTCACTGATCTCGATGAGGCTATCAAGATGGCCAATGAGACCCACGACACGCCGCTCGGCACCTACGCCTTTGGTAACAAGGCCGAGATGGAGCGCGTCCTGAATGAAACTCGTTCTGGTGGTGCCTCGCTCAACGACGGCTTCTTCCACGCCTCTATTCCTACTCTTGCTTTTGGAGGTGTCGGCACATCAGGCCAAGGTGCATACCGTGGCAAAGCCTCTTTCGATGTTTTCACTCATCGCCGCTCCGTAACCACCACACCCGCGTGGCTGGAGGGCCTGATGGATGTGCGCTACCCGCCATACACTGCCAAGAAGATGAAGAAATTTGCTGGCATGAACGAGATGAAGCCCAACTTCGATCGCGATGGACGACCACTCGGCTGGGGAAGCTGGTTCATGGGACTCTTGGGCTTGAAGAGCTTGGCCGTGCTTCTGGGTCAGTAGCCAGACATCCACCTACTCCACAATGCTAACGTGAATCAGCGGCAATTGGTATCAGGCAATACATGCAGCGAAGAGCGAAGATGTAAACCTCACTTTCCTAAGCTATTAATCAGGTCGATGGGCGTATATATCCTCCATAGATCGATTGCACATATTTTTTATCTTTCAACAACCTTCGATCCCCTCCGTGTACTCAAAGTAAGCGAAGCATCATACCACATCCGTTTGCATCCCTTCATTGCTTCTGCGGCGAGTCAGTCTCGCCCTCCTTCCTCCTGCATGTTGTTTGCCCACCTTCGCGATCCCGTCACGCCATAGCTTGTTTCTGAGACACTTCAAACCCTCCAACAACCATTGCAAAGATTCGCGACTCTTGCAAAGAAGGAATGAGCAAACTTCTCGGACGCAGAATGCTTGCTGCCCTGATCATGTATACTTGGCTATACCTTCGCCCATAGATTTCTCTGTACGACTTACCACCAGACAACATGCCGCTCTTCACATCGCGCAACCGTAAGAAGGACCCACTCATCAAGATTCGCATCTACCAGCACCACAAACCTGATCGACAACACACACCACCGACTCCAGATCTAAATGATCAACAACATCACCACCGCTCTTCCCCTCATCATCGCCATCACCAAGACCATAGCCATTTAGAACCCGAACCTCACCCGCATCACCACTCACGCCTTCAGCGCCCTCCCTACACCAAACAACATCCTACGTACGAAGTCCAGCCCAGTCACCACATCAAGCATCGTGCGGTTAGAGCGCTAGTCACCGAAGTGCCATCTTGGTTCAGGACGAGGAATGGACCAGCAGATAGGAGGGCACATGAGGCGCACTTGAGCTTGGTGGAGGATTTGAGGCGGGAAGGGAGGTTGAGGCAGGTGTGAGGAGAAGAAGAAGGGGTGCTGGGAGGTGGTTATGGTGAGGAGGGATGTGGCGAATTGGGGGGTTGGGGGCTTGTGTAGTAGGGGACCCCGTTTTCGATGACGATGGAGCAGTGGTCAAGCAATTGTTCTTTGTCGTTGGTATCTTCAGGTATTGGGATCAGAAGGATGGTGGATAGAGAATGGGGTTCGGTCTCGGGATGTTGTGCTCCCCTTCTCTTCCATCGACCTCCTCCAAATTGGTTCAACTACTTAGGCTAGATGGTTGGTATCAGAAGAAATGATCGAATTGCATCTTAGATACGAGAAATGACAGGTGATGGGGTGTTGTGATTTTCCAGACAAAAGTGCACTTCCAACCTTCCCCGAAGTTCCCACTAGTGCTAGGATTCTTCTGTCAACAACGCACATGTGTTACGTCATACGTCATAGTGGATCTTCACACTTTAATCTGGGCGAACAAGATCTATAATGTTGAAGACCCAAATGCTGAGTAAGGCCCGCATTGGGTAGTTAGCTTCAAATTCTACCACAAGCGCCAACATTTTCGCGCGTTGTTCCGCAGGTTCCGCAATGGATGCGAGGGGTCTCCGGAGCAGTCCCCGACCTCACGACTAGGTGTCGCTGACCTCAACCTGAGCGTACGACATCTGATCAACGCACCAAACACATCATACTATTCGTTCTATACATTCACACCTAGTTAATTTCGACACGTGTACGCAAAATCGAGAGCACGCGCTAGGCCAGCCAGCAGGACAAAATTGTTTCCACCACGAACGACGCATTGAAATAATATCAAGTTACGGCTTTTTGTTCGAAGATTCTTCTAACGAGCCATGTCGAAGGACGCAGTTGATATCCTTATCGACTCACTGGCGGCTGTTGGCGTCAAATACGTGTTCGGTGTCCCAGGCGCAAAAATCGATTCAGTCTTCAATGGCCTTCTCAATCATCCCGAAATCAAGCTCATTGTCTGCCGCCATGAACAAAACGCAGCTTTGATAGCCGCCGCTGTCGGGAAGATGACTGGTATCCCTGGCGTCTGCATTGCCACCTCAGGACCTGGCACCAGTAATCTCGTAACCGGTCTCGTGACCGCGAATGATGAGGGTCTCCCAGTAGTCGCAATCGTCGGGGATGTGAAGCGTTCACAGTCGCTGCAACGTACACATCAGAGTCTACGAGGTGTGGATCTTCTGGGCACGGTCACAAAGAAAGCCGTTTCCGCCGTTGTCGAGGACCAGGTCGCGGAGGTCATACTTGACGCCTTCCGTGTCGCTGCAAGGGCTCCACGGGGTGCCACTGCTGTCAGCCTTCCTACAGACATCATGACACCTGGCAAGAGCATGTCGAAAACATTGGCATTTCCCGCAGCCTCGTTCTTGTCTCCCAGGCTAGGAAGAGGCCCAGAATCGGCTCTGCAAGCCGCCGCAGATCTGATTGCGTCTGCGGAAGCGCCAGTTTTATACTTGGGTATGCGGTCTGTCGAGCGCGACGAGACTGTTGCTGCCGTCCACCAATTCCTCAAAAAGCATCCTATCCCCGTCGTGGAGACTTTCCAGGCAGCCGGTGCCATTTCCAAAGAACTTGTCCATCTTTTCTACGGTCGCATTGGGCTGTTCCGTAACCAGCCAGGAGATCAGCTGCTGCAAAAAGCCGATCTGGTGGTGGCTGTTGGACTGGACCAAGCCGAATACGATGCCAGTCTGTGGAATGCGCAGAACACTGCGATCCTACACATCGACGTCCAAGCCGCGGATATAGTTGCCAACTACGTCCCCAAGGTCGAAGTTATTGGTGCTTTGGCTGCCAATCTGGACTATCTGACGGACAGGCTGGAAGATGTCGCCCAGCTGCAGCTCACCGAAGCTGGACAATCAATCCACAAAGAGCTATTATCATGGACCGAAAGCACAGAGGCGCTCGGAAAACCATCTGGCCTTGTCCATCCTCTGCACTTCATTCGCTTGTTCCAGAACATGATTGACCACGACACAGTTGTCGTCTCCGACGTGGGTAGCGTTTACATCTGGTTATGTCGATACTTCTTCTCCTACAAGCCTCGCACATTCCTCATGTCCAATGTTCAACAAACTTTGGGTGTCGCGCTACCATGGGCAATCGGTGCCTCTCTCAGCCAAAATCCGCCTTCGTCGAAGAAAGTCGTCAGCATCAGTGGCGACGGCGGCTTCATGTTTAGTAGCCAGGAGCTCGCTACTGCTGTTAAACAGGGCTGCAACATCACCCACTTTATCTGGAACGATGGCAAGTTCAACATGGTTGAGTTCCAGGAGGTGGACAAGTACGGTCGCAGCTCTGGTGTGAATCTTGGTGGCGTGGACTTCGTCAAGTTTGCTGATGCATTTGGGGCAAAAGGGCTGCGTGTTAGTAGTGCTGGCGACTTGGAAACCGTCGTAAAGGAGGCGCTGGCATATAAGGGCGTTTGCATTGTGGATGTTGAGATTGACTATAGCCACAACCACGACTTGATGTTGAATGTTGTTGCGTCAGCGATGGCATAACCACGCCATATCAGAGTAATAGGATCTCAGTGATCGTATACATATCTTGCTGCATATGGACATTTTGTAGTGTTTTGTGAGATTTTGGTAATGTATGCTCATTCAAATGTTCTCTTGAATCTTCGAAAGTTGTCGGATCACAGGTATTGGCAATAACTTACCTCAGTCACGCGATCACGCGCACTGACCACAGCGTCCGAGCAGCAACGCTCAGACCAGACCCCTGATTCTAGTTCCTATGTAGCTCTCTACACTTCTCAGTCAACAATCAATCAATCGAATACAATGCAGTTATAGTAATTTCATTTCAGCACTAGTGCTACAGGCCTACCAACAAAAGTAGTGCCAATGTTTGAGCATGAACCTTCGGTCTCCTTGCCCGCTCCGCCCACTCAAGAGGCGTTTTCCCATTCGAACTGCGCTTTGCCGCATCGACGCCCTTCTGGACTAGGAGCTCAATCCTCTGCTTTGTTCCAGCCCTCGCCGCACATTAGAGTGGCGTGCCGAAATCTTCGTCCGGCTTTCTCAACCTGACGCGCTCAGGATGATGTTCAAATAGCCGAGCGTTGATGTCCACACCCAACGCCAAAAGATGGTTCAGCATAGCCAGCGCCTCTTTCGATGAAGTTGCAGCGGCCTGGTGTAGTGAATATGCGTCTGCAAGCTGAGCCCCTCTCGCAAGTAAAGCATCTACGGCTTGTGTCATCGCGCGACCTGTTGCCGCATCAAGTGGTGTGAGGCCATCGTGAGAAACCGCATTCGGATCAGCACCCCATTTCAGAAAAGCTGCTAGCAGTTCCGGGCGGTCCACTACATAGTGTAGTGTCGGCCAGTGTCTGCCCGATGGCGGAGCATTGATATCCCAGCCTCCGTTCTCAATGAATACATGGAACACATCTACAAGATTCGTTTCTTTGGCTGCGTTGAAGGCTACGGTCCCGGGAATACTTGGTCGTATCGGTGCGTCGTGAGAGAGTAGGCAGCGCACGACCTCGTGATGTCCATGTTGAGCAGCCACTGTGAGTAGCCCAGATAGAAGATCGGCGTCTGGTACAGGGGTGCAGCTCAGTTCTTGCCATTGGCCAAGAATAAAGTCCACTGCAGTGACCTTGCCGGTTTGGCAGCAGGTTTCGAGACAGGTTGCGAGGGCTTCAGGAATATCCTCCGCTTTCTCTTCAGGGGACGATGAGGCGGGAGATTCGTGCTGCGTCAGCAGAGAGAGCACAGCGATCTGGGCCGAAGGGGAATGAATGAGGCTTTCCAGGCGTGCACATAGTTCTTCCATCATGGCAGGTAGTGAGTCACTCATCTCAGTATAATAGGACTTTTGGCCTTGCTCTGCGAGGGTCTAGCAGAAAAGGATCGGATGCTGACTATCCAATTTTCACGCGCCCAACAACCGAAGTTTATCTGAGACACTACTCCTTGGCATATATGACTGCAAACCTTCCCGAAAGCCAGCCTACTCCTATGTAAGAAAACGCATATATTTCCTCAGGGCTAGGTTTCTCGGTTATGCCTTGAATGTCGTAGCTGAGACTGCAAACAGGCGATTGGAGATCCAATGCGACGCGACATGCTGAGACTCCAGGACTTCCTCCGGTGAAGTGATTCGTCAGCCTCCTCTCAACTTTTCCAGGTTTTCAATGCACCATCATGATCAGCGACATGGAGCTTATGTAGTAAGGATCATCAGATCTCACGGTACATACAGCCGGAACACGACATTGATACAGCTAGTCCTGGGAACCATGCGCGTTGAATAAGAACTACGGCGCATATAGGACGGCATAAGTACTTCTACTAAATCTATCTGCAGCCCCAATGAATTCGCAGCACACATGCTCAAGCTGATGTACAAGTTTTAAGTCATGTGGAAAGCCTCAGGGCGGCTTACACCTATTCGAAAAAATAATGCAACGATGCAAGGATGCCAGGATTTGACCATGCGTTCGTGTCAGATGCGTTGAGTAATCAGCGCCACTCAGACTTGTCACATGACTCCAGCTATTGGTTTCCTCACCAGCAAGGCTAACTGGGGTCACAACCAATAATGCGAGTGCACGAAGTTGCAACATAGCAGCTAGTATTAGTCTTTATAACTAGGTACTACCATGATGGTCTCGGGGCGATGGGCGGCCCCTAGAGGCGTTGCATTCCATGTCTGTCCGTGAATCTTTATGTTCCTGGGCCGATTCTTCATGCCTCCATCGAGAAAACCTCAGCTGTTGGGTCCTAGGTAACTGACTTCTATATTTCTAGTTTGGCAATTTGCCATAACAGGTAGCAAGTGGAAATCTACCTGTTTCGGTTATCGGCTCTAAGAAGCCTAACGCCATGGTAAGCACAACCCAATATATCTTCGGGCTTATCATCATAGGGTAACGTAGATACTAAGCGAGTGGCCCATCCAAGCGAGTGGCCCACCCCACCATCTTCGTGCACCTCCAAAGCTGCGCACCTCAACCACCTTAGAGTAAAATACATAGATATTAATATAGTAGATTAAGCAGTATCTAAAGTATCCTTCTTGCACGTACGTGAGTTGTGCCCAGTCTCTCTGCACCTTGTGCAGCGCGCCAGAGCCTGGCGGCTGAGGCCTGATCGCTCTCCACCTTGACGCTGTTCACGCTCTATCTGCTGCTCAGCCTCCTTTTGAGTCAGTATATCCTCTCCATCTCCCTTTGTTAGAACTCCCCGATGCTGTATACGCTTCTTTTTGCGCTGCTTCCGCTTTGTTGCTGCCTCGTTGGCTCTCTCAAGACTAGTAATCCGATCGCGCATCAGCTCAGCCGAGAGCATCATCACCACTGCCCCCTTCTTGAGCTGGCCAATAGCCTCAATAATTGAGGCTGGCGACGAGCTCTTGTGCCGCCGCACGCGATCATGGATCATCGTTGATTGAGCCTCAAGCTCACGTACGTTGCTTGGTGTTTTGGCTTCCCAGGGAGCCTCTGGCAGAGCAACTGGTGTAGGTGTACGGAGCCGCACATCCAGCTTTGACAGAACAACGTCTGGCTGGAGTGGGACAAGGCCTGCGCCTCGAAAATCTGAGCAGATATTGGCTGATGTAAAGGATTGCTTGAAGGCTGCCTTGAAGGCTGGCAGGAATTCAAGCTTCGTGATGTAGTTGATGTGGTGACGGATCAGCGCCTCGATCTCGCGGCTGTACGCGCGCTTCAACGGCGAGAAGCAGCCAACGTCAAGCGGCTGTAGCAGGTGAGATGAGTGAGGCGGCATACAGAGCGTGTAAATATTGTTCTCCTTGCAAAGCTCCTGAAATTGAAGAGACTGGTGGCTCTCATGGCTATCAAGGATAAGCAGCCGGCGCGTCCCAACCACCTTGCCATCTGTATGCTTGATAAAGTGCTTCAGCCACTCAACTCCTATCTCGTTGGTAGTCCAGCCGTTGTCGCTGACTGCAATAGCCCAGTCGCGTGGGATATCTTCCTCGTACCAGGCAGAGAGGTGGTGCTTGCCAGCAAAGATGATAAACGGCGGGATAGCCCAGCCAGCAGCGTTGATTCCCTGGATCACCGTCGTCCACTCGCGATTGCCGGGCTGGATAGCCTTTGGCCGGCCTCTCCTCTCTGATCCTGTTACAACGAGCTGGGTCGTAATCTTGCCCATTATAAAGCCAGCCTCGTCGAAGTTGTGCACGTCCTCGTCAAGGATGCCGTACTTGGCCTTTGTCTGCTCTACAAGCTCAAACCAGCTCCTAATCAACACAGGATCCTCGCATAGAGCCCTCTGCCGGTCGTACGCTCGATTAAAACGCGTCGTGAGACTGTCTGTACGCTTGACAAAGTTGCGCGGCCAGTCTCTGCCTACCAGAGAGCCACCACGCGCCGCGAGCAGCTTATCAGCCATATCACGTACAGCTGCGTACGTAGGCGCAAATCCACGTTGATCTAGGTCGAGTATATAACTAACAATCACCTCCTCTTCTAGCTGTGTGAGCTTCTTCGAATTGGGCTGGCAATCGCGTCGGGCAGCCATGCCTGCGCGTCGGTGTCGGAGCGTCGTTCGGGGGACTGCAAATGTACCGTAGTGCGACAGGCCGCGCACGGTGACACCCCGCGCACGCGCAACAACATCGCCAACTATTCAAACATGAGGT
>QVXC01000058.1:0-113250 GCA_003501895.1 Phaeosphaeria sp. A1 3.1a
TTCTATACAGCGCGTATAGAGCGCAAGTTACTATAATCTATTAGTACCTAAATAGTATAGTAGCTGCCCTCTAAGTAGTAGCGCTATTATTTAAAGCTGTATATAATAGTAAGTAGCTCTAAATTATATACTTTATAGTTTAACTCTATACTCTAGAGCTTCCTTAAGATAAAGGCTACTAGGTACTATTTATTATCTTTAAATAGTTGTAATAGGATGCTAGAAATTGCGAAAGTAGACGCGTTAGTCTTAATTTATATTTCCCGCATTATATTAAAGTAGTGTAGGATAGGTATACTTATAAAGCGCCTCTTAAGCTTATTAAATAATATAGAGGCCTTTTTACTCTATAAAAATTCTTACTTTCCCTTAAGTAGGTCTATAAGAGTAGCTGTTTCTACAGTATAATAAGTAATAAATTACTAATAGAAGTTAGTAAGCCTAAAGAAAGATTATAGCTCTTTAATACTTATTAGCGTTAGCTATTCTGTAATAGTGCTAATCTAAGTAGGATTAGTGCAGATACCTTATTATATAATAATAAATCCTAGGAAGTATACCTAGTTAGATATAAAAGTATACTTCTTTAGGTTAATATATAAGTCTACTTAGTATAGTAACTTAAGTACAGCGCAGACTGCGCGCTAGTATACCTCTATCTCCTTACTATAAGTATAGATAAGAATATTATCTAGATATACTATATAGATATAATTAAGATAGCCTGTAAGTACTTTATTAATATAGGCCTAAAAGCTAGTAGGGGTATTAGTAAGCCTAAATAGTATAACTAGGTACTTAAAGTAACTATATTAGGTCCTAAAGGTAGTTTTCTACTCGTCTCCTACCTTAATTCGCAGATAGTAGTAGGTATCTTTAAGATCTAAGGTTATATAGTAGTATATACCTAATAAGTAGTTAAGTATCTCTCTAATAAGGGGTAATAGGTAATAATCTTTAATTATTATAGAGTTAAGGCCTTAGTAATCTATATATAGGTATAGAGTTCTATCTTTCTTAGGTATAAATAGTATTAGCGCTCCTGCAGGGCTTATACTGTAGCAGATCTAGCTATTCTTTAAAGCTTCTTCTAAGTATATATAGAGTACCTTAAGCTCTTATATAGATAAGGAGTATAATAGGCTGTATAGAGGTTCTTTCCCTTCCCTAATTAGAATTATATAATCTATACTCTTAAACTTTAGTAAAGCTTATACTACTTTATTATTAAAAATATCTATAAAGTTATATAGTGCGTTAGGTAAGATTTCCTCCTATATAGTATATATACGTAAGATATGCGCTTCGCATTCTGCGTTTACTATAATAGTAACCTATAGTACTCCTAAAAGAGAAGGGTTAGAACTAGTTTACTCTATATCTTTTAGGAAGTCCTTAGGTATTATAAGGCGGATATTTATAGTAGTATATCCCTATTACTATTTTTAGGAACTACAGTTAATGCAGATATTCTCTTACTAGAGAAAGGAGTTACCTAATAATAATAGGGCACCTTCTTTATCTACTCTATAGGTAGTTATCTAGATATAGCGCTTAACACCTTAATTATTAGTAAGGCGTACCTAAAGTATATACGCTGTATAGGTATTTTAATATTATACGCCGATCTAATCTAGTCTTAGTAGTTCTACTCCTTTAATTAATTAAAGACCTATTTCTAAAGTAAGTTTTTAACTAATTAAACTAATATCAGCCTAGAGATTAAAGATAACCTAAGCTTCTTATTCTTAGCTATTATAAGTAGATACACTATATATACGCTTTATACTAGGTAAGATATTAATAGGTAAGCGCCTTACCTTCTCTAGTGCTAAGGTAAGGCTTAACCTTTTCCTATTTAGTAAATCCTAACTAGAAGTTAATTTAGATTGCTACTGCGACACTTATTTGCGTAGTGCCCTAATTTATTGCATTTATAGTAGGTAATACTACTCTTATCTTTTAGTATTATTATAGGTACTTAAGGTTACCTTTAGGGAGAAGGTTTTCTTAGTATCCTTTTATAAGTAGTGTACGTACACTGTTTATACAATATTTATATATAATAAAGGTTTCTTTCTAATATTAATACTAAAGTAATAAGAGTATCTCTTATAGCTGGGATTTAGTAGTAGTTAGTAACTGCCTACTGCAGCTTAGGTTACAGCTTTAAGAAGAGATACTAGACTCTTTATATCTTAGTGTAGGGTATAAGTTATTCTTTAATTACCTTAAGGTAGGTTATAAAAGAATAAATAGACTAATCCTTGCGCTAAATAGCCTGCGTATATACTATTACTATATTAAGGCTGCGGTTAATAGGATCTGCGAGTAAGTTAAGTATATATTACTTAAAGTATATCCAAGAAGAAGTTATAGTAAGGGCTTTAAAGGTATACTTGTAGTAGGTATACTACAGCTTGCGTAGATCGCCTCTAAGGTATTATATAGCCTAGAGAACCTTATTATTACTAGTTATAAACTCTTAAGGAAGCAGCCTAAAGGCTACTTTATATAAGCGAAAGAACTTACAGTATTCCTTTATATTCTTCCCTTAGTATTTATTTAGGCTATAGGGTTTTAACGTGCGCCTAGTTAGTATAGATACTAGCTGCTGTAGTGCGTTTTACTTACGCGTTGTAGTCTCTAAGTAGCTAAGTATTTCTTCTAAGTCTATAGATAATACTTAGGTCTATTAAAGATCTTATAGCTGTATAATTTTATCTTCTAATATTTGTAATTATTATAGAGCTCGAAGTTTGTCGCATTTCTTCTTAGTAGCTGCAATTTAGTCCTCTAGCGTAGGGGGTGCACTATTATCGCTCGCTGAGAGCTCTTCGTCTACTTTAGATATTAGGGTCGTTTATTACTTATTAGCTACTCTTTAGATAGAACTAATATCTCTAGGAGTAGCTTACCTTAATTATATAGAGGGAGCTATCCCTAGACTACTAAGCTAGAAGTATTATTATATAAGGGCGTAGTTTTAGGTAATAGAATATACTTTATACTACAAGTAGTAGGGGAGGGATAGCTCCTATATTCTTCTAGGCATAAGGGTAGGCTCTTTAATAATACTTGCCCTCTAGAGCGCATATAGAGCGCAGGCTTATATCTAAAATCCCTAAGTGCGGGCTAGGCCTAAATAGTACAGGTATACTAAGACTTCTCTAATATTAACTTTTGTAACTCCCTAAATGTATACTCGTTATATTTTCTTATAAAGTACTATAAATCTATAAGTTCTATAATATAGAACTTTATAGAATAATATAAAATCTATAAAATTCTTTAAGTATATAGAAGTAGATAATAAACATATATTATCTATTATAATTAACCTAAGTATCTTATTATATAATATACTACTTTACTTAGAACCTTATTTATATCTTAACTAACTTCTCTTATAGAATAATCTAATAAGCTAAAGTAACTAAATAATATTAATTAGCCTACTCTAATCTCTTATTTAGCCTGAGTTTTATAATAGAATAGAATGTTTTAGATACTGATTTGAGCCGTGGGGTCAACAATAAGCTATATTATACTATGTAGTCTCAAGGTTGCCGAGGTCTTTCGAAAACATTCAATGTTGGGTTCCAAATGAAATTCGCGGTGGTAGGGTCAAATTGTCCACGAGGTGGCTGAGTAAGTGCCCATGGCTGGGGCATTTGGTGGTTGGGTCCAATATTCCAATGGTCCTGGGGACCAGCGATTGGTTTGCCATTTGGTTGCCAGAATACATAACTTAGTCCGTACGGGTTCACAATGTTGGCCTGGTAAAGAGAGCGCCCCCAATTATACAGTAATTGTTGGAACGACACCCGAGGTGGTGGGGGGATTTGAACGTTGGGATTGTTCCAGCCCAGATAGAAAAGCCGTCCTGGGGTGTTACGGGCTGGAATTGGGCAGTTGAATAATGAGTCTCTCGTATTTGCCAGGAAAAAGTTTCGGTTTTGAGTGCTCGTTCCGTCCACTCGACGATCGGCAGCAGCGTAGTTGGGTTGCATGGTACCTTGGCCATGGAACATGGTAATCGCAGGAGTGCCGAGGTAAGTTTGCCCGGCACCGTCCTGAATGAACAGGTTGTTTCTTGTGTGCTCAACATGTATGTGCATCACGACCCATTCATCTCTTCCAGCGGGATTGTTGTTCAGTGTCACCCGATTGGGATTCAGGTCCCTGTAGCGTTCGAGAATGGGGTCATTGTTAGCTGCACCTGGCTGACCAATGCTAACCTCAAATTAGCTTCCATTCATCATCTGTCGCTATCTTCATAATTATACTTACCGATAGGCAACTTCAAGGAATACCTCGGGGCCTCTCATGCGCTGCCAGCGTGCATATCGTAGGTTCAAGTGACCCAAGTTGATACCATCCAGGATCGTTGATGCATCTGGCACCGGGGTATTTTGACGCCAGTCAGCCAAATCACCAGCGTCATTAGCTCGATTTGGACCGTCTCCTGCGCCGGAAGGAAGAATGGTGCGTCTGTCGAAATCGCCACTTTCAAACTCCTGAGACGTGGTGTTATCAATATTGCGCGTGGCTAAAGAAGATCCGTCGCCATCGGTACACATCGTGGCTTGTGCATCCTTAAAGTTGAACAGATTTCTCTGGGCGAGATATGGATCCATCAAGATATTCGAAACCACTCCAGCAGCGTCCCAATCATTCGTAGCTACTAGAGTAGCGAGGCTGTCGAACCCTAGCGTATCCGTAGTGCTGTCGAATTTGGCCATGATGGTGTCCCATCCATATTTGATGCTGTCAGGAGCACTGCTGGGGTATTTTAGGAGAGTAACAATCCAGGACACGAGTTTGGAAAAATCGTCTTTGGTACACTCTGCGCGAGGGAAAAGACTGCGTTTTGTAGGAGGGTCGATGTAATAGTCAGCCCCGTCAATGCCGATTGAGAATGGGCAAGAAGGATTCTTTGCCCAGGCCAGAAGCAGTCCTTCATACTCTTTGTTTTGATTGTTGCCCCAGCTAGGATCACGGGGCGTGAGCGGAGTCGCCTTCTTCCCTTTACAGCAGTATGCCTGCAGTCCGCCGAAGCCGCAATCGCTTCCTGATTGCATGGACAAACGAATGGAGTCCTTCGGGCAAGATGTTTCGCAGTACGCAGTATTGATGACCGTCGACGTCTCTTTCTTGTACCACGCACAGTCGGTGAATGCTTCCGGTTGCTCCTTGCAACAATAACTTTTGGCGCCTCGACCACATGGCTGTTCTCCACCAGCACCCATTGACGCAGACACTATACGGACGGGCCAATCGCCCTCACATGCTTTGTATCCACCTGCTCCAGAGCATAATGAACTCTCTCCGAACCATCTGCACATCTCGTATGGCTTAGTGACTGCGTTGACTGTACAGCACGCGCTTTGGTGCTTGGAGGAACAGCCGGATGTCGAACTTCCTACTTCAGTTTCACCATCAAGACAGCCGGGTCTGCAGGCACCACTCTTCCTAAAACCCCGCCACGTGCAGGAAGGCAATTCAGTTTCTGATGGACAGCACCATTGGTGTGGTGTTTGATTGTATGGGCATCCCGTGCTGTCGACCATGTTATCGGTGTCGGGGCCCGCGTTGACATTCTTGAATCCGGTGGGGCACTGCTCATTGCAGTTGGACCATCTGCACGTTTTGATTTCTCTCGGGGGGTTTTCGATCGGTTGGGCGACAATATTTGGGGGTTTCATGACTTTGCGCCCCACCGCTTTGGTAAGTGCTTGAGCATTGGTGCCATTTTTGTCATCATGACTGACTGCCCAGACCATTACATTGGAGATGCACTGAGACCTCGCAAGATCCGCTTTGATCTTAAAGGTCTCTTCGTCATCAAATGACACCCATTGTGAACTATCCCACGTTATGGTCTTGACCGCTTCCTTGGTCAGGAGCTTCGGCTTCAGATTTTTGCTCGAAATTATGTCCTGGATTTCGCTGTTGAGCAAGACTCCAATAGTGTTTGAGCACTGTCCAGCATTACCTCCCGAAGCAAATAGGCAGCCTGGGGTTGAGCATCCAGGATTCTGCAGGGTAAAGCTTCGGCCATAAAATCCCATACCGAAGACAACTTTATCAGGGTCAATGTCATTCCGCCATAGGAGGTCTAGAGAGTCCTGAATCTCAGTGAGATTGGTGTGAGCATTGACAAACGGCCCTGTGAATTTGCTCTTGAGATCCCATGTGCCGTGGAGGTCGTAGAGCATCATGTTGAACCAATCGACCGATTTTTCGAGGGCTTTGATATCAAAATGTTGTAGATACCAGTAGCTTGACGGGAGGGTGACACTGAGGCCTTTCTTCCCAATGGCAGACTTCAAGTTCACCATCCAGGTAGAGAAGTTTTTGAAATCGTCTTTTTTACCGCCACGATCCGGATCCACGGGATATTCCCAGTCGATGTCCACGCCATCAAAACCGTAGGTATTCATCATAGATATAAGCGATCTTGAGAACGCATCTTGGTGATCTTTTGAGGCCGCAATGTCAGAGAATGTCGTATAAGTACTACCGGGATCGTTGAACGTCCAGCCTGTGAGTTGTCAGTTTCAGATCTACGTTAGGGTCCTCTTCAAATCACCTCCGATAGCGATCCATATCTTGAGATCTTCTTGAATAAGTTTGAGATTTCCAATCATCTGCATCAATGCGGCTGCTTGAGAACTTGTTGCTCGAACCTCAAAGGTTTCAGGATCGATCGTGCCGAAGGCAAAGCTGTTCGTGGTCAGATCAAGCATCATGCGTACGTTACTCCATGTCAACCCACTTGAGATGTGTATAATGTCCATAAGGTATCTCATCAGGCTTCATTGTGTTGCAGCTCCGTTCCGTCAGGGACCAAGATTCGTAGTATCCGATGACCTTTTTGATCTCGGTGCCAGTCACGGAACACGATGGTCTTTTCACCGTCTTGTCTCCACAAAAAGATTTTGTCGTTCCGCAGTAGCCTATTAGAATACTTTAGCCTGAGCAATCATGTTTCGTTCGTCCTGTATGTACCATATTCGCTGCAGCAGACGTCTAATGGGCACTTAGATGACTGGGACCATTCCAGACCCCAACCTGGATCACATTCAGATCTACGAACATATTAGAAGATATTCGTGCGGCAAATTGTTCTGTTCTCTGCTTTCCAGAACATACTTGCGATCACATGTGCCAATGCAAACATCTTTGGCGCAAAATTGTGGTCCATGACCACAAATTCCAAATTTGCCTGCTGCTTGTCAGAGCCGTGATTGACATAGACAGTATGCAAATGAACAAGATGATCTCCACCACTCTTGGGAAGGAGTGTCGACGTCTCGAGAATTGAGTCTCGAGATGGGTGTAAATAGTCGGTACCACCCCATCATAGTACAAAATTGAGAAGTTCCGTACCGCAACAACCCTCCTTGCATGGGTTCGTCGCACTGCAGTCTTGCTGTACGGATATTTGGACAAAAAAACTTAGGAGGACAACAAAAGCAAAAGTACAATTGAAAATTGAAATCCGCGCCATAGCGGAAACTGAATTCGAAGTGTCAACTTTGGGAGCACTGTAGTCCTTTGTATACACTTATAAATATTATCAAAGTGAACGTATTATCAAAGCTCACCATGTGCATATCTAAAACGGGATACTGACAAGAAGTTCCCGCCCTACATATGCATGCACCTGTGCGATCCATGTACGACAAAAGTTTTTCGCGGCTGCATCGTTCACCGGAGTGGAGCCGATCTGCGACCAAAATGATTTTCTCATTATACCCATGGCAGGTAAGTTACCCTTGCAACTACCTAATAACGCACCGTTCCGAGAGTCTAGTATATGCCAAGGAGGCACAGTCGAGACTAACATGGGCGCAGAACACGGCACACCCACATGCATGTCTGATTCTCCCCTTAATCAATAATGCAAACAGCGTGACATTACTACGCCGCACGCCGCTAAACGGAAGCGGTATGCTCTTCAATTTCAGGTACCATGGACAGTGCACCGGCTATTCTGATCTTGCAAGGCTGTCTTCTGATTTCAGCAGAATCCAATTTCGTCTTAACTTGGTTTAGTGCTTCCGAGATACTGGTGTTGGAAATGTCGTGTACCTATGTAATAATTTTTAGCACGTGGGAATGGTCCAGGTCGCAGAAACTGATCTTGTATTAACATCACCTACGATTGCTGTCACTCGCCCTACAGTTTCCCGCAATCATGTTCTCGATACTTGCAAGAACTTGTGTACTCTTTGCGTTTTTCTCTATCGTTGCGATTGTTTCTGGGAGTGGCGGACATCGTGCAGCCCACACCCGACTGCACTTGCACCATCGTCAGTCTGCCCCAGGCCTCGTCCTCGCAGCCACGGGTTCTCTCACCGGAATTGGCCTCTCGTCGACTTGTGAGCGCGTCTTGTACCAGACCGTGAGCTGTGACGAATTTGTTGGCACTTTTCGTACTCCAGCCTACCGCGGAGATCTGGGCGACAATGACTTTACTGCATCAGTATGCTCCAGCACATGCGGCACATCTCTCTCAATCGCACGCACGCGAATACTAGAAGCCTGTGCATCTACACCTAATCTTTCATCCGGCTATCCTGTTGTCTCGTTGATTGACAGTCTCCGTGGCGGCTGGAACGAGACATGTCTTAAGGATCCCACATCAGGAACTTGGTGTAACAGTCAGTTACTCTCACCACGATATCCAGTATGCCGCTAACAATCATGTTGCATTAGATGTTATTGAAAATTTCCCTGATGTCGAAGAATTCAGCGATTTGCCAAAAGCGCAGCTATGCTCGAGCTGCCTTATCGACAAGTATGCAGCGATGCAGCAGAATGCATATGGTGTATACGATGATGAGAATTGGAAGCCACGTTACGACATTATCGTAAAGTGTAGGTGCAATAGTAACATTTATTTGCACTCTAGCTAACAAGACCGAAGCGTGCGGCCTGACCGGAATCGACACAAAAAAGAAGGCACAACCCATTACCCTCAACGTCACACAGCCTGCCACATCTTGCGTAGTAAGCTACTACGTCACGAAGCAAGGTGACACCTGCGACTCGATTGCACAGGGGAACCGTGTATCTGCTGGTACTCTCTACGCGACTAATCCTCAGCTTGTCAGCTGTGCGAATCCGACCAGCGGTACTAAGTTATGTCTTCCTCTGTCGTGCGAGAAGCAGTATCAAATCCAAAGCGGTGACGACTGCGTCACTGTAGCGCTCGCAAATGGCATCTCATGGCAGCAGCTGGACGATTGGAACGACATGGTAGACTGCACAGGCACCAACATACTGGGCGACAATCCCAACTGGGGATCCACAGTCTGCGTTTCGCCTCCTGGTGGCACATTCGACAACCCACCTACAAATGACACAAATACCGGAGTTGGGGGCCCAGGAGCGACAGGTGATGGCTATGGAGTACAATGGGTGGACGTACCAACTGGAGCGACTCTGGCCTCACAAACCACAACCAACTGTGGGCAATACTACACCGTCAAGCAAGGAGACACATGCGCCCACATCGTGGTAGACTACAACGTTCCCTCAGATCTTTTCATCGCTGCCAATCCATCTCTCCGCGCCGCCCGCTTATGCGATGGGCTTCTTACCGTTGGCCGCACGTACTGCCTGCATCCGCTGAGAGACTTCAACCAGCCAATAGTGACACACACACAACCTGGCCAGACAGCAGTTCAAACCAGCATCGCCCCATCCTCGACAGCTTCCAAATGAGCCTGCTAGACATGCAGTTTCGGTGATTTGTCCGACCGAATTCCGCGAATCCCCGTCTGGAGTATTGAGATGAATCCCGCACATAGAAGCGTTATATACTGGGCAATGCAACGTAGTCTTTATTAGATAGCATAGAGCTGAGGGTGGTTAGATCTTACGTTTCATCGCGCTGAAAGGCTATCTATAGGCAATAGAAAGACTATTTTACCACCTCATTGTCTCCGCAGAACACCATTGGCAATAGACCAAGTTGCCGAAGCAATTTTATATCCCCTACCGTCTTGAGACAGAGCCCCTATCTACCTGGAGCCCCTCTTCCTCTTCCCCTTCCTCTTACTCCTCCTCCTCGTGGTCCCAAGTTGAGAACTCGGTCCGGAGTGATCGGTCTTTGTTCGAATTTCCCCGTCTCATTGAACATGTAGTGCCTTTCGTCCGCCAACTGAGCTGCATTTTTTCCATTGTCGTCGACCGCACGAGCGTCCGCACCGCGCTCCAGTAGAAAATCGACCACTTGTTCATTGAGAGCACGAGCGGAGGACGTAAAGTGGTCCGTCGCCACGGCAAGCAACAAAGGCGTCTTGCCCGTACCCTCTCTAGCTTCAATATCGGCACCGTGATCAAGTAGCATACCAATTATCTCCAGAGTGCCTCCACTGATCGCCCCGGCTGGCGAAGAAACAGCTACGTGAAGCGGTGTGTTTTGCGTAACAACAGAATCACCGTCACGACCCCTCCGTACCTGCTGAGCACGAGCGTGAATATCTGCGCCGTTTGCCAACAACAGTGAGACCAGTTCTACTTGGCTTTCATCTACAGCGTGATGAAGTGCTGTTACGCCCTGCGCAGATGTCGCATGAATGTTCGCACCACGCTCAAGCAGCGCCCTAGAGATGCTGACAGACCGGGCTTGCATGAGTGGTGTCCAACCTGAATTGTTTTGATGGTCCACCGGCGAGTTTGCCTCAAGAAACAAAGCAACCAGATCTTCTCGAGATGCGGAGCTAGCCTTGTGGAGAGGGGCTTCGCCTTCTTTGTCGACCGCAGAGATATCTGCGCCAGAGGCGAGGAGCCACGATGCCGCACTTGTTGTTTGTACGTGGTGCAAGGGAGTCTGGCCCAAGGAGTCTGGGGGCCCCAACACCGCACCAGCATTTGTGAACACGTTGATGAGGTCTTCATTTGCTTGCGGGTGCGAGAAGACCTCGAAGAATGGCGATCGCCCTTGAGGACCGCAGAAGTTCGGATCGGCGTCACGATCCAGCATGTGAGCTATCAATTTCAAAGATGGGTTCATTTTGAGTGTATAGCTCAGTGCCGTGATCTTATGCGTCACACCTGTCTGGGCGTTGACTGAGGCGCCTGAGTCTATCAGGACGTCCAGAATTGGGATTGCTTGATCAATTGCCTGGCTCTGCGTGTTGTAGTCCAAGGCACCGAGTCCATACAAAACATGCAGGAGAGCCTCATTTAGTGCACGTTGCCAGTCTACATCTGGGGCACGCTCCTTGCCTTGCAAGTCCAGGATCCAGCGGACCATCTCCAGAGACTGATGGGCAGCCATTTCACGCAGCGCGACGGCTAGAGTTTCTTGACGTCTGTGATCCGACATGAAGTTTTTAGTCACACCCAAAAGCTGCTTCAGCACCTCCGTATGAGCTTTCTGTGCCGCGAATAATACAGCATCGGAAGACTCAAAGTCAATCCCATGCGCGAGTAGCTCTCGCACGGAAGCTTCAGCATTGGAAAGCGCGGCACACTCGATCGCAGTGAAACCATCTGGGTAACCGGGCTCCCAGCCGTCGCGTAAGCTGGCATCGGCTCCACGAGACAGCAGTAATCGAACCACTTTTGCGCTGTCATTGCAGATCGCTAGAAATAAAGCAGTCTGTCGGTCCTCATCTCGACTATTGACATCGGCCCCACGGTCCAGGAATTGAGACACCTTGGCAAGATCACCAGCCGCAGCTGCCTGGTGAAAAGTCTCGTTCTTTACTTCTTCATTCGTCGCCTCATGCTCGGGAGAAAAAGTTTTATCGTCTGGCGGGGACATATCCGTATTTTTTTGAAATGAGAGTGTTTCCTAGTGCGGACAGGAGTCTCGACGATGTTGGTTTGATATGCACAGCTGAGGGTCCGTCGGAGCAAATCCGTATTTGCGCAAGTGCACTGCTAAGATCAGCCTGCAGCACAACTTGATAGTATAGGGCGTAAGTTCGCGAGCGCAATGCTCGGGGCAAGTGGTCCGCTGGAAGGTGCGTGCGAAGAGAACTGTGCCGCAAAGCTTTACCCGCACCGCCCGCGGAAAGAACCGAGATTGTCTTTTAACGGTGCTATCCGAAAGTAATGGACCACCCCCAGCCAGTCACATATTCCAAAAAGTGGCCCGGTAGGACCTCCGTAGTCCCGGATAGATCACCGTAGTTCTGGTTAAGATACCAAGTCATGATCTCATAGGTCTACCCCGCGAATATGCAGCCTCGGATGCTTGCCTGATTAGCTGCATTCTATGCATTTCATTGTTTACAATAGCTACTACCCTACTATGGGTAAGGGGGCACCAAAATTCCTCGTGTGCTGTTGGTTAGGGGTGGTCCATTACTTTCGGAATGCATTCTATACCAAGTCTCCCTGTGGGCCCTAGTTAACGTGACCCCTCGCACGGCGCACATTTTCGGGCCGCGCACGCGAACACCATATACACCACCACTACAAATGAGGTTTTTGAGCCACACCAAATAGCTGTAGATACGAAATAAATTAGTGGAGTACTAAATACGATACTACGAACAATTTGTACTATTTGAATTTGGCCGGAGTAATGATATTCCGGCCACCACGTGACTGTTTGGGCGGGAGATCAGATGAAGCTCCGTGGGCTACACCACCACCCACGGGGCTACCCACGGCAGCACCCACTTTCTTCTGACGCTTTGATTGCTTTGGGAGGGGGTTTGAAGCTTTGCGCTTACCTTTTTGGGCAATTTGGAGAGCTTTCTCACGGTTTCTGGCCTCTCGTTCTGCTTTCTTTCGGGCGGCTTCGGCAGCGCGTTCAGCCTTCTCCTTCTCCTTCGCCTTCTTGATCCTATCTCTCTCAAGACGGGCCTTTTCTGCCTGTCTTTCCTTCACCTCTCTCTTCTGCTTATTTGCTTCCTTGTTATCTGCTTTTTTCTTGATATCTGCCTTCTTTTCCTCATCTTTTCGGCGTCGTATTTCGCGTGCAACCTGGAGGTCGGCAGGAGTGAAGATTTTAGCATCAGTGGCTTGTTTCTTCTTGCCTGAGAGAGGCAGGCGCCGGCCATTGCCTGTACGCTTATTTTGTATATCAAGTGATGCAAGTAGCCCCTCGTTCTGAACCTTTAGAAGCTTGTTTTCCACCATAGCGCGGTGAAGGGGCACCAAGAGCTCTTGGGCTACCTCCTGAGTGCCCTGGCGTACTGCGTCCTTAAGTAATTGTTCCACACGCCTCCAATCAGCGGGAGAGAGATGAGATGGGCCCATCTGATCCGTCTGCTCTGGTGGTGTTGTATACTTGAACTTTTTGGTGACTACTGAACGATCCATGGGCCATATACCAGTGGCTTCGAAAGCCGATAGTATATTCTTTTTGGTGAAGGCAGAAGCGTACGAGGCTTGAAAAAAGCCATAGAAATCAGCTTTCTTGACCGGAAGCAGTCCCATAGATTGTTGTTGGAACCGAGAGAGTTCAGACGAATAGGCCCGCGAGAGCGGCCCAAAAAGCCCAACATCGAGAGGCTGAAGAGTATGAGTTGAATGGGAAGGATACACCGAAATCAGTATACGTTTCTGGACCGCGTATTCCAAAAATTCCATCGTCAAATGGCTCCCATGGCCGTCGAGGCAGAGGAGTCTCCATTGCCTCCCAGCTTTTCGTCTTGTAGCTTGGTGGAACAGCTTTAACCAAGCCAGCCCAAGCTTGTTATTGGTCCAGCCTGTTGGTGTTGAGGTGAGGTTTACTGAGGTGTCCTCAGGGGGTATGTCTTCCACCCAGGAGTCGTACAGATTGAATCCCTCACTAGGGTAGATAATAGTAGTAAACAAGACCGTCCCATCTGCACAAATAGTCGGCAGGATCGTTAGCCACTCTCTGTTGCCGTCTTGGATGGCTGATTTTGACCCATTCTGAGCCCAGAGTGCCTTGCTAAACACCCTCTTGTCTTTCATCTGAACTCCGATCATAAACCCCTTTTCATCCATATTAAACGTCAAACTTGGCTCAATGTTGAAATCCTTCATTCTCTGATACAGTAGGTCAAAGTACGACTCATATTTATCACCAGAATCAGCCTGGTGGCGTGTACGGTCAAGGGGTTGGCCCCATCCAATAATGACATGGTCTTGGTTGCGATGAAGGAAGCGTTCAACCCAGCTTATTGAGACGTCTCTTCCAGCCAGTTCTGACCCGAAATTTTGTATCATCTCTCTTGTAGGTGGGCACCCGTTTAGGTGCAACTCCTCAATATATTTTACAAGCCCTAGCTCTTGTGGTGGTGGTACTGCAAGCCTGTCTTTGTCACGGGCTTGTTTGGGCTTCGAAACACCTCTCCATCTTCGGGACACAGCACTGCGAGAACAGCCATACTTGAGAGCAACCTCCTGGTACATGGATTTATCTACTCGGTCGCGCGATTCCAGATCTTCAATAGCCTTATCAACAGCTGTCATATTGGTGGAGTTATGTTGTGTTGAAGTATTTGGGTGGTCTGGTGTTCCAGTCTTGGCGCGTGCGCGGCCCGAAAATGTGCGCCGTGCGAGGGGTCACGTTAGGTCGGGAAGCCTTGCATGATCTCGACATGTCAGCCTTGTGGGTTGGCACGGATCCCTTGATTTTACCCGCACCGCCTGCGGAAGGGGCCGGGAGCGGCTCTGCGTTACAGTCACTTCGTTTGTAATATATCGTGTTGTCGCAGGTATCGTTGCAGCACAGGCAGGTCTTGGCGCAAATTTGGTATCCCATGGTTGTTGCCTAACGTCCTCGGTTACTGCACCAATAGCTGGCTCTCCATCTACTTGAGATGGTCGTGCTTGTTGACCAATGGTTTCCGCGATGTGCACGATCATTATCATGGGGATTGCACTTTGATCGATTGGTGCAGTGACCAAGGACGTTAGGCAACATACCATGGGCTAAGATAGTGACTTAGCAGTAAATGGGGGCGGGAAGGGTTACAAACGCCAAGCCTCGAGCGAGATTCTACTGGTAACTAAGCTTGCCTACTAAAATCTTGCCTGCCTAAGTACGATCTTGGCGCAGGAGGGATGTGTCGTATGGGAACCGCGCCGCAATCTTCTTGTCATACAAAATAATAGTGGATCTGGACCTCAAATCGTTATGCCACGGACTATCAATTTCCGGCAGGGATCGTCTTACCGAGGGATTGACTGTATGCAGGTCCCATGGCGGCACAGTTCATGTCCCCACTCGAATGTTCTGAGGAAGAGGCCATGCTGAGGTTCTGACCTGATATGAGATAGGCTAGCGAAACGTACCTATGTAGAACGTGGAGCACTTTCTTGGTAGGGTAGGAGAGAACAGCCCGAAATAGCTTACCGGGTAATGTGACTGCTGCCCATGACTAACCATACTCATCTCCGATGCATCATTGCGGCGTGGTAGTCTCGACTCTACAGATTTTTGGCTTGTCGAGCTGCCGAGGCTGAATTATACGTATGGTTTTTCTAGTTCATGCTGAGGCTGCTTGAGGATTTACTTACTACTCGAGCCTAGTAAATATTGAATGTTCAAGGCACAACGGGGCGTATCGCCGAGTTGCAGAGCCTAGGACGGTTGTCTAGTATGCCGCGAAATAACGTGCCCAGGGGCAAATTCTTAGGTTGAACAACAATACGAGGCACTAGTGGCTATACCAATCTAGAGCTCGAGAACTTCAAAAGTGTATAGGTAGCTCATTGACGGTCCGGTCGCAAATTGAGGCTACAGTCACTTCCGTCTTCGATTCTCATATCATCCTTGCACAAACCGGCAATCGCCACGAACAGAGCTGCCATGATACATCTTCGTGTCCAGCGACTGGCCTACCTGGTCACCGCAATACTGTGCACCAAGGCATATATCGTTGATCCTCCTACTACAGCGGCGGCGGACACTGTTTCTGATTGCTCCAACTGGCATGTTGCTTCAACCATAGAAACTTGCGAGGATATCGCAAGCAGCTGGCTAATCACAGCCGCAGCTTTCTCCGCATATGTGAGGCACTTACTCTCATCGCAGCTGCGAGTGTATGCTGATGAACCCAGAATCCGTCACTTGGTACGAGCTGTCGACTTGTCCTGGGCAACTCCTACTGTGTCGAACGAAACTTCGGTCTGACTCCGGAAACGCCGGAAACGCCTACAAGCTCAGCAGCACCGACAGCTCCAACCGCGACCAATGGAGTCGCTACTCCCAGTCCGATACAGAAAGGAATGGTCGACAATTGCAACAAATTCTATCTCGTGGTCAAAGATGATACATGCTGGGATATCTCTACCAAGTCTTCAATCACATTGGATCAACTGTACGCGTGGAATCCTGCCGTTGGCAACGAATGTAAGTCGCTTCAGACATCGACCTACATCTGCATCGGTGTGATTGGAGGATCCACAAGTCCCAGCCCGACATCGAAACCCACATCTTCGCCATCCCCAACAACTCCTTCCAACGGTGTCAACACTCCTTCACCAATTCAATCTGGCATGACTCGCAGCTGCAACAAGTTCTATCTTGTAACAGACAAAGATACTTGCTATGATATCGCCAAGGCCAACAGTATTTCCCTCGATCAATTCTATGCTTGGAACCCCGCCGTGGGCAGCACATGTGCAACACTCGCGCTCAAGAACTACGTGTGTGTCTCCATCATCGGCTCCACTCCCACGACCTTCATGACCGTACCGAGCCCAACCACCACCAAGCCGTGGGAAAAGCCTCCGCTGTGTTACTTCGACCTCAGCAAAGGCCAATACATCTGTCCCTCGGCTACACCTACCCCGACCAAGCCAGCCAACGGTATTGCGACGCCGACACCTTTCCAGGCGGGAATGACGGGCAATTGCAAGAAGTTCCACAAGGTTGGTGGGGGCGATACCTGCTGGTCGATTACCCAGCAATACAAGGTCGACTTGAACGACTTTTACAAGTGGAACCCTGGAGTTGGGAGCTCGTGCGGTACTCTTTGGCCGGACAATTATGTTTGCGTTGGCATATGATAACTATTATTCTACAATATTTCTTATGTATATTCATATCCTTGTGGGTAGCATCGTACCGCACTTAAACACGTAATGTATGAAAGGGAAGGGAGATATGCGGTCAATGCTATAGGAAGAGGTCTGTGACTGATTGTGGACTCGACAGACAAGGGGATGGGGGTTTGGGAGGGTATGTGTACTTCGTAGTGGTACCCCACCACACAGGGGCAAAACCTGTCGACGTACTTTAGTGAAGACGATATTCTTCTTTTGTATATATCAAGACATAATAGAAGTTGCTTCGGGTAGCTTAATTTCAAATCAAGACATGGTTACACTCTTTGAGCTCTTATATAAATGACCGCTTCCACTATTCACCATAGGGCCAAAAGAGCTGTTATACCCCCGAGACCTGGAACGCTTCTTGTACTATGTACTATGTGAAAGGCAGTATATACTTCATCCAATGCTCTTTCGTATCAACCTTCCTCCACTCATCAATACCACCCACCACTCCATTCTCGTCTACCTCCCACTCGCCGCTCCGTACCATCTCAAGCCAATGCTCCAAGATCTGCACCAACTGTACCCGATGACCAACGACAAACGGATGCTGACCCATCTGATATACATCTGCGAAGGTGTTCTGTGCTTCGACGTCTTCATCGCTGTTCTCCTGATTCTCGCCAAAGATTGCTCCGTCGCTTGTCCTGGCATGGCCATTTTCTCCAATCTCGTGTGGGAGTACCAGTGTACATTCATCTTCGAATGCGTTGTTGTATGATGGGTCGGTACATGAGAGATATAAGCCAGCAGGGTATTGGTCGACAAGTGTGAATGGCCAGCCGAATGGACACGACTCGTTGGGAGCAGGGGCCATGCATATCGCGTCACCCTCTGTCGCGCGGAATAGGAGCAGCGGCAACGTTTTGAAATGATCAGATGGGACATGACCTTCTTCTGTCTGAGTGATCCCCCGGAGAGATGCAAAGGGTGCTTCCATTTGACATCCTCTGGGTATCTGAAGTCCTGGGGCGATGAACTTAAATCGGGGAAGTTTGGCAGCCCTGGCGAACTCGTACGAAAACCCCTCGCGGCGGGCGTCAGGACCAAAATCCTCGTCTTCGAGCAGGGAGTGGTCCAGTGTCTTGCGTCTCGCAGATCCAGGCATACGTGACTCGATCTCGTCGACAAGAGAGTTGAACGCGTCAACCGTGTCTTGCAAGGTCTGCTGACTATATGGGACAAGCGACCAAGGCTCATTCTCGCCGCCATTAGCTGTCGCGATGATCTTGCCATCTTCAATCAAGGCCCGCCATGCTTCTAGCACGGTGTCAAGGTAGTGCCATTGGATGCGCCCATTGCAGATGATGCCGCAATCGTCGAGAGTCTCACACAATATTGCTGAAGAATCTCGCTGGTCAAATCTAATCATGTACAATCAGCCTGCTGCTCTGATCTGTGCGAAAGTGCACATTGCCTCAGCATACTCATACTTACGCCAGGCCAACAGGATGCGAACCAAATAGGTGCATAGCATACAATAGGACGAAGTTGTGCTCGCCTTCATCCGACCATACTGAGTTTAGAGGTTCTGCCGCCTCGAAGAGAGATTGGGGATCATGAAGGCCGCGGACGTAGTAGAAGAAAGAATAAGAGTCGTGCGCAACGTATGCTCCCTCAAGGAACGCAATGAGATCTGGTGAAAGACGGTCGCGTACTTCTTCTGCTTCAGTGCCATAGTGATCGAACCAAGTTTTGCATTGTTCATCAAAGTCCTCGTTTGTCTTGCCGGATGCTAGCCATCCGTGCTTAAGGATACCGTTGTGTAAGTCGATGCATTTGTTGATGTCCATGATAGATTGTGTTTGACTCAGAGTGGCAAGAATCAACGCGCAACCGGATTCATGCAATAACCATGCTGAATCGGCTGTTGCGAGCCCCCGAAGTCGTGAAATAATTTGCGATTGGTAGCCTGGGCTAGCTTGTTGACTGGGTAACGCCAGATCTTGCAGCTGGCCATGAGGCCTATGCGCACGCGTGGAACAATAGACATGTCCAAAGTCTCCCGTGCGGCGTTCCGGCATCTGCGATAGCCAAGATAAGCTCCACGCCTATCTCCTTGTACGAAGGTATAAGATGTTTCCTAGTCTGTTTGGGCGCTGGTCTCCACGGGCATTCGATAGAGTTGAGAGCTGGCTGAAACGACGCGCAATCGGGCAGATATGCGTATAATACATCCTTAATCTCGTCGTCCTACTCGATGTTGACTTTGAGACTTTCGAGTGATACTGGGAGGATACTGGCTAATGGAACAGCAGGTTTGGCTGCTGTTTCATAGTCCCTGAATAGAACGATATCTGAAACGTCAAGATGCTTGGGAACGTGGAAGGTGCGAAGACTTCCCAACGACGGTACGTCGCTCTCCATGTCGATTGGCCGCGTGCAGTCCATTTCGAGAACAATGTTGCAGATTAAGTAGAATCTGTCCTACTAATGGAAGACCCAAATCTTGTAGAGATGGATAGGGGTCAGGTTGGGTAGAGTCCCTCCACCGACAAGACAGTGATCGTAGCGCAGTACAGATCTGTACGACTCCAATGACGACCGGCATCCAACCGACATTCGACCTTCATATACATCGATCGAAGCTCTTCAAGAGCTACCTCAACTTGTGAGTGTGATCCTAGACTAGGCTCTCGTACATAGAGGAGCAAGAACTTCTCCAGGACACTAGCTTGCCCAAGCGTGCTGCCCTTGTCCACTGCTATTCCCACGGCTCCCCAAGGGCCAGGAGTCGTCCGCAGTCTTTGCAGGCAAGTTTTTCGAGATAAAGTCTTGAAAGCGAGGATTGCAAGGGCTTCTAAGCGAGTTGTAGCCACTTCTTATAAGTTGTTCGCCAGCAACATGATTGCTGTCAGCGCAAGAAAAAGGGGATTGAAGCTTTTGATGGCGCACATGATGTTCCATACCCGAGCTTGTTTGTATTCGCGGTTGTTAAATGTCTAAAAGTCGAAGTGCGAGTGTAGCTTATTCTGATGGTACATCCGATCCATGCCTGCAATTGACTATCCAGCTCTTGCTATGATGTCTTGCATCCGATTCAACTGGTCTATTTATAACGTAGCAAGTCGTTGGCTCAGACGATTCACCACTCCGGTGCAAGTACTCGACATGTTCAATGTGTTGAGCAAGTTTTGGCCTTCCTTGCAGCGTGCGTCGTAAGCAGAAAGCGACACTGGGATTGTGTACAGTATTGATGATAGAGCGATATAGAATCGGTGTAGTCAGGACTGAGAGACTCCGGCATGTCAAGGCCAAGCTATGGAGGGTTGTCACTACCTGCAAATTGTGTGTCTGGCGATCGAACTCGAGTATTCGATCAAGGTCCACGCCACGTACAACTTGGAGATCCGACAGAATCAAGAGCAAAAGCTCTGTAGGAAGTGCGCCAATGGCACATGAGCGCGTCGCATCTGCAGGCTCCATAATGGGATCACATTTGGGGATGCTGGAGCGTGAATGTGCCGTCAGTTGTACCAGGTGGGTTGTGTCTACAATTGCCAAGAGACTAGCCCAATCCGATCACAGGCATCGGCATTTTATTCCTGAAACTTGACCCACCACAGCCCGCAATGCGAATTCGCCTTGACAACAGCATATGACAGGTGGTTCCCTCATCTCATACAACCTGAAACGCCAGATGCGCAAAGGAGACGGAATGTGCCAGCTGCCTAGCTTGTCAAATTCGACATATTACCCCGCAATGTCGACACCACACTGGCTGTGGATATTGCTCCCTCACAACGTGTGGGATTTTGCCCATGCACGAATTGCAGTACCTCGAGTCCATGGTTACATGGACGAGGTCAACAGGACTGAAGCGTCCACACTTGCGACAGATGAACGCAAAACAGTTGAGAGCTCACCCGTTGTGAAGTCAATCACCTCCTTTGTACGTCTTAATCTTGATCCCACGCGAGAGACAGACATGCCGAATTTTGTCTGTAGAGGTGCCCCTCCCTAATTTGCTGCGCTTGCTTTTCATCATGGCGTCGGGGAAACCTGGTGGCGCAGCGTATCTTGCGGCAAACAAGATGAACGAAAAAGTCGAGCCGAGGAATTGGTTACTTCAAGTTGTCTGCCCTGTGTTGCGCCGAGTTGTACTCTGGCCACATCTCAATTTTGAGGAGGTCTTCCATCTTATAGGTCTGCGTCGTGGATCTGGAGTAGTGTGATGCTGGAGAGCTCACAGAAGCGCATTTGTTCGGAACTTTATGGTAAAGGTCACGACAGGCTGACCGAGGAGCAATATGCGATGCATAAATGAGGTACCCCCGAACATCTAGTAAAAGTTTCGCAGGAAGGCCTGGCAAAGAGGGTGTGGCCATGATTCATCCCTGTACTCCTGTTGTGCCATAGGAAACATGGTCGATAATCAATACAACATTGCTACCACAGTATGGGTCCCATTCGATCACACGTAATATAGCGTAGATTTTGTCCTCTAGCATATTACTGTTTGGGTGCTTTGATGCCGATGAGGGCTGTGATCGTGTGTCCAAAAACGGCCGTGTCAATGGATCCAACGTCCACGTTCCATCCCGGATGACAGCTGCCCGATTGAAAGCAGCTGCCCTGGATTCTGACTGAACTTTGTACCGATCTTCTGAGGGCAGCTTTGCATGATAATACTGAACATTATACTGAAAGCGGAAGTCTTTTGTCTTTGCTGACCTTAGCGTTACCACACATCTCCATTGAAAAACCGTTTAGTTTGGTCATTGACTTTGGCAAAAGCAATTCACGCTCCCTTCCGTTTATAGTAAAGAGCGATGATCCTGTCCGCAACCGGCACAGCTATCGAAGATTCTCACACGTTGACACGTTGAACCCGATTGTTTGTATCCTTCTTGTGATGACTACCATAGCTATCAGTAATAGTTACTGGGTCCTCCGGGACGATTTCGTGCACCAGGTTAGAAACCACTTTATTCGAGAAGGTCATGTGGAGCTTCCCAGGATGGTTGAACTCCGGTTAAGGAAAAGGAGATCTCAATTGTCTCTCCTCAATGATAGAGCACGCGCTTGGTGTCTTAGCTGACTGAACGTACTGCACTATAGTAGGACCATGCGCGTGGTACTGGACAGCCTGGACGCCGATGCGGCTGCCGTCGTTTGCGAAGCTAGCAGGCTGGGTGATGTTGGAAGAGCTCATACTAACCGCACCAACGAGCCTATGAATACGCCGTAAGGAAGGCGCAAGAGGTGTAACAGCGCGGGCTTAGGTCGCATGTCTTCGACGGCCAGCATGTGCTGCGAGCCGCAGATACAGCCTTGTGCGGACGACTGTCCAGGCTGTGCTGCCGCTTCGCAAGGCAGTGCTGACTGGTTCGTTCGCGAGCATCCCCGCAGCTAACGTTAGGGCGCAGATCTGCTCATGATAATTACGTTAGCGCGTGAATCATGAAAAGGGTCGGTCCAGAGCCGCCTTCCTAGGTAGCTGATGAACTAGGATCAGCTTTGCACCGACCAGTTGTTCTTCTGGTACTGTCTGGACTAATTAATTGCCATTCTTCACGGCGTTATCGCAGATCATAGATAGCTAGGCTTACTGTCAGCTTATGTAACAGCCAGGCTGACACTTTGCGCGTCCTACACATCAGAGCATTACACGTCATTCACTTCTACAGTAGTTCTAATGTCACCTTTAGGTCAGGCTCACGAGAAAGCGTTCGCGCTCGACTGCAGCAATCACGACTGCAGCAATCACAACCCGACGCGCCCGCACTCAGTACGACCACAACTGCCGCGACCACGACCGTCAAACCTGTGCCTCTCACACACGCTGCTGTGTATCGCCATTGCCACCCACGTCAGATATATCAAAATAATGATAGAGGGCAATGGGTCAGCATCTTTGTGTGCTTTATGACACAAGATGTGCAGTCATCATCCTCAAATTGTGCACCGCAGGGGGGATAAGAGGCACATAAGCACCATACGATTGTGTTGCATTGCCGTGCAGCAGCATAACAAGCGATAGAGGGCATGTGAGATAATCTAAGTTCTAACCACAAGTTGAATTGCTTTACGTTTATGCTGCACCCAACACGCCCCTCTTCATTATCTGTCTACCCACAAGGGCCTCAAGCGTCTACCACATTTTCGCCACTGGAGCCCTCCAAGGTTTATCTGCGACTGCATTCTCTACGACCGTCATGCCGCTTGTTTCCATGGACACATCATACATTGGTTCTGGCTCAGGGTCTGACTCTGGCGCAGTATTGTTGCTCTTTCTGCCACGCTTGCCCGTAGTTGCGGTCACCTCTGCATCCAATGGTGTACTCTTGGGTTTCCGACCCCTTCTCGCCTTACCCTTCGCTTCTTTGGCAGCTACTTTCTTAGCACGCTTTGCCCGTTCTTCTTGAAGATCTTCAAATGTCACCACCCTTGCCACACTAAGAATGGCCGACTTCGTTGCTCGGCGGGTTTTAGCTTCGTTGTTCTTCTGCGCAAGGAACTGAATGTGGTCTTGGTCGAGAGCCTCCCTAGCGAAAGACCTTTCTGCAGCATTACCGAGCTTCTTCATAAGCTTTTGCTTTCGCTGTCTGCTTGCCTCATCATGGGGTTCTAGCTGATCTGATTCAGGAGCAACACAAGCTCTTCGGAGGAGGTTGGTGTTGCCGGTGTTTGGACTAACTCATATTGTGAACACTGTCTGCTGGCTTCGATGGCGGTATGGTTAGGCAGGGCGATCTCTAGTTTAGTGATAGTTCTGAGCACTCTATCTGGGTTGTACGGAAACAACCCGGCTTTAGCCCATCCTGCGAGAACGTTCTTCTTAATCAGCGCTCTAGTCCTAGCCGGACTATATAAGGAGGTAAAGTGTTCCTTGTTGATTGTAGTTACACCAGAACGGTACAGTTGCTCTACCTGCTCGCGATACGCCGTCTTGAGTGGTCCGAACACGGCTACATCGCAGGGCTGGAGCTTATGAGATGTATGAGAAGGTAGCCGGCATAGAATAATGTTATTCTCAAAGCAGAATTCTAGAATTTTAAGTGTCTCATGCGTTCCGAAGCCATCGTAGATTAGTATCTATAGTTTACTGTTGGCACGAGGTTTTGTTTGGGGATCGAATACTTATTTTATCCACGGTAGGCTGATGTAAGAGTCGTTATATCCGCTTTTAGAGAAAGCATAGACCCAACCAGGGGTGTCAAATTTAGTCCAGTTATCCCAATGCGTAGAGGCCAGCTAGATTATCAGTGGTTCGAGACACTCACCACTTGCCGATATGCATTCTATAGCGGTCACCATGGTACGCTTAACACCGGCGCCCCAGTAGTCTCGCTTATCGCTCTTGTCTACGAGGACTGTAACAGATCCGAGCATAGAGAGCATAACGCCTGTCTCGTCCATATTATAGACGTTCTCAGGCCTGATCTCAGGCCTTTGGAGCTCTGGTCTAATCACCTTAAACCACTGAGGTATTTTATCCGCTATGTTGTTGTCATGCCGCTTCCAGTCCATCGCACTAGTTTTCCTCGATCTCAGTTGTGGGTGGCGGCGCCTGAAGGCTTGAGGCCAGTTCTTGTTCGGCGGCTTAGTCGCTTTCGTCGTACAGTGTCGGCGGGCAAGGCTAAAAGCCAAGGCTGGAATGTACTTCACACGGATAGGAGTACCTAGAGCTGCCATTCGCAATATATGCGTAACGAGAGCCTTCTCCTCTGGAGGGGTAAGATATTGCTGCCGTTCGGCTTTCGTCTTCGGAGTTCCCCTTCCCTTCTTGTAATACCAGGCGGTTGTGCGGGGGAGTTTACGTTCTGTTACTGCAGGCTGCAGACCATAAAGTTCTGGATGCAGTCCTTGCACGTTATCGTGGCTGGTTCGGTCCATAGTTACCTACTGTGTCGATGCTTCTTACGAGTGCACGAAGCGCAGCATCACGCATAGCTGCGCACCCCAGCCAAGCGAGACAAAAATAGAACGAACAGGTGCTTGACATATTTCAGCTAGACAGATGAAGAGTAGCGTGTAAGACACCGCTCAAGGCGCTAAGCCACTGTGGCGCACGGCCAATTCGGTGCCATTTTGGATACGGAGCCTAGGAAGTCGTCTATCACGGCTTGTGTTTGCATGACCTCGGCTACCTCAAGGGTTTCAGCTCGAGTTGCTGCCTGATCGTATTCGCTCAGCCACAGCTCCCAGTTCGTAGCGGAGCGCATAGGTCTGAGGGCGGTATGGTATCTCTCTCGTACTCGTGCCCGCTCTTCATCGAGGTCCACTCCAACTGTGTCTTGGAGGGCCGTTACCCACTCTCGGATTGTTCCGTTCTCGGCACAGCAGCTGAGCTGCAAGTGCGGTGTTACCGTAGTAAGGATGTGTTCGACTGTCTTGGAGAGCTTGTTGTTCTCCTCCTGATAGTCCCTTTCCAGTATCTTATATAACTCGAGGCGGAGCTTGTAGTCCTCTCAGTCTTCCTTGTATGCCTCCTGTCCTTTATCAGAGAGGTCTGATATTCTCGTTAGGGTTGTAGGTGTTTGCGACGCAGTTGTTGGTGTGTCTGTAACGTCTTGAGTCGCTCCTCTCCTCCCCAGTCGGGCTGTATGAGATGATGCAGCTGAGGAGCTGACTACGATGTTCGCTGGTTCGTATTGCGCAACGTCCGGCGGCAGCGGGACTGTTGGTCGTGTACGTTGAATTTGCACTCCTTCGGGATCGGCTATCGGCCAAATGCCTTGTGATTGGCATTTCATCTTGAGTTGTCGGTACCAGGGGATCCAGTTGCTTGAGTCGATAAGGATGACCGTCGCGTCCCTCTGGCTCTGGTTTGGCGTCATTTTCGCTTGGTTTAGTGCTCGTGGTAGAGGCAGTGAGACTCTTAATTGTCAAATGGGATAAGATTTTATAGAATATTAATCATTGTGACAATTGTCTTGTGATGTGTTCTGTTGTTCTTCTGACGCGTACTGTTCTGATTTTGTTGGTGTTGTTCCACCCGAGCATTGTGTTACCTGACTATCCCTAATGATAGTGATCATGACGCAGTACACCGTCCATTTGACACAAGGAGTCTCTTAGTGTGCTTACAGTAATCAAGAACTTATTTCGCTACGTCGAGAGCTTGCCGCAGTACTGTACGGTAGCATCAAGCCTGGAATACGGCCTCCGTCCCATGACAAGAGTGCACTTCTCATGACGCACTGACTGTAAAAAGCCTAGTCACTATCACCCCAGATTGTCCCGGAGCAAAAAACTGCAAGAGATTGCTTCTGCACATGCAACTTCAACACGAGAGGACACAGTATTGTAGAAGAATGGTAGCAAGCACGGTATTCCACCAGCGATGACCAGGACCCGCAGGCTGACTACTGAAGTTAAGTAGTCGCGCTTAGATTAGATCACTCTACACTTGAGATCTACTTCGCAAAACTCCTTAGTTCTTCCAATCCATCAGCTCCGCCTGAGTCCAAGCCCACAGCTTCTCAGCCAGCTCTACATCCTCAGTAAGCGGCGATCCCTTTCCCCTAACACCGATGGGCTCATAGTACTCCCCACTCTCTACCTCAGCGCTGGTCGCTCCCCACAACTGGTTCAAGACGCCCTCTTCGATATCGACAGCCGAGAAGAAAGAAACGATGGGCACAAGCATCTTCGCGAGCATGAAACTCTGTCTCATAGTCGTGCTCAGATTCGTGTTCACCATGCCTGGATGTATAGCCACTGACTTGATGGTCGGATAGCGTTTTGCAAGCTGTTTGGCGTATAGAATATTCGCTAGCTTCGACACACCGTATTTGGTCAATGGTTGCGAATCGGGATCGTCGGAGTGCAGCTTTGAGAAGTCGATACCGCACTTTGGGGCTCGAGTGTGCGAGTGCGATGTGAGAGTGACTATGCGGACGTCTATGCCAGGTTTGGACTGTTTGGCAGTCTTCAACAGGAGTGGCAGGAGCAAGTCCGTGAGGAGCGCGTGGCCCATGTGGTTCGTGCCGAATTGGATCTCGTAGCCATCGACAGTGCTTCCAGCTGGCACAGCCATGATGCCTGCGTTGTTCAAAAGAACATCCAGGCGAGGGGTTGTCGCAAGAATCTTGTTTGCGGCCTCTTTGACGGATGCTAATGATGCAAGATCTATTTGGATGGGCATCAGCTGCGCTCCTCGGACTGCTTGGACAATCTCAGCGATCGCAATTCGAGCCTTCTCTTCGCTCCGCGAACCAATCAAGATATGAGAAGGTTTGTGTTTGGCGAGTTGCAGGGCTGCTGCTTTTCCTAGTCCTGTATTTCCTGTTGGCATATGAAGCGTTAGTAGGTGGCCCTCGCTTCGGCCCAGTAGCCTCTTGAACAGAGTTAACTTGCCTCCTGTGATGAGAATGACTTTTTCAGAAAGCTCTGGGATTGCTGCAGGACTAAAAGGCGACATGATCGTTGAGATCTCGAATTCAATAAATTGAAGCACTCAAAGTTGTTTGAATGTGTTGTGTGGTAGCGTCACTTCTTCGCTGCCTGCCCGTGGGTTGCCAACATAAGTTAAAGAGAATCGACGCTTCATTACTTCCGCGACCCAACTACTTGCTTTATATGAGCAGATATGTATAGGTGGATACCTCGGCCGATACAAGAAGTTGTGAAGGTCCGGAACTACATTTCGAGCCGATCTCATAGCTGATGTGTGAGTTGGCTTCGCAAATCTGCCAGGCTGATATGTGAATGTCGTAGTCTGATTGGTAGTTGGCTAGGAAGACACCGTGCCGCGTTGTTGCGTAGCTACAGTGAGCCGGCGTGAAGATCGCCCGGGTCCTCTTTAGGAAAGTGGATCTCAAGGCGACTAGCCATATACAGTCAAGCTCAATGGACATGATGACTTCCGACCAGCAGGCTTTCTTTTGTGATCATTGATATCTCTCCTAAATGAACTGTCCCGCGACATGAACTCTTTATGCGGCCATAGTCGCGATCGACCCATCCAATCTTGCAAACATGCCATCGGGTACATTAACATTCTCAGATGAGGCTTCTCGAGGCCAAATCTCCAGTGCCAGGGCCAATTGCAAGATACAACCCGTGGTCATAATCTTTGATAGCAAGCCGCGAGAACTCCGTCAGAAGCGTGCCAAAGATCGCCAGATGTCATCCGGGACGGCATCTATAAAGACATTCGCCTTTGTCAACACGTCTCAGCCAGGCAAAACGGACGAAGCATCTCGCAGGCTGGTCAAAACTCATGTGATGCAGGATGTCCTCTGCCGAAAGTCATGTGCCTCTTCCAAGCCAAAATTGGAATCCCCCACGAGTTTAAACCTCTTCCAGGAGTTCCCCTGTCCTACGGCAAGTTCGCTTAGAGCTCCACCATCCTATTTCCTTGCCTACCCAATCCAGACAGAGCCTTATATGCTCAAGCTAGTCCATGACTGTGTGTATGAGCCTTTTACTTTTTCTCTAAATGGACTTGTGTAGATGTGTATCAAGCTAAACTGATTCTCGATGAGTAGATGCTGGGGCTATGCTTCCGACCAAGAGCAAAATAATTGACTCAGCATGGTTCTCGATGGTCATGACGGATGCTGCCATTTTCCATGCTCTAGTGTCCACGTCAGCACTACTCGGGCTACATGATATGACAGTGCAGAAGAAGCACATGCTAGAGTCCATAAAATTAATCAGTGTCCGCCTGATGGGAGAAGATGCCACATCGGACGCTACAATATGCGCTATACTTTTCATGGCAAAAGCTGAGGTACGTCATTTATTGTATTGAATGCGCACTCGTTGGGAGTAACCGATGTCCCATAGTACTTTCAAGGAAACTGCAGCGCATGGGGTGCGCACATGGAAGGCGTGAAGAGGATTGTCGAACTTAAAGGTGGCATTGGTATGGTGTCATGCATCATACAACAAAAGATTTACAGGTTAGTGTGACATTCAAACCATCAATATTGTACAGCTGTTGACCTTGTAAATATAGCACAGACTCACTTGGTTGTATGGAAATCGGCGCGGTCCCTCACTTCTCCACCATCCACCTTTCAAAACCCTTATCTCCACCTAGTCAGTGTGATCTACCACTGGCCGTAGTCTCACTCGCAAACATCTTTTCATTAGACTCGGACCTCTTGGCTCTGCTCTGCGAAATAAAAAAGCACACTACCTCTTCTCCGGCTGTGCATGAAGCTCCCAGCCTCCAGTATCGCCTCATGTCCTTGTATTCAGCAAGACAGTGTCAGCTACCACTACGCAACGAGCTCACCGCTGGAGAAGAATTTTGCAACCAAACAAGCCAATCACGATCTGAAATCGTACAAGAGTTGCTCCTCATCGGCGTTCTCCTCTTTTTCTCCCTCCCACACAACTTTGAGCTTCCGCCAATCCGTCCGGTCGACTATAGTCTCCTGTTGAGTCGCCTGGAAACTTTTTCTGCCTACCTGTGCTCCGATCACCACATACTGCTTCGCCATCCGGAATTCCTGCTCTGGCTCTGGCTTTTGGGCGAGATTTTCTCTGCATCGTCGACTTCGATGCGAGTACGCGAGCATACATCGTTCCGCCAGCGACTGAGAGCCATCTCTACCATGCTGGGAATTTCATCATGGGAAGACATGCACATTGCGCTGGCCATGATGTGGGCTATTGACCCGATGTATGAGAGACCGTATCGGCGCTTGTGGGAAGATGTGATGAGTGTTTAAGAAGTTTTCACAAGATCTAAGGTTGAACAGACGGTACAGTGACGTAGATCGCCAATGGCCAACATGCCGATAATTTAGATTGCTGTGTTCTAAGGGGGCTGAACATCGAGCTACGTCCGTATGTTCCACTAACGTTGGAGAATTCGAAGTACCTCAGCTAGTACAACCATAATATCCTGCTTGATGAACAAGCCCCCAACCTCCAAATCGTCAGCCATATGATGGTCATGGTCCAGGTCAATGATTACGAGGGAAGCTCCATCTCCCCGAGCTCTATGTACCCACTCCGCAGCAGGATGTACATTCAAGCCTGTCCCCACAGCGATCACTAGATCAAAACCCTCTTCCAACAACAACTCGACATTGTCTAGCGCTCCAGCAGCTAGCCTCTCGCCGAACCAGACGACTCCGGGGCGCAGTAGCTCAGTGCATTCGGGACAGTGGGGGAGCTGAGATGATGTAATCTGCGATTTATCATCGGTGGTGGATAGTGTGTTCAAGAACGGAAGGTCCTCAGGAGTCTCAACGTAGGTCTTGTAATCACATGCTGTACATCGAACACGCTGCAGTGCGCCGTGGATGCCTAGGAGCCTTGACACAGGATGGCTGGTACGCTCAAGAAGCCCTATCATGATTTAGCGCTTCAGAAGTGTTCACTTTCGTAAGGACTTCGCACCATCAACATTCTGATCAACAGTCATCCATCCATCGTGCCAACTAGCGAGGGCCGCCAGTGCATGATGTGCTGCATTTGGCTGCGCTGCCAACGACCCTAACAAACGCTCCCCATAGAAGCTCCATACAGTGACGGGGTCGCTTGCAAATCTTTTCGGAGAGGCGAGGCTTCTCGTATCATTGTCGTTCCAAAGCCCGTTTGTTCCAAGCCAGGTGGCTATGCCAGAGGGGGCGCTGAGTCCTGCGCCAACGATGCCTAGGATGCGTGGAGACGCTCTAAGTAATCCTGCTAGGCGGGCGAAGGCACTGGTATTGTCGGTGTCAGACATGCGGAAAGTAGTATACACAGTCGAAGGTTGAACATGATGCGCTTCCGGGCGCTAAGAGTCGACAACCGCCATCACGACGACAAAACTGCAAGAAGAAAGCAGTGCATCGGGTGGGAATCGAAGGACAGGACCGAACCCGAGGCTAGCCGCATGGATTGCGAGGAATGGCAACGGCTAATTTTACTTGCTGAACCACCGATGCGCGCCAGCGCACTGCACTGCAATGCTTAGCGCCACAGAGTCATGCCATGTAACTGTGCCACAAGGCTATGAGGCTGAAGGACCAAGCAATTTACGCGCTGGAGTCAGCAACGCAGCGATATAGAAACTCATACTCGTTTGGCTTTAGGTTCTGCCAAAGGAAATTGGTTAGCTGGCGGTGTACATATAGGCTGCACTGCAATCGTTAGTGTGGCGAAGAGATAGATAGCAGAATTGTTCAGACTGAGTTTGATATGAGCTACGCGAGCGACAAGGTAGCGCAGTCTATGCGACGAGTGTATGGTGAAGATTCCGTACCGCAGTAACACTGACCAGTACACAGAAGAAATGACCCACTCCTTCTCATCATTATCTCACATTTCACATCTTTTGATGATCTTTCTCATTGCAGCAACCACTGCCCCAAGCACCTCCTAGATGTCAGCAACAAAATGAAATCCACCCATCCTATTCCTGAACAACATGCCCGGATTCCCATTGGGGCCCGAGCTCACCCTCTTCGCCAACGTCCACTCGTTCTCTTTGCTCTTGTCGTATTGCTCAATCGGGCCCAAGTCGCGATCTTCCTCGTCCACGCCATCCCCAGCATAGCCACCACACTCGCTGCGGACGAACTGGCTGAAATGGCTAGCCCGCACGCTACCCGTGCTGTCGCGGACAGGAAGTGGGTGGTGAACGTCGAGTGGGAAGCGCGCAGCGAGGGGTGAGTCGAGAGAGCCTGTGCGTGCGCTGGCGCCGGAGTAGGAGTGGAGACCAAGACGGGCTTCGATGGAGCTGCTGTGGCTGCGTGTGGTGGAGGAGGACACAGTGCTGCTGCTCAGGCGGCTCATATTGTGGAGAGCCATGCGTGTGCAGCCCTGTTGCATGAAGGCGATGGTTTCATCGTCGAGGCTGTCGGGGCGAGCAGGGCGCTCGGGTGGAGGGCCAGGGCGCTTGATGAAGGGCACGGTTATGGGGTTCTCGGGGATCGGAGGGCTGGAGTACTGCTGGACGAGCATAGGGCGGGAGATCCTGCCGAGGGGACGAGACAGGTTGATAGACGAGCGAGAGCGACGGGATGAGTGAAGGGCAGTAAGAGCGGGGCGTCGCGGTGGCGGCTCAACGAAGTCGACGGGGATCTGGGGAACTGGCGGATGTGGTGGAGATGAGGTGCTTGGGGTTCTATTGCCAAACAAGCGAGAGCCTATTTACATCAGTATGAATCAAGACATAGCAAATGATAGTTAAGATTGCTCACTCTTAGATCTCAATTTGCCGAAGCTGGGACGAGGCTTCACTTTCCGCGCATTCGCCTCTGGAGAGACAAGATCGTCATCTCCGGCGACTTGCAGCAACAGCTCCGTTGACGACGAAGCTTCTGCCGAAGGCTGAGGAAAGCAGAAAGACGAGTTTGAATCTGCCGCCTCGCCTTGCGATTGAGGAATCTGAGCTTGCGCATCCAAAGCCAGAGTGGATGATGATGCGTTGGAAGGTGGAGGGGGCAGCGGCTTGTCGATTTTGTCATTCTTGCGCACAAAGAAACGCGATGCTATAAATGTTAAACAGAAGCATCTTATAGCGTGAAAACGACGTACGCTTCTTCTTGGTGTGGCTCTCAATACCTGCATCGAAATCGAAGCTACCACTCGATTCGGTATTGGCGACCTTCTCATCCTGACTGGGCTGCTCCTTGAAGAATCGTGATGCTTTCGAAAGTATTAGCAAATGAAATCAGTCACGGTATGGTTGGACGCGCGTACCTTTGCTCTTAAGACTCTTCATCGTGTCGTGGCTGAGTTGATAGCTAACCACAGCCGGAGAATGGAGGAAGCAGAAGCAGAAGCAGAAGCAGTGGAAGCCAATGAACAGAGCAATTGCACTGTTATATGTTGGCAGTTCGGCGGTTGAGGGTCTAGGAAATGATAGTCGAACAATTGTGTGGCCAGGTTAGCGGTGATGAGGGTGAAGTGAACTCGCAACGGAACAACCTTGCAACGCGCCATAACACCTTTGGTCGCGCTTTATGTAAGCAGTCTCTCTTTCTAAGAGCAAGAAGTGAAAGCTAATTGTGCGCAAACATTTTGTACATGCAGATCAATTCTGTTGTGATGACGTCAAGCCACGTGGGAGTGAAAGTACAAAGGCAAGAGCGTCGGGAGGAAGACCTGGCTGCTATTCGTCTCCCGTAACAAAAAAAAACCAGATCCCGTCATCTTCAACGTTCTCGTCCTTCTCTTCCCTAACCCCATCTTCACCATCTTCATCGTCTTCAAAATCTTCATATTCTTCTTCTTCATGTTCTTCTTTTCCTCTACATGGTAATGCGCCACAGGCGTATCTCTTTTCTTTCCAGCTCCGCTTGTTCTCTCTCCTGTATCATGTATCTCACCCAGTCAGCCACTGCCTCCTGTCGTATCTTCGTCATTGCATCAATATCCTTCTCCAGATCCATGAGTTCTTGTTCCAAATCCCTGTTTGGGGCGGCAACGAGGCGCAACTCAGTCCTCGTAAAGTTGTCCTTGCACGGTTTCCAAACGTAGTCTTCGTTCCATCCCCAGTCGCGCGGTTTGTTTGCATAAAAATCCAGAAAGCCCATTCCGACTAGTATCTCCACGCGCTCGATACCTTTCTTGAGTGCTTTCTTGCAACATGCCACTAGCCCACGAAGCCATTCTTTCTTCCAGAACTGGAGTGGGAATTGGATTACCAGACGGTTCAGGTTTGAGCAAACTTTATCTTTGCGGTCTAAGAGAGCGTCCAGAGACGGCAAGAAGACGCTTGGAACAAATTTTGCCAGTAGTTCGCCATTGGGTAATTCAGAGGCAGGATGGGCCCTTGTAAGCCAAAGCTCCTCCAGACTTGTGGGGATTGCTCTCCACAGCTGGTTCAATCTCCAGGTTTCCGTGAAGTCTGTCTCAACCTCAGCCAGTTCGTCGAAGTAACCCTCATGACCCCAAATGAATGCCGGGGCAACTTTGAGGCGCTTGAGAGCGGTGAAGTCGGTGAAGGAGCATGCACTGGGCTTATTATTCCTATCGTGGTCCGAATTCTTGTAGGGGTATGACTCCGTGACGCTCAGACTAAGCTGCTCGAGTGTATTCTGATGTGCCACCAGACTTTGCATTATACGAGGATGATCAATGCTGCGGCCGAAACTCGGGTCCCCTATCTCGCAGTCGAAGGACCGGAGCTTGCTGGGTGTCATTGCAGCCATGAGGCACTCGAGATTTACCGGATCCAATTTTACCATGCGGAGGTCGATGGTTTCGGCACAACAGGACTGTGGCTGTAGTCTTGCAAAGGCGCTGGTGTCTAAACCCTCATTCGTGAAATCATCGTTCAACTTCCAGGCGAAGAAGTTGCGTAGACTTGGTAGCAGCAAGAACGTCGTGGCATGAATGGACCCGAATGAGGATGAATCGTTGCTGCCCTTGACCATGACGTCGACACCGAAAGAAGATCTAGGTACGCGTTCTGAACCAGCTTTGGCTCCATCGATGTACAATGGCTGCTGTTGTTGTGTGATGCCGCTGGCCCTTATACGTTCGTTGATCTGAGTGAAAAGGGTGTAGAATTGTGCATGTTCGTCGTCTCCAAAGTCGATGTCGAGTCGTTGAAGAGCAGGAAGATGCGCCAGAAGTAACGCAAGAATGGCATCCTCGTTGTCATTGTGCTTGATGATGTTGTACCACCAGTTGGCTTCCGCGTTGCCGAATCCGAGCTCCGCACACCTGGTCCTCAAGACCTCCTCTTCCACTTCTACTGAAACATGTTCAACCCATCGAGGACGTCGAGTAATGATACCCTCCTCGGATCTCCATGTTGCGCGTACATAGAGCCTTTTGACAAGAGCCGCGTGATTGTCAGAGGTGAGAAGGAGATATGCAAGGCGAGCGAGGTCGAATCTCTTGTCTAGCTCCAGACTGGAATATATGCGAGGGACGACAAGTCTTTGCATGGTCTTTGACACACGGCATAGATAGAAAAGGGTGTCATAGTCCGTGCACGTGACTATGTGGTCAAGCAGCTCTTCCGGCAAACGTCGCTCTATAGACAGGTCCATGGAGGCCGGATTAGCTTGTTTCTTTTCGAGTTCTCACAAGCTCCAAGGGGAGCGAATCCATGGTTCGAGGCGTAGTATAGTGCCGACAGAGCACTCGAAGGCGCGAGGCTAGCCGCTCGAAGTTTCGAGATCGACGGAAAGAGGAGGTCGTGGAGGAGGCACTTGTTTGTGGTTGGCAAGTGTTTACATTCTGCGCGATATCGCAAATGTTTGATTGTGGGGAAGTCCGGGGGCGGAGGTTAGGCGGCGTTGAGTAGTGGTACGGTAGGTGTGTAGTTAGTCACAGCCGCTAGCCCGTTTATGACAGATCAGAAAGTAATGGGCTGGACGTATCAGAAGAGACAATCACTTCTGTGCGACCGGCGACTGTGCCAGTCCACGTAACGATTTAGTTGCATCACCAAGAATGTGGAAACCATCATTTTGTATTAGGCATGTCTACCCCAACCGCCCCTAGGCAGTCAGAAGTAGCATGTCATTATTTTTATTGATTTTTATTCGTGTTAGATCGGTGTTGTAGATGCTCAGAAGCAAGTCATGCCAGGATCCAAATCATCGGATTAGCAGAGCAATTGTCAGAGAGGGCAGACGGGTCCAATAGCGTAACCGAAAACAACTGCCCCCAGAAACACAGCAAAGCGCCATATTCCCACGCCATGAACTGCATAAACACCTCGCTGTTGAAGTGACATCGTGCCCATGCACCCAGTCGTGAGCAGCGCCGAACAAAGAGCCCAATGCAAACCGAGTTCCATGTGTCCCAGCAACTCCTTCACGGTACACGCAAACACCACCCAGAAGCAAAATGGCGCACCAGCCATCAACGGCTGGTGACGGAGTAGACTCCATAGACTCCGGGGACAAAAGAAAAGAGTGGTATGTCATGCGACATGATTGAACGTACAGTGGAAAGTAAAGAACATATAGACAGGAGGAAGTGGGAACATATGGAAAGTAGCTGCCATCGCAAGCCATGCAGAAGACCGCGGAAAATGTGGAGCCGCTACAATCGAACGCCAGACGCATCATCAGTCATCTTGAGATTGAGCATGCGCTTGAGATCCTGCTCCAAAGCTAATGACTCGGGAGTGGAACTGTTGACGGGAGGGGCACCAGCCGCCGGAGGTGCAGAAGAGGAGTGTTTCTTGGCCGCGACTGAGGCGGGGACAAAGGACATCATCGAAGTGGCGGGCTTCTTAGCGGAGGCAGGAGCGCCATTGGCGACCGCTTTGTGTGGCTGATTAGGCGGAGCGGCATTGTTGTGTCTCGCATGGTACGAGCTTGGTCTGGGACCATTGTTCTGCCGCCCTGGTGTCCGTCTCGGGTTGTTTGGAGCCTCGCGGTAGGGTTGATTATAGGGCACCGAGCCACGGCCGGGCCCAGCAGGGACGTTTGGAGCATTAGGAACGTTTGGAACTCCCACCGGCGCTGCTTGGTAGCTCCTAGAGCATGTATTCGGATCCATAGCTCGTGGAGATGAAACAGAAGGAAAGTCTTGGAACATGCCCTGCGCCATCATTGGAGAACCGGCCGTGATCTCGGTGCGCAGACCAGAATTGCGCTTGGAGGGCTCGCCTTTTGCGGCTTTGAACAATGGGGAAAGATTGCGATTACCATAAAGGAAATCAGGATTTTCCGGGGGAGCTGCAGCAGGTGTCGAGGGCCCCGAGACACTGCTAACGCCGGAACGTCCATCACGGAAGGGCGATGGTGTCTCATTATGAGCACCGGGGCCCGAGGACACTTGGGTATCTGGTCGCGGCGAAGTAGCAGCAGTAGGCTTCTTCTGGGACATAGACAGGCGGTTGAGCAAATCCTGCATGACATCGTTGTTGCCTGTCGTTTGGGGGAGATCCTTCACCTGCGGAACCTTGTTGGGGTCCGTTATAGAGCGCATGGTCTGAGGAGAGGCCATGGAGGGCGGAGACATGTGGGCGTTCCTGCTTTCGCCATCGAGCTCGATTGGGAACGGAACATTTTGCGATCCGTATGAGTCCTGCTGATAGGGAGAGGGTCTCACAGGTTGAGCAGGGTTGAAGAATTGCGAAGATGCCGGACTGCCACTCCCGTGCTTGGCTCGTTCCGCGCGGTCGGCTTTGAAGAGCAGGTCCAGTGGGGAGTCGTCGTTGCGGGGAGGGACCGGAATGGGCGCACGCGACGGAGAAGCCGCCAATGAGTTGGGGGATCCCGAGGAGTTCGAGCTGCTGTCTGGAGGGGGCGTTGGCGGGTCCATCCGAGACTTGGCAGGCACTGATTTGGAGAGGAACTTGGGGATAGGCAGGGCAGACGGCGCGGGTGAAGCGTGGAAGGTCGGCCCAGCATATGCGCCTTGGCTCTTCGCCGGGGTTGCGGAAATGGGGTAGCCAGAAGCAGCTTCGGTGTCGGTCAGGGAGGCCAGAGCACCGGGAGGAGAGAAGACGCGGTCGCCAGAAGGCTGCGCGCGCGTGTGCTTCTTGTGGATGCGCGGGCCGTCCGACAGGTGCGCCTCTTCGCCGGTGAACATGGCGCTGTCGGCTGGCGGGGCATTCGCGTGGTGTGAGGGCCGGCTGGGGGATGCGCCTGCCTGGTTGTGCTGGTTGCGACCTCCTCTTGCGCGACGCTGCCCCTGTCTGCCATTGCTGTTCTGCAGCGTCGGGGCGGATGCCGTCTGCTGCGGCTGCGGCTTGCCCCGGGGTGCCCGTGGCGATGCTGTGGCGTGTACTGTCGACATGTAGTGTGTGTGTGTGTCTATGGATGGCGGTGGCGCGACAGAGGTTATCGGGAGGGCCGGCGGCGGACGCTCTTGGATCGGGTTATGGACGGCGGCTGAATGGTTCGGGATGACGAGGATGTCGTGCTGCAGGTCTGGTTCGGGGGTTGAGTAGGGGCGCGAGTATGTGGAGTGTTCATATCCAGGTCGTGTGGGGGAGAAGGGCAAAGGCCGAATGTGATATTGGAGGGTGGTGGTGGTGAGGGAGCGCGTGAGAGACGACGATGGGGCACTGAACGGTGACTGGGCGGAGAGGGCTTAGTCGGGCTGCGAGACGACGCAAACAAGGCTGATGGCCAAGACCGGTGGGCCAGTGACGATTGCGGCGAGGCGGCAAGGCGGCGAAGGCGGAGCGTGCGGGCGGGCGGTTATGCGACACCTTGGGCGACGAGTTCTGGGTGAGAAAGAGTAGCAAGTTTTTTTGTGAACGAAAAAGAATTCAAATTTGATACTTTGCAGGGTCAATTTTATTGAATATGCCTCCCACGTTTCCCTCTTCACTTGATGCTGTGCATGGTAAGGCTTGGCAGCCCTTCCGCTCTAAGGCAACGCAGCTGCAGCCTGCCCATTCACCTCACAAGCAGCAAACTCCCGCGCCATATCACCACCGCCCGAACTCCGACGAAGCTCATCCTCCTTCGTCTCGACACTGCAACCTATTCGGTATCTTTTTCTACCGCCATCCACCGCCACCAGTAGCTTTATCAGCTCCCCGCACACCCCACTCCCACAAAACACCTCGCAGACATGGCCGACATCGACATGGCAGATGCGCCCCCGGCCAAGACGAAGGTGGTCAAGGCCGGTGCCGGCGGCGACAGCGACAAGAAGCGCTTTGAAGTCAAGAAGGTAGGAGCTATAACTCAGCAGTGGCTCACGAGACACGACTAACAACTGACTGCAGTGGAACGCCGTCGCTCTCTGGGCCTGGGACATCGTCGTCGACAACTGCGCTATTTGCCGAAACCACATCATGGACCTGTGCATCGAGTGCCAGGCCAACCAGGCTTCTGCGACGAGCGAGGAGTGCACCGTCGCCTGGGGCATCTGCAACGTGAGTAGCTCATCGTTCACTGCACCAACCAAGCTAACAGAGCCCAGCACGCCTTCCACTTCCACTGCATCTCGCGATGGCTCAAGACGCGCCAGGTCTGCCCGCTGGACAACCGAGACTGGGAGTTCCAGAAGTACGGTCGGTAGACGAGCGTGGGTCAGCACATTGGGCATCAGGTTTTCTCTCGGTCGTCAGGCGTAACATCATGATCATGGTCTCAAAAAGGTCACCGCAGCAGCACACAGGGGTCATAGCTTCAAAGCTCCTCTGAATGAACAAATCCATTCATGCACATGTCTTGGATATTTCCCGTGCACGCCGTGACTTCTTTCTCCCTTCCAACCTGCAGGCTATCCCACCTTCTGCCCGTCCACGTCAATGTGGAAACTCTGTGACGCATTTGCCGCGGGGAGCCAGCCCTCGGGGTTCTTGTTGTAGAAGGGCCACGGGGGGACGACGACGAGGAAGGTGAGAACAGTGCCAGCCAGACCAGCGTAGAGGGTCAGGCGAATATCTTGTGAAAAGTAGCCGATGAGGAAGGCGATGATCTAGCATAGTGAGCATGCATGTAGTCGCAAGCTGTCGGAGACTACACATACACCAGCAGCACCCAGCAGTACCGTTGTCAGCATCTCTGCTAGACGCTGGCCCTCAAAGTCCTGCGCGCGTCAGTTTGGTGCGCGATTATCAAGTGCAATGACGCGGCGGCATACGATCTGGCCTTCGACGGCATCGCGCACTTGCTCGAGGAGCTGCTCCGACATGGCGGCTATGGGTAGCTTCGATCGAGGTGCGCTGTGTTTGTGTTGGGATTCAAGTGTCGAGTCACGCCAGGAATTAAGTGGATGGATTCGGTCAAGTAGTTCCTGGGAATGCTTCGCGTGGGTGTTTGGCTGCTGGCGGATGGTGGATGTGGCATGTTCGGACGTCGCGCACATGCAATTGGCGGGCAGGGATGCAGGGGTCCCAGCCAAATAAAGAGCCGCACCGCTGGGAAAGGGCCAGCCGCAGGTCTGTGGAGCGTCCACCACAATCCCATCGCACAAGCAACACGCAACAAGTAATGTAGGCCGCGGAGGAAACCAGAAAGCTGCCCAAAAGCAGAGACGTGTGATTATCATTTCGCTGCATTGAAGTAATTGTGAGGCGTCAGTGTCGTGCCTGCGCACATTCTTAGTCATGCCTCTAGACACAGCGAAAGCACTTTGAAGAAGAACATTAAGCCATGTGAAAGGCACGCTCAATCCACAATGCGATGGCCCGATGCCAAGCACCCAGTTCAGCCCTGGTCCGATGTCTGCGTCAGCCTGTGCAGGATCGCGGTGAAATGACCGATGTTGCTTGACTCTCGGCGTGCGGCTGCAAGCGCAAAGGTTTTTCAGCTTCCGGCTCTTTAAAGCTCGCCCGGCCCACTTCTCACACACTCTTCAACGACGTCCGCCTGGACTCAATCAATCCCCGCTACAACAACGACCACCAACCGCACACCGACTCCAATCCCATCGCTGCCAGCACCGACCACCTTGACTGTTTCTGCCCAGTCGAGCCACTGACTCGCTCGCCCCTAACAAACACAAACACTGTGGACATCAACCACATCTGCTTCTGACCGCTCACGGGGAACCCGATCCGTCGCCATTCCCCTCCCCCACGCCATCTAACGCTTCGGCGTTCGACACATCAATACCATCAAGTTGGCGGGACTCTACCTCCACAAGTTCTCCTCCATCCGCCCCCTTCTCGGGCCCAAGGCGTGGGTCTACGGAGGCGACTACAAGAAGCCCCCATAACTGGGCTTTGGCATCGTCGCACGCACTCGCTACTGCATACAACTGTCTCTTTCACCTCTTCCTTGTCCCCAAGGGTAGGAAGTCTGGCTTCCACAAACCACGCACCTGCGGCTGAGTGTAGGGGAGGACCCTACGCGAAGCCTGTCGTCAAGTTGAGCGCGCCTTAGTGGTGAGCGCTCACAAGCGACTCACCTCGTCTCAGCCTGTCTGCGCTGCAAGACACTGTGTCCGCACTATACAAGACAATCTGGCGTCCCCAAGACTATAACCCATCCCGGAGCCTACTCACTACCGGTCCAGCATCGCCAACATGACTGACACTCCGAGATCCGAGAAGTCCCAGACCAGGTTCAGTACTCCGGTGTCTGACCTCGACGACCACCGCCACCAGCCCGAATCGCTCCCTCGAGTGGATGCTGGCTCGCCAGCCCAGCCCCGCTCGCGCCGTCCAACCTTTGAGAGCACACACCACCAGCCCCGCCCGCACCTGTTGCTTGAAGTCAACGAGGCCCTAGAGGCTGATACAGTCAACCGCCGCGACTTTGAGACTGCCATCGCCGACGATGATGCGCACCTGTCTCCCGAGGCATACATCCGCCGCCCATCGGTAGCAGCAAGCCCGAGTGCTCATCCTCGTCGTGGTACCTTCACGCGCCCCCGTGATCCAGCTGTGGAGCGTCTCTCGAGGTCGCGAGCCTCTTCAACAACCTCACGCTCAACCTCTCCTCCAAACTCGGTCGACGCATTTGCAGGCCCCCGTCGCCGCGATCGAGCCAACACTGCCAACAGCTATGCGCCTCCCGACCTCGAGCTTGGCCTTCAGCGATCCCACTCTCGCCACTCCCGTGGTACTGCACGTCGCGAGGACGAACATCAAGACGACTTTCACACCGTCGAGGTATCGTCCGCCAACAGCTCTGCGGAGGAGGACGTATGCTTTCCCGTGCAGGAGGACCCCGGCAAGACTACGCGCTTTGACTATGAAGAGCTTGAAGAATTCATTGCAGAGCCTCAAACGAAGACCCAAATCAACCAAGAACTTCGCCACAAGCCTAGCATCGAGGAGGCCCAGAAGCCGAAGATTTTCTCGGACCTCCGTCCCAAGTCAAGCGCTTCGACAACTCCCCGCAACGAGGCAGATGCAGCGACTCTTAAGGATGTGGATCCTACCGTCCAGGAGAAGCTCGCCGAGGAAGGCTTGGCTCACGTCTTCAACAGCGAGAAGCGTCAAGCGATCGAGGCCAACCAGAACCGATGGACTTTCTTCTCCTCTGAGCTCGACGATACGATCCACGCTGCCGAACTCGGTGGTCTTCTCATGCCTGGCGAACGTTTCCGCGACTTGTTTGAGACACCTCCCGACGGTGGAGTCTGGTGGTTGGACATGGTCAACCCAACCGAAGAGGAGGTCTATGCCATTGCAAAGGCTTTTGGTGTCCATCCCCTCACGCGTGAGGATATCTGCTTGCAGGAGCCGCGCGAGAAGGTCGAGCTCTTCCACCAGTATTACTTTGTCTCGTTCCGGTCCTTCTACCAAGCAGACAAGACGTCGGAAGACTACCTCGAGCCTGTTAACTTCTACGCCGTGGTCTTCAAGGAGGGTCTGTTGACGTTCACGTTCACCGAGAGCCAGCACACGCTCAACGTACGCAAGCGCATTAGCCGCCTCCGCGACTACATTAACCTCAACGCGGACTGGATCTGCTACGCTCTCATCGACGACATCGTGGACAGCTTTGCGCCTGTCATCCGCGGCATCGAGGACGAGTCGGAAGCCATTGAGGATCAGGTCTTCACGGCCCGCATTGAAGACTCCCGCGCCATTCTGCACGCAATCGGCGATTCTCGCAAGCGCATCATGCAGCTTCTGCGTCTCCTCGGCGGCAAAGCAGACGTCATCAAGGGCTTCGCTAAGCGTTGCAACGAGTCGTACAGCGTGGCACCCCGTGGCGACGTGGGCCTGTATCTCAGCGATATTCAGGATCACGTCGTTACCATGATGTCCAACTTGGCCCACTTTGAGAAGATGCTGAGCCGTGCGCACTCCAACTACCTCGCACAGATCTCGGTCGACCAGGTCATGCAGGGCAACAAAAGCAACGAGACGCTGCAGAAGGTCACGGTCATTGCTACGATCCTTGTTCCTCTTAACCTGATCACGGGATTGTTCGGTATGAACGTCCATGTACCAGGTCAAGACGGCGACACGCTGGCTTGGTGGTTCGGCATCCTCGGTTGTATCTTCCTCATCGTCGCCCTTGGCCTGGGTATCTCCAAGCGCATGCGCTTGTGGTAAACTTTCGTTACTCTGTCTCCCTTCTGTTTGTCGGATGTTATCTGTTTTCCTTGTTCATAATCTTTGTTGTTATTTACTTTCCAGTATAGTTGTTTTGCGCTGGGGCTGAGCCTCTATGGTAATGACGATAGAGTTTGGTTCTGTTTAGACACGTTACGACGGTCACGTACATACAGGATGAAAATATAGAAAAGTTTGATGACGACTTGGCTGCTCTCCTGACATTACGTGGTGACAGCAAGTTCCGGGAGAGTGATGCATGGATGCTTCGGGGACTGGCACGGGTGATGTGTGAGGTGCAAGGCGTGATATCTGCCATTAATCATGTGGCGATGGGACCGGTTCACCTGCTCCTTGACTGTGGTTCCGAACGAACTCGGAAAGTGCAGGCGGAACGAGGTTGGGGCAAGACGGCCAATCCCGCGCAGACTGACTGACACCAGACGGGACGGCAGCAACAGTGAAATTCGCGGTGACGCCGACTTGGAACGGCGTGCTGCAGGTGCTCGTAGGGAAAGCAACAGTGCCTCTGGAATCCTGGATGAAACGCAATAGGCAGGCGGTGAAGCTGGCACCTTCCGAGCGAGGCGATCGGCCAGCACCAGCCTCTGGTCATGCATGCGCCTCCCACGCCCTTAAATCACAAACGTACCACCTCACTCTCCTTGTCCTCACTCCCTCACCAGTGACTACACTCTCTCTCCCGCACTCACCAACGCTCTCTACCACAACTAGGCCGGCCCCCTCCGCCCACTGTCGCCGCTCTGCTCTTCCTGCCTATCACGAAGACTAGACGCTTGACTCAGCAGACCGGCAAGAGGAGGCAACATGGCGGACATTGCGCAGCGGGTGCTCATGAACGAGTTCAAGCAGCTGAGCAAGGAGAAGTGGACCAACATCGAGGTGAGTCCCTCTGTGCATGCAGCCGAGGCACTGCAGAGAGGCGTGGCACATGTAGAGCACCCAGCTAACCGCCGGCCAGCTGATCAACGAGAATGTCTTCGAGTGGAGCGTAGCACTCATCGTGCTGAACGAGGACTCGCTCTACTATGGTGGCTACTTCAAGGCAAAGATGTCGTTCCCTCGCAACTATCCCCACAGCCCACCCGGTACGTCACTCACATACACTCCACAACGTATGATCCGACCATACTAATGACTCCCCAGACTTCAAGTTCATCCGCCCCCTCTACCACCCCAACATCTACCCCGACGGCCGCCTCTGCATCTCCATCCTACACCCTCCCGGCGACGACGAAATGTCCGGCGAAACTGCCGCCGAGCGCTGGTCGCCCGTCCAGCGTGTCGAGACCGTCCTCATTTCCATCCTCTCTCTCCTCGACGACGCCGAAGTGTCCTCACCCGCCAACGTCGACGCGGGTGTCATGCTGCGTAACAAGCCGGAGGAGTACAAGGCCATGGTGAACAAGGACCTCGAGCTCTCGAAGCAAGATATCCCCGCGGGCTTTGTGATGCCGACACACGAGACGGCGTGGAGAAAGAAGGAGGACGACGGGGACTTTGATATGAGCTGGGAGGATAGTGATGTCGAGAGCTTTGGGGGGAGCGAGAGTGACTTTGACGAGGACGAGGAGATGGACAGTGATTTCGGGGGCGAGGAAGAGGACGATGAAGACGAGGAGGATGAGAAGGACGAAAAGGCCAAGGCGAAGTGAGGTGGCGAGGTCTGAGGGTTTACGCGGTCCGATGGGCACAACTGGTGTCGAATCAGACGACCCTTCACCCGAACCCTTGCGACACACCCCTCCGACACGCTACCCAGCCCCCCAACATCTTTCCTTTCTCTACGACATGAGTTTCCAGCGTGGCGTTCGGACAGGAGGGTCATTTCTCTCTTCTCAGTCTCACGATCACGCCTGCATTGCATTGGGAAAACGGCGTTCTTTTATCATGCTGCATTACATGCTACATCACGGCTTTCGCCACTTATCTCGCTACAGAGAATAGAAAGGGAATCTCGACACAGTTTTACGAGTACAGTACACAGTGGTGTCGAAATGACAAGCTGCAATCGTTCTTGCAAATCTCGGTGAAAAACACTTCGTGGGGGCAGCACCCTGCACATCTCGTCTCGATGCATGTAGTGGTATGAAGCAAAGAGTGCACATTTGACATGATATCATTAATCAGATAAAAAGAAGAGGAAGAAAATCGATCAACACCCTCATCACTCGCCACCTCCCACATTATCGATATTCTAAACAGTCCCTGCAATACTCAAGTCCCGTATCTCCTGCAATACCTCCTCAACCCTCGCATCCAGCTCTCCCTGTGCATACTGGTCCCGCGTATTCGCATCCAGATACTGCTGCACCTGCGCCATCCGACTGTATGCCTCTGCGCAAAACCTCAATTGAATTTTGACCAGGGCTTCGAAACTGGGATCCAGGTAGGGTACCCGCAGGTCGATGAGCTGCGGCAGTTCCGTCGTGAGAGTCTCGTTCAATTGGTCGTACGCCGCCTTTGCGAGCTGCTCGTCCTTTTCTGCGCGCGGCAGCTTGGTCACGTCCTTGTCGGGCTTCTCGGTCAACTTCTTGACCTGGGCGCGCATGCGGTCGTAGTCCATTTGCTTGTGTTCGCGCTTGGTGATGCACGAGTTGATGTCGGGGAAGTAGGAGCAGAAGCGCTGGATGGGGTCGAGCACCGTGGTGCGGTAGGGCCCGTCGAGCGCCTTGATGGTTTCGGCGTCCAGGTCGGTCACAGCTTGCTTGTAGGAGCGCGATACGCCGTCTTTGGTCCCCGCGTCGCCGTAGAAGGCGTCGATGGTCTCGGCGATGCGCATTTGCGAGGCGGTCATGGCGCGCAGGCTGTCGAGGTAGCCCTTGGCTTCTTTTTGGAGCTTGTTGGCGGCGGTTTCCATGGTGCGGTAGCGGCTGGGGAGGTGTGAGTATGGCTATTGTTGGTAGACATGCTGGAGCAGCTTCTTTGACTATGGCGGGGGAGCGTACCGCTGCTCGGTCTCAAAGTCGCGGTCATTTGTGCGCTCGACTTGGCCCGTCTTCATGAGCACCTGCGTCGTTGCGCGATTGACGCCCTTCTTGAAGCCTGTCTTCCTTCAGTCTCCATCCGCCCCGGGCTTCTTTTGGGCTGCGGCTTACCGGTCCACGACATGGCTGCGGTGTGGTGTTGTGATTGTTTTGCAGGATGTTAGGCTTCGTGGTATGAGATATGGAGGTATTCGTTGGTGTATTGCTGAAGGGTAAAGTGGTGGTTCGGGGTGTTGTCCAGTGCGAAGGTTCGTGGAGATGGCGTGTCTGGAGGTTGTTGGTTGGTGGTGGGTCGCGCCAGCCCTGCCTGCGCCACAATGACGAATGCCGACAACCCAAATCCATTCGCCCTTTCCTATTGTGGCTGAACCATCGCAACACCAACAATTTCTCCACGTCCATGTCACTCTTCCGGCCGCTGCAGAGAGCAGCTCCATTGTCAAATCGCTTTTGCCAGAGCTGCTTGCGATATGGCTCGACCGTATCGAATCTGGAGGACAATGGCAAGCGAAAGGTGATATTCTCGGGCATCCAGCCAACAGGCGTACCACATCTGGGCAACTATTTGGGAGCTCTTCGCCAGTGGGTGAATATGCAGAACGAACCGGCCCCTGACACGACGCTGTTGTTTTCGATTGTGGATCTGCACGCCATCACCATCAAACAAGATCCAATCGAGCTGGCAAGATGGCGGAAAGAGATGCTGGCCAGTCTGCTAGCAGTCGGACTGGACCCAAAGAGGTGCATCATCTTCAACCAAAGTAGCGTGAAGCAACATGCCGAACTCATGTGGATATTGAGTTGCGGTGCGAGCATGGGGTATCTAGGAAGAATGACCCAGTGGAAGGTACACACTCTGCGAAAACCGAGTTGATTTCGACAACTGATTTCGTGCAGAGCAAGCTATCTCTACCAGCCAATGCCTCACCACTTGAGCCCGCCTCGAACAAAGACGCCCTCAAGCTCGGACTCTTCTCATACCCCGTCCTGCAAGCTGCCGACATTCTACTGTACAACACCACACATGTACCGGTAGGAGAAGATCAAGCACAACATCTCGAGTTTTCACGCGACCTGGCAATAGGATTCAACCACCTGTACGCTAACACCACGTCTTCACAACCACTCTTAACCGTACCGCAAACACTCCTCAGCCCTGCAAAGCGCGTCATGAGCTTGACAGAGCCAACCAAGAAAATGAGCAAGAGTGACCCCAAGCCAAAGAGTAGGATATTGATCACCGACTCACGCGAAGAGATTCATAGCAAGCTAAAAACAGCGCTTACTGACTCCATCGAGGGCGTGAGCTACGATCGCGAAGAGAGACCTGGTGTGTCTAATCTGGTCGATCTGATGTACCACTTCAATGATTCGGCAGCTGCATCACCGGAAGCCCTGGCAGACGATCTGAAGAATCTGAGTATGCGAGCGCTGAAAGAAGAGGTAGCCAACACAGTCGATGCTGGTATCAAGGATATCAGAGGAGCATACGAAGAGCTCATGAGCGGCGATCAGAGACAGCTGGTTGAGCATGCAGAGGCCGGCGCAACCAGGGCAGAAAAGATAGCTGAGGGGACAATGAAGCGCGTGCGCGGTGCTATGGGCATGGGGTGGTAGGCAGAACAAATGAATCTGTCGATGATACCCAACAGGGAGTCATCATGGCAAAGATATAAAATTCGGTCCTCAGGCTATCTTATTCTCAAGCCTTCAGGAGTTCTGAACCAAATCACCAGCTTTACATTGATCGACTCAACCACACTTTCATACCACCCCGTGTCCGAAAAATAAAGAATCATGTCGGAGAACATCCATCCGGGGGGGATCGAAGACGTGTTGAACATGGGACCCGGGCACCCGCAGGAGAAACCAGCTTCTGTACTTGATCTCATTTCACTCTGCAAACCGTTGCGCTAACATACACATCAGGGACCATGCTTCTGGGAATGTCTCCATGGCGATTGGGTCCCAGGAGATCAGAAAAAATGCGCTGGTGGCTTTTCGCCTGAGGCTCCTTGCTTCAAGGGGTCCCAAGAGATCGACTTCCAACGTCATGGTTGGTACTGCCGCTACTGCGCATTACATAATCCTTCTGAACAGAAGCTGCGATACAATAAGGCAGTACCAGGACGAAATGCTGAGAACATGCCTTGCAAGTATTGCAGGCACGCTCGTGGTTCCGGGCCGGACAGCAACTCGTGTGAAGTCATAATCAGCCTTGGGAAATCCAAGGTAGAGTACTCGATATCCAGCGAATACGAGCGCTGCAGCGCCATGAATCTTGCCAGCGACGAGAAATGTTCGAACATCAAATGCGAGGTGATCCTGCCACAGGGAAAAGCACAACAGACGACTCTCCCCCGTTATATCGCTCTAAGGGCCAAGTTCGCACCTAACAATGATCACAGTTGGTTTTGTAAGGGATGCAGAATGATCTGCCAGCCTGCAAGAAAGACTTGCGCTACGAAGGGTTGTGGTGCTAAGCGGGACATTGATGGGGCCAGCATTCTTTGGACAGAACTGCCCAAGAAACAAGATCTTTTACTGTATCAGGCACCGAATAGAATATGCTAGCCTGATACGTTATCGTTTTTTTGATTTTGGGATTGCTCCACGAAGACTGTGTGCATGCCGACCATTCTACCCTCAGCACCTGCCCAACAAGGTAAGATTACATGTAATGTCCTAGCGGTAGGCACCTTCCATGACGAGGAAAGTGTCTAGCGTCTCACGCCTATTTGCGGACAACAACGCTGCATCGAGACTCACCTTTCTCCGCCATCACCGACATCCTCACTCACGTCACTCACTCACATCACTAGCTAGCGCATATACAGGTAAAGCACAATTACCGTAGCCTTGCCGACGAAAGATGGATTATGAGGCACGGACGGACCACGACGGAACGATGGCCCATGATACAAGAGTGGAACACGGTAGAAAGATGAATGACACCGGAAAGACGGATCATGACGACAACACAGAATACGACGCGGACGGATTTCCAATGGTCACGCGCTACGAGCTCGTCACGCCCTTCGAAAATCACATGAATCCTCAGGCTCTTGCACGTTACGAGAAGTGGGCCAGCCGGGTAACCTATCCCATTTGCCATGAGTCCATCACTAGCTAACAATGTTGAAGGATAGCGTTCTTCATCGATTATGCATACACGGCGATTAGGTACCCCTCGCACAAGAGAAATGCTCCTGGACGCAAGAGGCACCCTGTTTCCAAGCCATGCCGTCCTGCTGGATCGACTTCAACACACAGGGCTGGTACTGTCGTCAATGTCTGCAGGCGAATCATTGGTCCGCTAAGCTCCAATACAATGCTCCCGGTTCATTCACTTGTAAACACTGTACCAAGTCCCGAGGAACAGGCCCAGACAACAACTCAGTCGAAGTCATCATTTGCCTTCGCACGATACCCGACCAATCAGAGCCCTGTGGAACCCTCAACCTCGCCCATGCAGACCGCTGCTCGAACAAAAAATGCTTGAACAGGTTGCCGCACGGTGCGCCGCCATATGCCATGGCCGGGTCAAAAGCAAAAGCGGAGAGGAGGGTCTGGTGTTTCAGGCTCAAAGCTATGAATTCTGAGGCTAGATGGATCTACAGGCTCTGCCTGACGTTGAACTACGCGATCGCTCCATTCTGCCGGCGAGAAGGTTGCAATGGTGGGACAAACTCTGGTTCTGCCTTGTTCATTGTTCCTCTATATGCATACGACTATACAGAGCAAGGCGGATCCCGAGCAAGGTTTTGAAGATTGCAGCTGCTTTCAGCTGGGGCTGGTGTCCTGTCCTTTTATTTTACGAGATTTACACATTTCTCAATCTTCCTTGCTGTTTTGTGCCGTTTTATACCCGGCCTCATTGCTGAGACCAGTGGTCATAGCCCGAAATGCTGAGCAAATTCAATCTCTATTAAACTCGACTTGACCTCATGCAAAAGATCGCATTAAGTAGAAAGTTGACCAGTGGGTGCTCTGATGAGGAGTATACCTTTATGGCCCATCTCGATAATGTCTCAATTGAGCCCCCAAAGATTTATTTCAGCATACGTGCGGCAAGAAGGGAAGGGGCAGCAACTTGGGGTGCACCGCGCATATCGTCCCCTCTAGCTTGATTCTCTTTGATGGTATGCAATGTGTACTGCAGCGATATATGAATTCTGTACCTGGATACAAATCGCCACGAAGGTCCTCCTTGGCCATACAATCGAGCTCAATGTGCTTGAAATGATGTGTAGGACTCCGAGGTATTGTCCGCGCTCGGTGGGTGGATACTTCACAATATGAAGTATTTATAGCAGACTACAATGACAGAGTGAGTCACTGGTTGTCATGGAACTAAGTGTCAATACAATCCATATGATTCACGGACATAGATGATGACCAAGTTCAGCAAGTAAAAGCATGCTAAAAAGAAGGCAACATTCAAACTGGTGGACAAAGCTCTTCTTCGGTCAATAAGTCCAAGTTACACAAAGACGCCGCCTTAAAGAATGACTCATTAGCTATGACAGCTTGAAAAAAATAACTAGTCACTGATGAACAGATATATAATTTGCGATTTGGCTATGCACCACAGCTCATGATAACTTTGTTTAATTGGGCTCTTCTGCACTGCCATCTTGAGATAAAGGCTTACAATATTAAATCGAAGAATTCACAATGAGTAGCTCCGACACTGAATACGAAGCACCTGTCGGGGAGAAAAGACCAGTTCCCGATCCCAACGCGTGCCCTCATCCTGAGCCCGAAACAGAACCTGTGAATAGCTATGCACTTCTTGTCACTAAAGATCTAGCTGATGAGGTTCTAGAGCAAACTTCACTACATGTGTATGCACGGCAGATGGGTACTCTGTTCCGAAACCCGCTGCCCAATAAGCACCGGGAAACCTCCAGGTCGCTACCGGTGGGACCTTCTATACAGTTACATAGACATCAGCGAGCACGGCTGGTTTTGCCGCCACTGCGTCGAAACCACGGGTAAGTATCGACTCAACAACGCAGATACGACCAAAACATTGCTAGACAAGGCTACGTGCTGTTCTTGTGGTATCGAGCGTGGGAAAGAGATCGACAGCAACTCTATCGAGCTTCAAATGTGCAGTGGCCCCACGCTCGAGGGGAAGTTCTCTGGAATGATGAATCTCATCACTCTACTTCGATGTGGGAACCAATATTGCCAGCAGATGATGCCAGAATCGCCCATTTTTACCAGACCCTACGGTTCAAATTGTCTAACTTTGATGCTGAAGCTGCCGGTGACGGACGAGGATCCGTGGATGTGCTGTGGATGTGGTAAAAAGGTGTGATGGGTCATGGCAGGCGTGTAACAACTGTAAGAGCTACAAGGAGGACATTGGGTTTCGATTTGTCCAACCATGAATATAGAAGGTGCATGCGTAGATGCAAATTAGGAACGAAGTGTATGTACCGAGATATGTCTGAGCTAGCTTCGACGTGACGCAACCTGAAACTACGCTGTTTCTAAATATCAAGGTGTCTAAATACTTGCATCAACTATATCGATGATGCTCCTTTACAATCTTCTGAGAACTCTTCCTACATGATAAAAATGATCGACGACGCAGAAAAGAGACTAATGTATAGTTAACTTAGTTATACTTAACTATAATTTTATATATGTATACATGAAAAACTAAAACCAGCATCTTATTTACTCAGTTTCAGTTATATCGCCTCGTCAACTTGACCCTCACATCCTCTAACGGCCGCCGACTTCCTCCAACATTTCCCATACCTGGCACCTCCAACACCTCACCCTCAATCGGCGAGATATCCCACATGACCAGCAAGCTACTCGCAAAGATCATCACTTCCTTCTCCGCAAAGTATCTTCCCTTGCACTTATACATTCCTCCACCAAATGTATGCAAATTCTTCATCGTCGCTCTGGGCGCGCCATCTGGTCCGTCCTCGATGAAGCGCTCCGGATAGAATTCCTCGGGGTTTACAAAGATGCGCTCATCCATCTGCATCGGTCCATTGGCAATGACAAGTGTCGAGCCAGCAGGGATGGTATATGACTGTGGCCTCTTCTTACCGAAGAGCGCCGCGTCGTCCCCAGACTCCTTGAGCACGACGTCTTTGATGATTTCGCGCACACCCAGCCCAGCCATGTTCATGCGCATAGTCTCGTAGAAACTCGCTTTTATCAAGGGACAGTTCTTCATCAGACCATCCACATCAATATCCAGCTTAGGAAAGCCAGTGGGTCCGCGCTCGCCAGTAGGCGAGATGTGTACGTATGGTGCAATCTCCTCGCGGATGTCAGACAGCAGTTCAGGTCGAGAGTTGAGCTGCATCAGCATCCAGAAGACGTTCTTGTTGCTGTTGACGTTGACGCCCCACAGGACGGAGATGTCGTTCGTCTTTTGCAGCCTCTCGGAAGCGTTGGTGTTGACCCACACTTTGACGCGGTCGCGCATTACTTGGCTGATGTCGTCGAGGGCGCCCCATTTGGAATCATACGAGCGACCAGCTTGCTTCGCGGCAACGGCGTCGTACCACTCCTTCATAGCGACACCAAGACGCTCGCGGGAGGTGATGCCGCGTCGTCCTGCTGGTGTGATCTTTCCGATAATGGGGCGCAAAATGGAGTGCACGCCCTGATCGAATTCCCACATGTCGTTTTGAAGGGAGGGAAAGTTGCGTATTAACGCTTCACCCCACAACATGTCGATTACTATTTGACCCATGTAGTTGATGACGAGGCTGAACAGATTGGCTTCGAAGGTACCGTCGATGTTGAAGCGAACTTTGCCGGCTTCTTCCCAGAATTCCATGGCTTTGCCCTCTTCGTCTGGGAACATCCAGGGCGCTTCTGTAATGAGTTGAGAAGCCTTGACTTCAACAGCACGAGCGGTCTTGTTGGTAGCTTCGGCTGTAAAGTCGGACTTGAGCATCTGGTTCAAGGCATTGTGATGACCGTGGACGGCTCCATGCTCATCGCGGAAAGCAAATTTGTCGTCGAAAGCCGCGTTCATGAACCATTCTAGTGTCCTCACTTTGTTCAGGACGTTGCCACGCTGGGCGAAAACTTGCTGAACTAAAGAGGGCATACTGATGACATAGGCCTTGCCAGGACCCATGCGATATGAGAAGATACCATCACCGAATGTGTACCTAAGAACATTTCAACATTAGTAACTTGCCAGAACCTGAACTCCACTTACCGGTCATGTGTGATTGTGCTTTCGATGTTGCGCAAAAAGGAGAGAGCAGTTCCTACGAAGGGTAACCAGTAAGGAATCGTATTTGGTGTCTTCGATGCAGCGTCATGGTTGCGTTGAGCTATATTACTGCGGAAGCCAGTAATGACGCGTGTGATAATGCAAATAATGAGAACAGCACAGAAGGAAGAGAGAGTAGGCGATGCAGAAAAAGATTGAGTGTATGGACTCTCTTGAAACGAACGAAGTAGACCCATGGTGGAAAAATAGTGATGCGATGAAGGAGATGATCTCACGCTTCCATGAAATTACTATATGTGAGTGTGAATGTATCTGGAATGGCATCTGTGACTTGGCAGAGTTGGCATCGAGTGCTGGCTTACCCGGTCCCATTCTTCTACTACAGCATTTCGGTGCGCACTGAGCAACGGACAGCCCAAAGCAGACATGAATGTAGCTCCACGCCGACATGATGGGGTTCCAAAGCACTACGGACTCGAGTTCACTGCGCTGTGCAGGTAGAGAATACTGAGACCGAGCCCACAACCTACGACTTTTGCGAAGCCGGTCGCACAGGAGACGTGCGAAGCCTCGCGGAGCAAAGCGGATCAAGAGGGGCCCTGTTAGCTAGGATCCGCGAGGCCATCATTTACCGAGTCAACGGTACCTGGGGATCTCTCAAAATGATGTTCCGAGAACCATAGAAGGCCGCTAGAAGGATTCGAAACATGCCAACGACGTACAAATCAGGTAAGGTCATTTGTCGCACGTGCGAAATAGTACCATTTGCCCGTACCGGACGAACCGAACAGCTACCAGGCAGCGGAAGTTCGGTAACAGCGAGCGACAGTGCAGACGGTCCTTTATGATCTACCGCATTTTCTGCTGTTTGTGGACAAGGCTGCACGCCTGCACTTGGCGTCGGGGATTATGTGTTTCATCTCAAACCCATCCAATCAGAATCAGCGCTATATCGGGCAACACCCACGCCTTGCATAGAGTGCTCGCGTGCTCAAACCTGGTTGCCAAATGCACGTAATAACTTGTGCAGATAAATAAATTGAGTTGTGTATGCAGGGAGCCGATGTTGGGGCTGGAAAAGCGCCACAGTAACAGTCAGCGCGGGAGAATAGGCTAGGATCCCCCCATGCAGCTATGTTGGGATTTGAAAACTGTATGTGTAATTTGTTTGTTGCTCGAGCTTCGAGAAGAGAAAAGTTCCAAGGTCTGGTTGAGAGACGATGCAGAGGGATGTTGAGATGAAAAGTGACGTAGTCTACTAACACTAGGTAACTTAGCCGTCCCCACATCTGGAAGCTAGCCATGATGCAGTACGTCGGTGAGACTGTTCATTATGGTCCTTCTTCTCCAACACCTTTGCAGCCTCTCTAACCCTGTGAGGCAGCCATGATTAATTTTGATACCGTTGTATACAACATTGCCGTCTTCATCACTGCTCTGTTCCTGCTGGAAATTGGCGCGGACAAATTTGTCGACCACACAGCAATTGTTGCGTATCGTACTGGGATTTCTCAGACACTAGTTGCTCTTCTTACTGCTGGAGGAGAGTGGGAGGAGGTGCGCCACCGACTGCAGATGGACATCGTTCGCCTGTTTGCTAACACTCAATACCATAGCTCGCCGTGGTCATCGCGTCCCTTGTTCGCAACCGTGCATCTCTAGCTATAGGCAATATTATTGGGGCCGCCATATCCAATATACTAGGCGCGTTTTCTCTTGGTCTCTTGTTTCATAGCAGAGATGAGCCTATTCACTTCGACCGGAGCTCACGAGTGTACTCGCTCATCCTGCTTGCTATAACCACTTTTGCTTTGCCGGTCATGTACTTCCCAGTCGAGACCATGTTGCTAGTTTACGGAAGTCTGCTGATCACGTTGTTCGTCGTCTATATTGCATCAGTGGGGTGGGCTATCAAACGAGGCGATCTTAGAACCCCACGGAATTCAGACAGCGATAGCAGCGACACAGTCAGCAGCGAGGAAGACGAAGAACATCAGGATAGTGTAGAAAGAGAAAGAGAAAGTGAAGCTGGAGACGGCAGCTCCGAGACTACTGACTCTACGGACGACCCACTCAGTCCTGCAACGCCATTGCTGTCTTCTCGACGTCGCAACAAGCACCGAGGACTACAGTATCAATTATTTTCGCTGTCGATCGGTTTCCTCTCCATATGTCTTGCAGGATATGTACTGGCACATGCAGCAACTACCATCACTGACGAGTTCCACATGTCCGACATGCTGTTTGGTGTGGTTATCCTTGCAATCGCCACAACACTGCCAGAGAAGTTCATTGCTGTAATCAGTGGGCATCGCGGACATGCAGGCATTCTCGTTGCCAGCACGGCAGGAAGCAACATTTTTTTGCTTACACTTTGCTTGGGGATCATCGTCATTGATAGCAAGGGTGGCTTGCCGCGCGGGAGCGTTGGCATTCTAGAAATAGGCTTTCTGTGGGGGTCAACGTGTGCATTCGCCGCAACAGTCTGGTGTGACGCAAAGCTTGGTCGTTCGATTGGAGGTGGGATGATTTTGGTATACATTGCTTTCATAGTCCTCGAGTTCGCAGGTGTCCATGATGGGAAAATAGTAGGCAAACACGGCATGTAATCGCAGCTACACATTACGCTTTTATCACAGATCACAGCACCAGAATTTGGAAGATTATTTGAAGACGTCTTGATTTTGCCTAACATGTACAAGGAAGAAGAGATGAGACAGAAATAGGTGAGACTGCAGGTGCCGCAAAGTTACAATAACCGCCAACATGTCAGCAACACCAACAACAACAGTGACATTCCACTACGCCCCAGTCAGGCACTTCAGTATCCATACATTATGGGTCCAGAACGCCCAACGAAAGTTTCATGTAGTTGGTCAAGCGCTGCAAAATTCTGTGCCACCTTCAAGTGCTTGTTGCATTCTTCTTCAACCTGCTCCCATGTCCAATGGTCGGAACGCTCCTTCGAGACCCCATTCTGTAGTCCGTGTACGCCTTCCGTTGTAGGCATCGGTGGCAACAGGCCGCACTCTTGCATAATGGACTCAGGTGTGCAGGTTTTGCGACCCTGCTTGAAGACATATTTGGTAATGGCGGTGGCGTAGATACGGTCGGTTTGGTTCTCAGCCTGATGTTGTTTCACTGCAGCACCCTTTTTCGATGCTCCAAGGATGGGTTGGTGGAAGTTGTTGGAGCCAGGTTTTGTGAAATGGCTTACAACGTAGATCCATTTTTGATCCCAGCAAAGTACGCGCGAGCTGATTTCGTACTTGGAAAAGGGTGCTATCGCCTTCTTGAAGATGCAGGAAGTGCCACCGAGGTTGAACATCTTCGATTTGATGCCGACCTTGCCATGTTTTTGCGGCTTGACGACATCCTTGAATAAAGCAAGAAGTAACTCAGTGCGATTGTCGTCGAGGTCGTTGAAGAAAGTGCTATTGGATTTGTGCAAATTGTAGTCAATGTCGAGAAGAGGCGTATACGAAGATGTAGCGACTGGTGCAAAAAGTGCCTCACTGCCATGCTGCTCGCTTCTTACTGTAAGTCGAGCACGTCGAAGAACGAAATGCCGTGCAAGTTGGTGAAAGAGTCGTCCCTACTGCTGTTAGTATGAAATGGTTGAGTACATTGGGAAGGAATCTTTACGTGCCACGCAAACAGTAGGCTTTTGGCGTTGCTCACAAGGAACACTCCCAACAAGCCTGCACTGACAGCTAGTTGCGTCGGGAAAAAGTTGATGGTAAGCCCCGAACTCGCAATGCGCGATACTGAATCCATGGTAACGATCGGCAATTTAAAGCAGTATACACAGAAAGGTGTAAGCTGTATAGGAAATTGATTGCTATGTGAGAGAATTAATTGATCGCACTTTTTGATGTAACAGGATGGTTAAGAACGACAGCAACCTTGATTATCTACCCTCTCCCCCTCCTTGCATAGCTCATAATCAAAGCAACCGCGCGTCTGTCTTCTCCGTAGCACGAGCTTGTCACACCTTCACCGGACTCTGCTTCATTGGGCACTGTGCGCGGACAAAATTAGTTCTCTGTGCGGTCTCAACCCGTTCTGCGATTGGAGTGACACACTGTGCAGCATTCACTCATCATATGCGAATCGTCAGCCAGTCCTAGCGTGGGCCACGGACATCAAGTCTACATCGAGTCCGCACCGTACTTGCAAGAAAGATAGAGTGATGCAGAGTAGGACCGACGATGCAAAGTTCGAATAATGTCGGAGGTTTCAAGTTACGGAGCCTGGTGCACAGTGATGAACAAGGAGCACACGACCGATCTCGCGATGACACTGGTTCATGACCGATCTGATTCCCGGGAAGGTGCGAGTGAGCATCGTACTTTTCGCTTTGAAGGTCGCATCCCGGGACAGATCCCCAGCCATAAGCGGGCCACTTGCGCTTTACTCTTTTGAGCCCGACTACGCCGAGATCATCGGCCTTGCATCACTAGAGCAGCCACAAACCTCATGACTTTTGCTCCGCACCATTGAATTCTGACAGCGTCCTCGGCCACAGTACAGGCCGCCAAAGCGTGACCATTCCGACATCGATATCCCATTCACGCAAGATCTACATTTGGCCTATCCGCCTAGCTAAATGCATCCAAGCGCCGCGCTAGTGTTTGGGGCTGGGTGTGCGTACCTGATGCAGCCATCCTGAGGCCAAATCTACTCAGTCTGACAGCCTCATGCTGCTGGAAACCCAATCACAGGTCGCGGCGAGCCGTCAGTGTTTGAAGACCAACTTGCAGGCATTAAAAGCTTGTCTCTAGCCCGGCCCGTGTTGCTACTTGCTTTCGCCTAAGCGCGAAGCCCAAGATGGGGACGTTTTCGGGGACTTACCGGGAATACTTGCTGTCAGCCTCTCAGTCTGCAGGTTGGCCAGCGCCACAGAGCCTCATCTGTTAATACCTGTCATTCTCGTGCGTTTGGAAGATTTCCATCAGTTCGCTGCGCTTCTCTCCTTCCCATCGCTCCATAATAGCCTCTCCTAGGCACTGCCACGGCATAACTAGTCCTACACATTCACTGTACACAATCATAGCGTACCGGCTCGACAATCGCATACGTTCGGACTTCACTTCTCAGACCCCTAGGAACATATATTACCTGGACATTGGTCCTCTGGCTAGGAACCACTGTGCTACCACGGATCGCCACGGACTAGTATTCCGTAAATAACAAGACATGGACGCTGATCGACGACTCACCAAGGCCCTGGAGGCTGCGAACGATGCTCTTCAGCATCTTTCCATGTCACCGGACTTCAACTGCCTCGACTGTACGCACATCGACAGATTGCTTGGGAGAGTAGTGGATCTACCAACAGAGGGCAACCAGAGAAACAGCAGGCGAAATCTTCTCGTGATTAGACAATGGATGATCACCGAAGGCCCTGGCGTAGTGCTGCTCGAGGTGCTTGGCCAGCTGTACTGGCGCTTAGGGGAGCTGAACAGCAAGCAATTCGAGAAATTCAAGGCCACACTTCAGCAGCAGCAGCCATATTTGTCACTCATTCAAGACACTGGAGCCGTTACGCTCGTCATACAACGAATAAGACATATTCAAAGGTCAAAGGCAGACGCGTGCCAGGACTTCCTCTGTGAGCTCTCTGACCTTACTGGATTGAAAGGTGTGTGATGTTCAACCCCCAGAGAATGGATTAAACTAATTAGATCAGTCGATTCACCTATGACCGAGATGGATGCTCTGCGGGCAGGCTCCAGTAGTCCCTTCTCGCCTCACTCTGTCCATTCACTCGAGAGCAGCTCGTCACAAGAATCTGGATTCGTTAGCCTCATAAAATACGTGCCATCGACCACGGTGTGGAGCGGCGAGATCGAACAGACCCTTACCGACTTCTATATCAACGGCATCTGCCCTGGTCGTACGGTCGCAACACAATCAAATGCATACACATCTATGTTGCAGGTGGCACGCACGTGTTTAAGTACGCGTTATGCGCTCCTTAGCCTGTCCGCATCATACATCTGCGAATACCTTCCTTCCCAGAAGGAGACCTACCACCAGGCAGAGCTCTACTACTCAACGCAAGCGTTGAAGTCCCTCACTGCCCAGATTAGCAATGGGCAAAATTACGACGGTGCACTTGCTACTAGCATGTTACTGATGCATCACGCTGCTATCAATAGCGAAGACTCAGCATTATGCTGGAGTTGCCACGCCAATGTCTTCGACACTATACCCACCGAATTAGTCAATCTCCACTCCGATGCTGCACTGTTCATACGCACCCAGTTAGCACTCGCACGAACAGCACAAACCTGCTTCCAGCTTCAGAACACCCATTTTCACTCTCTTGAGAAGAAGAACTGGTACGAAGGCACACCTTCGACTGAAGCGCAGCAAATCAGCTCTACACTTGGTCTCTCGCCACAACTGCTGTTTCTCATCTCATCTGTCACTTCTCTTGCGACTGATACCATAAGTCCTAATCGAATCATGTATGCTCAGCTACAAGAGACCCAGCTGCAGAACTTGAAGCAGTGGACGCCAGAACTGCAATCCGCCGAGCAAGAGGTTTTGCTTGCAACAGCAGAAGCTTTTCGCCTGGCAGCCCTGATCTATCTACGATGCCGCCTTTACGGGTAAGATTCTCCCTCCTTCGTTCTCCGACTGTCGCTGACCTCCATCAGATTCACTCGCTTCCATCCTTCTGTTCTCGAGCTTTCCGACTCCCTCCATACTGTTCTCCTTGCCCTCCCGGTAAAGGGCAGCCTTTACACCGCCGTGTATCCCGTCTGGCCACTTTTCATTGCTGCCGTCACAGCAAACTCTGACAAACGGGATCGTCTCTATCAACGTGTTGTACCCATCCGAGAAGGCGACAAAAACACTCTTCCTGCAGTGCTGAAGCGTGTCAGCGGGCTGCGCATTTGGCTTGCGAAACAGGACTCGAGCTCTCACAGACAAGAGGGCTGGTGGGATGACATGCTGAGTCCCAGCAGCAGCACCACAGCTTTGGGTTCGAAGCTCTTGTGCCTGGGCTGATATATACTCTCATTCCCTTGCCGCCTCTTTTTTTCCTGTGTTGCATCAGCGCCGGCGATTGGTTTCTCACATTTTGGAGATCGTGCAGTTGTGCGATGGCGTTACTTTTTGATCTTCCCTTGCGACACAGCTGATGACTGCTCTAGATCACGACGTTATGTTTCTCTTCAATAGTTCTAGATAGATGTATAGCTCAGCCACCTCAGCAGTTCGGTTTGCGATCACACTGTATATATTCTCAAAATAAAATGTATATAACATTACGCTCTTTGCCTACAAGCTGCATCGCACCTACTAAGATGTATTACAAAGCTCCAAAGATTTTTAATAACACGTCATACCTTTTAGAATCTGTTCACTAGCAGAATTGCGATCGGAATGGTCACGTGATTGAGCATGATTACCAATCACTCATGTACAGGGCGACAATTGCTCTATATCTACAACAACTTGAGGCACGATTTCACAGAACTTAAAATCTCACCTTCGGAGACTCTTCAGTCTATGAAGATCAACTCGGTCGATTTCAATCCATTCGAAATTGCCCCATTGCATCACGACCCCTAACCAGACAATCGTATCGCATCGGACGCCTTTTCTCTTCGCCATGTCTTACCCAGAGGCATATTCAGCATTCCGGCGTACCACAGGTGACTTACCGAACACTATTGAGTCTAGCAAAGAAACACTGCCAAAAGAGCTCGGGAACCACGATGTTCTCATCAAGATCCACGCGGTCTCGCTCAATTATAGAGATGTCGGTATCTTGATCGGCAACTATCCTGCGCCAACGAAGAAGGGCGGCATCCCTGCCTCAGATGCTGCCGGAGAAGTTATTGCGATTGGTGTGCATGTGAACAGCTTCAAAGTAGGGGATCGCGTTGCCCCGATCACGGGTGTTGGAAAGTATGAAAGTACAGCTGATGTTGATGCTGCTCCTCTTGGAACAGCTGCGGACGGCGTCCTGGGTGAGTATGCTGTGTTCAAACATTGGCATCTGGTGCAATTACCGAAGCACATGTCGTATGAGGAGGTAAGAAACCCGATACCAATACAGCTGATGGAAAGAAACTATACTTACTTCGAAAAGGGCTCGATGCTTCCGTGTGCAGCTCTGACTGCATGGACTGCTTTGGAAAATCTCAACCACGTTCCAGAGAAAGCAAGTGCTTTATTTCAAGGTATGGGTGTGTTCCTGAAGAAACGAAGCTGGGGCTGATCACTTGGGCAGGAACTGGCGGTGTCAGCGTAATGGCACTGCTTATTTCCGTCGCCGCGGGCATCAAACCCATCATCACTTCTTCGTCGGACGAGAAGTTGGCAGCACTTCAGAAACTGCATCCTGATGTGCGCGGGCTCAATTACAAGACAGTCGCTGATCAGGGCGCTGAAGTCAAGCGGCTCACCGATGGACGCGGAGTGGACTTCGTGATCAACAATACGGGCCCTCAATCTCTCATCGAGGATATTGGCTTCCTCTGCGATAGCCTCGGTACCGTCTCTATCGTCGGCTTTCTACAAGGTTTCGATGCCGATTGGGACCCGAAGAGTATCATGACGCTCATGGCCAAAGGAGCGAAGGTCAAGTAAGTGCACATGACTCCGAGAAACCCATTGGTCGTTCGCTGCTAAAAATTTGCTTTCAGGGGGATCCAGGTCGGGTCTAAGGCAGATTTCTTGTCCATGAACCAGTTTCTCGAAGACAAGAAAGTCAGCTTTACACCAGCATTAGACCGTGTTTTCAAATTCAGCGAGTCGAAAGAAGCGTTCGACTACCTCCTCTCGGGCAAGCATACTGGAAAGATCGTCATCAAGCTCGACTAGAAAATTAGATACTTCAGTACGGACGATCTATATACAAACTCCATCAAGGTATCATACAGTCTAGTATCTATATAACTACAGCCTACGCCTCAACTGAAACTTCCACTGGTGCACTCACTATCACACCACTCTTCTCCTGCACCGCAACGTCCACCAAGGGTAATTCCATATTTACGCCACTCAGCTCATCGATCCTCTCCTCGTTAGGCAGCAACATATCCTCCTCCTTGACAATGTCGACCCATCCAAATGGATCTTCTGCATTACCCCTCATAATGTCCCTAAGCGCACTCGATAGACTCGCGGTGCACTCTCCAGTTTTCTCGCTGTATACAAACTTCTCATCCGTCGACGGTCTCGTCAAAGAACGGATAGGCAACAACGACGCCGCCGTGCCCACCGCAATGACCTCATCGAAGAACTTGCACTCGCTCCACGGGATCTCGCGCCTCTCTACACGCCAGCCAAAACTCTCAGCCAGCGCAAGGCAGCTGTCCGAGGTGATGGATTGCACGATATTCTTGCTATCAGGCACAACCACAATGACTTGTTCGCCAATTTTCCTGATGCCAATGAATCCCGAAGTCGAAAACTCCTCGAGACAAGTCCTTGTTTGCGCATCAAGATGCAGCGTAACGTGATATCCCTCGGCGCGTGCCTTGTCCGTGTGTCGAATCACAGGCGCATAGTTGCCACCAACCTTGGCACCTCCTGTGCCTCGCGGAGCCGCGCGGTCAAAGTCCTCGATCACGCAGGCGGGAAGGGGTTGGACGCCGTGGTAGGTGTTTCCTGGCTGGGCGAAGACGGCGAAAGTGTATTCTGTAGGCGCGGTCAAGCTGAGATGGCCGCTTGATCCAAACACCAGAGGTCGGATGTAGAGAAGCGCCTCGGAGCCATGGGGTGCGACCCATTCGCCGTTGCGCGAGACGGCGAGCTTGACGCACTTCATGAAGTGGTCTTGCGGGATCTCAGGAATCGAGACGTGCGCTGCGGAGTTGTTCATGCGGTCTGCGTGTGCGGTGGGGCGGAAGAGGTTGATGTTTCCTTCAGGGCCGCGGTGGGCTTTGAGGCCTTCGTAGGCTTGTTGGCCATAGTTCAAGGCAGGGCAGAGGCCATGGATTTGCAGGAAGGGAGAGGCGATGAAGGTGGGCTCACTCCAGGTGCCGGTGGCGACGTAGTATTTGGACTCGACATGGCCGTTGACTTGTGGGATGTTAGTGGGTAGTGACGGGAGAGAATCAGAATACTTGCCTCCGTCAGTGACAGAGAGACCGAGCTTGTTCCAGTTGACGGTCTCGAGGGCTGGGGGTGGGAAGACCATGATGATGTTAGAAAGTGATTGACTTGTTAGAGATGATGACTGAAACGAGGAGAGAGAAGAAAGGCAGAAATGGTTCTCAGATTACTTTGCGAGTGAGGTCTTTCGAGATACTTCAAGCCATACATATGTGCCAGCCACAACACTTTGTCTGACGCAAGTGACCAAATCCAGCTGCCCAAAGTATTGGCACAGCCGGACTCTGCCCAATTCCGTCACACCCAAGCCCACTACATGGTTCTTTCATTAATCTAGATTCTCTCGTATGTCATCTGTGCGTGTCCGTGTTCTGCACAGTGGCAGTCCGGCCGGGGCAGCCTTGTTCTTGGCATCAATAACTCAAGCTAAGGAGGGACATAGTGCCATCGCAACAGAACACATTCGCCCGTATAGCCGGATCCGATCTTTTTAGTCAATGGACTCGGACAGGGGTATGAGTAGGTGCCGTGCAACGGAGTGCTTGGCGTAAAGCTACGTTGTTGATCGGTTCCCGAGTATTGGTAGAAGTGGATGATAGCGCCGATATAAGCATGATCGGGATTGTAGACGGCGATTATCGGAAAGTGGCTGATATTTGCGCCAAGCCGTATGTCGCTAAGGCAGGATGCTACATATTCTCTCGAAAGGTGTAAGTGAAGTTATGCCTTACTTGGTTCAAAGTCGCTGCCGGTATGATGATGTCTTGAGAGTGGTCATTGAGTCCTTCGATGACACATATCTCGTGATGGAGAGGCACTTGATTGAAAGGTATCCCAATAATGTGGTGCCGCACCCTTTACCACGCTTGTCGAGCCGGGCTAACACATTGTTTTCGAGCACGCCCAGCTCTTCCAGATGTAATATAGTAAAGTGAATTTATAATTCTTGTCTATAAGATCGAGTGCCCAATCCAACGCGATACCCAAGTCTCAAAACTCCAACCGAATGTAAAAGCCGACCAATATATACAGTACACATTACCCAAACACGCTATGCCTTAAACAAACATATCAATCTGAAATCCATCTATGCCCTCACACCGACCTCATCTACCCACTCGTCTAGCACCTTCTTCAGCCTGTCACTACCAGTCGCTTCGTAAGCATATTCGAACGCCTCCTTACTGATGTCGAACGGTTGAGCAGTGACATTCGGTACATAGCGCCCAATCAATTTCTCAGGATCCATCCAGTCCTTTCGAATGTTCTGCTCAAGCACTTCCCTGAAGGCAGCGAGGTTGGGGCGCAGGAAGGAAGAGTGGAAAGGCACGTCAATGCCGGCGAGTGGAATGGTAGCTTTTCCACGGTCAAGAGCGACAGAAGTCGGGTCTGCGTCCGCGAGACTGGTGACGTGACGTGTGATGAGAGAGTCTAGAGATGGCGGAGGTATGATATTTGCAGCCAGATCATTGCAGACGAGCGTAAGCGCTTGCAGGTTCCGCAGCGTACCGGCGCAGACATACTGCTTATCCTGGACGTTGTAGTTGACGATCTCAAGAAGTGCACCCGACTCTTTGGCGATGACCTTGACGGTAGCCTCAAGCTTCTTGACATCGAAGCCCTTCGTCACGCGCGACGGGTCAACGGCCATCATACCAAATTCGCTGCGTCCTTCATCATCGCGCTCCACCGCAACTTGCATGCTCAGGCCACGGTAGAACACGATAGAGAGGATTTGCTCGAGGGGCATCATGTTGGCGATGGCGCAGAGAGCAGCGTACTCTCCGAGCGAATGGCCGGCGTACTTGGACTTATCGGAGACAAGTCCACGTGCTGCCATGTCCTCGAAAGATGCTTTCTCGGTGACTGTGAGCGCGGGCTGAGCAAACTCGGTAGAGAAGAGTAGACCCTTGGGGTGGCGGTAGGTGTAACTGGGCGTCGTGGAGGTGATGTCGAAGAAACGCTTGATCTCCCTCGCGCCTGTCTTGCTGAATGACTCGTATGTCATGCGCATGTAGTTCTGGCGGATGGAAGCACCACGCTTGCCACCAAAGTGGACAGTAAGAGTCTTTGGGTTCTTGCGAACGATGTCTGAGATGCGGAACCCTGGAACATATTAGCAATTGATAATGGAAGGCTTTATGTTTATGTACTTACCATAACTCTTGTCGAAGTGCTTATCAGCACGATCCCATACTTCACGAGCAGCAGGCGAGGAGTCGTACAAGTCCATACCCATACCCATCTCCTGGCTTCCTTGACCAGTGAAGATGTAGGCCGTCTTGATGGGCTCAATCTCACACTCGCCAACAAAGACCTTCTCCTGGCTTGCAGCATTGCGTGCCTCAATCTTGATGATCTTGTTGCCACCGAGCATGGCAACGTGATCAAGATGAACCTCAATGCTGTCACCGCTACGGATCATACCCAAGAAACTCGCGGAGAAATTGCGCATGGAGGCGAGATCGTTCTCTGCACAGCGCATCTCCGTGATCGAGCGGATAATGGCTGAGGTGTGCATACCATGGGTAATGGTACCAGGGAGACCGGCGTACTTGGCGAATGCAGGAGAGACGTGGATTGGGTTGAAATCTTGACTGATTCTCGAGTACTCAGCGTTGCTGCCAGGCGCCGAAAATATGAATCCATCCTCGGTGTTGTCTAGGCAGACCGGGCGCTCAAGAGGCACGCGCTTGGTCGCGATCTTACCATGGCGCTCAAGATAGCCCAGAACAGGATTACTTGTTGTGTTGGGCACCGAAGCAGACAGCGAGTCATAGTGTACAGTCGCGATCTCCTGAGCACCCTTCACATCTTTCGAAGTTGCGAAGACCTTGCCAACGGTGCGGACGCGCGAGTAAGTGTCTTTGGCCTTGAGCGCATAATAGGTCTCGAGTTCAAAGGTCAGACTCTTTTCCGCAAGCTCCTCGACTTCGATGGGCTCGTCCCAGGTGATCCACTCTTTCGAGAGCAGGAGATTGGCTAAGCTAGGAGAAGTGAAGTTGACTTCGCGAATTTCCTCCTTCTTGTTTGAGAAGCAATCAGAGTAATCGGTGTAAGTGCCACGATAGAAGAACTCGGAGATAACGTCCATGACAGGTACATGATTCCTGCTGATAGTGGCGCAGATCTCGACCGTTTTTCCCGTGTCCGAGATATTGATGGCTGTAGTTCGTGCAAAACTTTCGGTTTTCTCTCCAACCTTCAAAGGGGCGGCGCCAGGATGCATGCGAAACTTATTGGACAGGTGGACCAACTTGAGCAGATCGGCGTGAACTAGAAGCAATGCCTTCATGATGGCCTTCCAGCCCACCACAATCGCAAAGTCCATAGGCACCAGACCCTCCTTGTCAGCTCGACGCATGCCACCACCAATCGTACCCATAAACTTCTCGACCATGTCTTGAGTGATGTACAGCTCCCCGCCATTAGCTTTGTATGCTTGACGGCCTCCAGGCAGAACTGGAGTCTTGTACACCTTGCCAACCCAAAGCTTCCTATAGAAGTCGACGATCCTATCGGTACGGCCATCGATATCCTCGTGTAGAAGCGAGTGAGGAGTCTCTGGGTGATATGAGAAGCGGAATTCCAAAGGCAGTGGCTCCGTTCCGGCATTCAGGTAACAGTACATCCGCAGCAGGATCTTGTTGCCAGGCTCAGTCGCAATGGAGAGATCAGTCTGGATGGTGCTATCGCTGCTCATTGTGATCGACACATAGTTGTGGCGGAGCTTATCAGTGATCATAACCGAAAGATCGTGCGCAGGCGCGAAAGCTCGTCGGATGGGGTTCGGAATCATGCTCTTGCCACTCATCACACTCTTGCTCTTGAACAGAGCGTAGCGCCAAGACAATTTCTTCCCTGCCAGGATGTCGAACCATTCATCTGGTGAAGGGAGTTCAGCGATATCAGCAGGAATTTTGAACGTAGTCGCATTTGGCTCCAGGACAATAGACAGACCTTGCTGGCGTGCAGACTTGCGCGCAGCATTATGGCCAAAGAACTCGACCTTGGGAATAGCCTTGAGATCTCCAGAGTATGTTTGCTGGAGAATGCTGTCGAGATGTGTGTCGTTGATGCGATCCAAGATCACCTTGACAGGCTCGTTGATGTTCTGCGGTGTGGCGTAGGTCACGGCAACCGGACCTTGTAAAATACAAGTTCTCTGCACGTCTTCGTCAACTACAGCGTCAACGAACTCGGACTGCCAGAGTGAGTCTTTCTTGAACCATGTCTCGAAGTTGGCATCGAGGACAGGAATGAAGGGCACTGGCTTTTGACCCGGGCGACGGCAAATGGTGAGGAAGAAGTCCTGGTCTTCTTGGTTGATCAGCTGAGTCTTGCTGTCCTGGTAAGCATAGCCGAGGTGACGGAGTGCTTCGAAAGGCTCGTCGAAGTCTGCGTAGCTCGTAAAGATTGGCTGCGTAAGCTCGCGGTTTGACAAAGGGAGGCGCTCTTCAACACGACGGACGAAGTCGCCAAAGATACGGATGTATGACGGATCGATCCACTGAGAGCGCTTGTTGAGGTACAGAAGTCCGACCATACGACGAGCAACGTTCTGATAAGTCATAGCTTGCAGGTCGACGGCCTTGCCTTGTATGAAGTCGTATCCAAACCATACCTTCTGGTAGTCCTTGTTCAGACGTTCGATGATATGACTCTTCTTCTTCTGGAGCGCCTCGGCCTGTTTGTTCCTTGGCAGGGAAAATATAGTCTTGTCTAGCTCAGCCCATAGCTTGACTCCACGGGTGGCAATCTTGTGAATAGGCTGGCCCATCTCAGACTTGACAGTCACGATGCCAGAACACTGCTGCCACATGCTATCTTCCACGCCTTCGCAAGCAGCAATGGCCTGCTTGGCTGCGAGTGATGTGTGGGCTTCTTTGGCGACCATCATGCGCGAGCCGAACAAAACTCCATCGAAGGGCATGGGTGGCTGATTAAACTTGGAAGCCCATGAGCCAGTAAGGTAGGGATATGTATCATCAGCCCCACCAAAACCAGAGCCGGCGACGAGGATGATGTTTCGACAGCGACGGATCGCAGCATAGGTCTGGAGGATTGGAGCATGGAAGTCTTCTGTCGAATGGTGACCGCCACCTCGACCGCCAGTCCACTGAAGCATGACTGGAAAGTTCGGATGTTCCTTTGCGATCCGAATGACAGAGTGGATGGCCTCCACGTTTCCGGGCTTGAAGGAGATATGTTTGATGCCAAGGTCCTGGATGTAGTTCGTCGCAACTTCGATTGAGGGAACACCCGCACCAAATGTGAGACCATCGATAAGTGTTCCTTGTTGGATTAAACTCTTGATAAGAGGGATTTGCCATCCGATCTGCCTTGGTGCAGAATAAATCAGATTGATAGTAATACCTTTTCCAGCAGGAATGAGTTGTTCGATAGTGTGGATCGCTTTCATGAGCAAGTCTTCTCTGGGGTAGCCACCGGCAGCCAATTCGCAGTGGTAGCCCGCGTTGATGACCGCAGCGACAAAATCAGGATGAACAGTGGTTGGCGTCATACCAGCCACCATCAATGGAGGAGTGCCCAACAGCTGACTCATCTTTGTGCTAATCATGGTACGGCCTGAAGCGTCGGTGAGAAGTGATGGCTCGAAGTCGCGCAGCCAGTCGGCAGATCGCTGGCTCGACTCAGTTGAGGGAGCATCGAAAAGGTCCGGCTTGTACCCGACATGCGAAAGATTTCCCTCCAAAGGACCAGCAAGGATAACACGAGTGCCAGTACCCTCCTTCGATCGATGCAAAAGAGTACCGACACCGCTTGTCTCGCCCGGGCCGAAGTCGATGATGCATGATCGTGTAGGGAAGGTGGTAGCACTAGGCCAATCGACCATCTCGGTTGTGATGGCAGATGTGAGTATGGGAAACAGAGCCTCTTCTTCAACTTCACGTAGGTCGCGACCAGTCTTACTGTCATACACACTGATCAAGAGATCGGATGGCTTGATGATGATGTTGTGGCGCACCATGTCATCTACGATTCTTTTGCGAGTATCGGCTGGCGGAAGTCAGCGTGCGTGCAATATTGTAATAAAATAGACTCACCAAGATAAAATGTATGAAACGGCGCACTGATTGGCAGATAGCGAGTCTCCAAGACCTTGCCACTCAATGGCTTGATTTTCTGCTGCATCTTCTTGACGTCCTCGAGCCATGAGACGAAGCTCTTCAGTGACTCAGGCGGCCCTCCACAGACTATATTAGCAGGTCCGTTGACCAGAGCAATGGCGACACGCTGATCATCTGGGAGATGCTGATTGAATGTTTTCACTTGCTTCTCAAGTTCGGCACGTGGAAGATGCTTGACGTTCATCATGGGAGTTGGCTCCTCACTAAATTCGGTATCGTCCTGGACCATCTTTTGCCAAGATGTCTTGTGGGGGAATTGTTGCTGAGATCGACATCCAGTGAAGAAGAGGGCAACAAGGCAAGCTCTGAAGGTGCCCTCAAAGTCGTCCCAAGTTCTGCACGTGGCCAAGCCGGCTGCGACGATGATGCCCTGACTGTGTCCAGTCGAACCTTGCAAGCTCTCGATGACATCTCCTGGAGATAGACCCCAGATCTTGCAGGCGATATAGAAATTTGCAAGTTGGCCAAGAGCGATCAATGGAAAGCTGACTGGCGCAGAAAGCAAGTAGTCCGAATCTGGGGTGGTTTCAGGCTTCTTTAGCCATCTAGCGAAATCCAATCCGAGGGGGTATTGGTCGATGACCGTCTCATCAGTTAATAGTTGCTCGAAGATCATACTGGCAAACTCGATGATGTCATCCAACAAACAACCATATGTAGCATAGAGAGCTCGTAGCTCGCAGAAATATGCCTGGGTATTGCCTTGTCCACCGAAGACACTAATCAAATCATGTGAGCGTTGACTGCCTAGGCATCGGAGTTAATCCTGATATGACGTACGTATATGTGGGAACTCGCTCGCTTGGATGTGAAGCTGCGAAGAGATGTGGTATCCTGCTGCTCAGCGGCCTTTGCATCAAATGCAAAGCCTCATAGTAGCTTTTGATAATGTCCTGCTTGCTGCTCAATTCAGCATCCTCTAGCTCTGCGGCTCTGAGATGAATGTCTTTGCTCTGCAGAAAGTCGTTGGACAATTTCTTGGCCACCTTGGAAAATAGCTCGGAGGACATGCTCGCGGCCCTGTCCTGCTTGCCAGCGATATGTCGAAGGAATTGCACGAGCAACTGAAGATCTGAACATGGCTCTTGAATCCTTTTATCGGCATAGGATGCTAAAAAGTCGTTGCGCATACGACACGCGAACAGTCTCAAGTGCTCCTTTACTGGTAGCGCGAAGCTCTTCCCTCCATGTGTGCATTCGACAGAAAACTCCTCCTCTTTTTCGATGTTGAGCCGCGGCGATCCAAACCCGAAAGAATCCATGGTGGTGTGTGGTTGTGGTGGTGACAGGGGAGCAGTGTGTGAAATGTGATAGAATTATTTGGATGGGTGAGTGGGGTATGAAACGAATGGATCTCTATCTCAGTGGTGACACGCAGGAGACGCAAACGACATGCGCAGTGAAGGAGTGCAAGATCAAGGAAGATCGCCAGGAACGAGATCTAAAGTTGAGGATGATAGTAGTGTGAAATACACATTCGTCCATGTTAACATTAACATCTCTAGGCCATAAAGGCGTCTCTCACGTCCCCGAAGCTGTTTGAGCCGCTGGCCATTGTCGGCCATCGTGGCGCTTACTTCGGTCTCAATGTAGCAAACATATGGGTGCAATGCTAGTCCAGACGCAGTATCGTTCCCCGGGTGGTATGAATGGCGGTGCTAGAGGGATGGAAGCAGACCTGTGGCGGAGTGAAGTCGCTAGCGCTAATCGCTCGATCACCGACCCTACCACGCACGTGCCTTCGATCTATTTGAAGTTCCGAGACCAACGTGACAATCGCTAAGTAAGCAAGCTGTAATTTTGCGGCCACTAGCAAGGCATTCGTTACGCTGCGCATACCCCTGTCGCTGCTAGTAGCGCTGGTGGCCTTTCCCAGCTGCCCACCAATGCTCCGCGCCAATCCACTTTTGCCAATTCTCTCGGACACCGATCATTTGCAAATCAGTGTTTCATGTATGCACTGCATAAGTGTTATCTCTTGAAGATTCCACGTGGCTTTCAAGCGTGTGGCAGCGAGTGCGGAACAACATGAGCTTGGCGCAAGTCTGCTCAGGTGCAAATGACATGGGAAAGTTGAAATCGACCTCATTTGGTATTACGATGAGATATAGCATTCAGGATGAATATCAAAGTTCTGAAGTGGTACTTGAGCATGCGCATACATGTATGAGTATACAAACATCCATAGTTCGCAGCCAGAATCTTGTTCCTGCCGAAAGTTTTAGGCAGTGATTTAAGGTGGGTAAGACAGTCATTTCTGATAGCCCTACGATGAGATGTCGATCGTGATGATCGTGCTCTTAGCGATGGCGAGTCATAAATCACAAGATTCCAGAAATGCTCGTTATGACAGGATTCATTGAAGGCAATGTTGTACATTATACCTAAATGAAAGCAGTGTCTAAAAATATGTAAACCAACGAATACCCAGCTCCAGACGCAATGATATAAAATAAAGCAATTCTATAAACAAAAAAAATGAGCAAATATGTACAGATGAAGATTCAAGATCTCCTGCTTTACAGCTCCATGTCCATTGGCAGTCTCGCGTCGGGATTCGTGAGGAACTCAGTCTCCATCTCCTTGTTGTAAGGAGGGTTGTCCTTCGCCCTGAACATGGTGTTGGTCATCATCGATTTGTGGAAGTGATGATAAGCCTTGTCCTGCCTCTTGCGCACCTTGTCTTGGTAGACAGCATATGCTTCTTTGCCAGCGGCGGCGAACAAGTATTTGGGGTGGATGCCAATGGCTTGAGCACCCTTTTGGCCGAAGCCAAAGGAGCTGACGATGAAGGCCTTGACTTCCTGCGAGGTATAAATCGTTTCATTCGGGAAAGCGATGTGATCAAACTTCTCCAATGCAATGTCGATATTGTCAGCGTTCCGATTGCCTGGAATCAAGCCGCTGTCCATGATCTGGAGCGCACCGTTCAGCATCCAGGCAGCTGCGGCGCCCTTGGGATGGCCAGTAAGATGCTTCTGGAACACAGCTAGAACAGGGTTGCCCTTGGAGCGCCCGAGTTGGTTCATCTGCTCTTGTATGACGCCACACTCATTGAGTTCATTTTTAACAGTTGAAGTACCGTGACACGACACGACCGAAATATCGTCGACCGTGAGGCCCCACGTGGCGAGTGCACCGCGCATAGGCGAAATCTTGGAGTCTCGCTTCCAGAACTCGTTGCCATAGCTGTTGAGTACATCGGATCGTTGCTTCTTGGTTTCGGTAAGAACAGCGTCCAGGCGGTGCTGTCGGTATTCGTCGATATCAAAATCTACTGTTCTAGTCTTGTATCTGGCCAGTTCCTCGTTGAGGTAGGCAAGTTCTGATTGCTCGTTCTCCATGATCTGTGTCATACGAAGCTCGATCTGGCGCTTGCGATAGTTCATATTCAGCAATGGGGAATCAAAGCTAGCCTTGGTGGCACCACTGAAGCTGATGGTTCCCCGGCCCGGAGCTGGCAGCGAACGGCCCGCCTTGTCGCTTGCAGTACGTGTCAAGGCGATGATACCATGGATGGGCAGACCCATTTCGAGAGCGAGCTTAGCGCTCGTCAAGAGCTGGATACCACAACCTTCGGACTCGACGAATCCGGCGCGAGTAGTCGTGGCAGGACGCGACATCTCCGCAGCTGTTCGGCCTCGGGCAAAGTCCTCGTCTGTATTAATAGTTGCCTTCATGTTCGCGAACTCGTACGCAACGTCTTTGGCGAGATAGTCGTAGCCGCCGACAAACACAGCCTTGGCCTTACCGCTTGAGATGACCTCGACACCTACATCAAGAGACTCCAGAGCCGTAGCACAGGCGCCAACTGGCGTAATGTTGGGTCCACAAGATGAGAGTAGTAGCATGTTGATCCATGCACTGCCGGTATTGATGAAAGACTCTGCCAAGACATCATTCTGCACAGTCTTGTCCATGAAGCGTTCCTTGTAGATACCCTGTAGAGAGGCAGCGCCGCCGAAGCCAGAGCCAACACAAACACCAAGCTGAGAAACATGAATGTACCTGTAGAACTCATAAGGATCTGTGACACCGGCCGAGAGAAGAGCTTCAGCTGTGCAGACCAACGCGTACAGAGTAGCAGGGTCAACTTGGTTCACAATCTCCTCTGCGATACCGTACACGCGTGCGTTCCAGCCTGTCGGGACTTGACCTCCGACAGTACGGTCGAAGGCTAGTGACTTGGGCACCATGAGCCTGGCTCCCTTGTGTAGCGTGACAATGCATGTGTCTCCTCCAGCGGTAGGCTTGACAGTGACCTTGTTGCCATTCTCACGTAACAGATCCGCGGCCGTCTCTTTCGACACCTCGAATGGTGCAAAGTCATGTTGAAGGTCAATCTCATGAAGAACTTGTCGGGCTGCGGGGTCCGGTCCATCAAGTTCGCGTGCATCCAACACCCGTATACCGCTATGCTTGAGAATATGTTCCTCATACTTCTGTTTAATCTCGTCATCGTTTACCGGCTTCTGGGTTGACTTCTCCACCCATCCAGTGTAGGGTAGTCCTTCACCAGATTGGTATTCGATAAGACCCATCATCCATGCCATCTCGATGAAGCCTTCCAGAGATAATTGGCCGAATGACTCAATCTGCCATCGTGTGCGCGAGCTCCCATGAGGCCCAACCTCCCCGAAGCCAGCGACAACGACAACTTTCTCGAGATCGATCATACCTTCCAGAGCGGACAGGTGCTCGATCTCGGAAGTGTAGTCGGCGAGTCTAGGGAACTCGAACTTGATGTTAGCTCTCTTCTTGAAAGGAGCCAAGGTGGTTGGCTTAGCAGTAGTGAGAGGCGTGTCGAATTCCGCTTGCTGTTCCTTGACAAGCGCGCGGCGGCTGGAGCTGATGTCTGAAAGCTCTTTGCGAATAGCGGCAATCTCCTCTTTCAGATCTGGCACGGCGCTCATTCCACCACTGAGGTCGGCAATGAGCGGTTCAGTATGTGTAACTTCCAGAACTGGCGAGACCATGAGACCCATGATGTTGATGGCCATCTCGTCTTGAGAAAATGTCTTGAGACCCAGTGCCTCCACACCTTCAGCTACCATGTTGTTGTCATTCATAAGGCCAGTGCCGCGAGTCCAGCCGATGATGGCTCCACAGATAGAAAGGTACTCGGACCAATCCTCAGTGTGCCACTTGTTGAGCAGTCCTTCGAGACCAAGCTTGGACTCAGAGTAGAGACCGTCTCCTCCGAAAACGCCGTGATTGGGTGACAATGGCAAGACGACCTGAGCAGGTCGAGTAGTGATGCGACGAGATTCTTTGGCTTTCTTGACAGCACCCAGTAGGCGAAGTGTGTTCGTCAGCATCATGCGATGAGCGAGCTCCGACTTGGGTCCCAACTCCACGCCATTAGCAGTCTCCGAAATTGCTGCGAAGGGAATAATGTGATCCAAATCCCACTCGGCATCGTTGAGGCTGTAGATGTACTCTGCCAGAGCCTCAGTGTCCTGGTTGCTGCCTGCGTTGTACGGAACAACCATGAGACACGAATTCTTGGAACCATACATGCGGAACATGTGCTGGTAGAATTTGGTCGCCTTAGCATAGGAGCTGGTAGTGACGATGACCTTTGCGCCTCCAGACAAAAGTCCCTGGACGATGTTTGCGCCAATAGAGCCCTTGCCCGCGCCCGTGACTAAGACAGTCTTTCCCTGGAAAGCGAGACCCGATGAGATGGCTTGATCTAGCACATCTGCGTATTGTGTACTGAGGTCTTCTGAGTCGTTCCAGGCTCCGTCTGACTTCTGTTGGATCTTGGGGTAGTGAGTCTCGCGACTTGTTGCAGCACCTGAGTTGGATGCCATATCAGAATCGGGCGTCTTGCACGATGGAGTCATGGAAAGATCAGGGGTCATTGAAGGAGTAGGGGGCATGGAGCTCATTCCTCGGTGGGTCGGTAATGGTCCCTTGCCATTCATGGAGATGATGCCGTCCTCGAAGTCCTTGTATTTGGTCGTCCCGTCTGGAGCGGTGATCCTTGCCTGCGCACGTGCGACTGACGCTTCCACGAAGTTCATAGAGCCCTTTGCGTCAATCGTAGTGCGTGGAGCTGTCACTCTACTGTCCGCCACATAAGTGGGCGCTCGCTTCATGGCAGCAGTACAGTCTTTGAGGAGGTCCTCGAACCACAACTCAACTGCGATAGAGCGAGCTGACTGCTTCTTCATATCCTGAATCAGGTGAATCAAGACGTTTGTCAGACGTTTACTGGAACGATTGAGAAGGTGATGGCGTCGGCGCGCAACTTCGTCCGATTCAAGACACATGTAGCCCTGGCGTATGCCATGATAAATCTTGAAGACGTCTTGAAGTGCCCAGTTCCAGAAGGAGTCATATACACGAGCCTTGCGCTTGTCGAAATAAGGTTTGATGCCGTTGGCATACTCATTGCCGTGCTCAAGGTTCCATAGATCGAGCTCGTTCTGCATGTTCTGTATGTCGCTCTTGAGTTGAGCCACTTCCTCAGCTGCTGCATTGCTGTTCTCTCCAAGATGGCGAGCATACGCTTCGTAGACTTCACGATGGAAGTCGTTCGAGCGCTTGCTTAACGCGTCTAGTGCTTTCGAGTCAACAGCAACGGCAATTGCAGCAGCACCAGGTGCACCAGCAGCAGCTTTGTTGAGCTGTATGCCAGCGGCAGCCACGTAGGCGTTCACGGTGTTGGACCAGAAAGTCTTCGCCTCCGCCTCGGAGCCAAGACGAGCCGCTGGTGGACTTTGCAATGCCATTAGTAGGACCGAGTCCTGTCGACCAGCAGCCAGTCCATACTCGCTCTCGAGCATCTGACGAGTTGCAGCCTGGTTATAGCCTCCTGGCATGGACTTGGAGAACAGCTTGTCAACCAGCCCCTTGGTGCGCTTGCCCAGAGCGCCGGAGAAGCTCTTCTGGAGAGTCGAAGCAAGGTCACTCAGGGGCAACTCCTCTGCGCCATCCGGTGCTGAGCCAAACTCAGCATCGAGGTCTCCAGTGATCTCATTCTGGAGTGTCGATCGGCCTGTAAAGGTTAGCAGTCACGCATCGCACGCTTGAGGACGCGTCGACATACCTCCAGTGAGGCCCTTGACGCTCTGATCGAACGCGACATCCTTGGCCGGCTTCTTCAGCGCAATGGAGACGATTATGCGAATGATCTCGCCAGCCTGAACAGGCGAGTCTTCAATGGGGCCCGCAGCGAGGGGGGCGGGTGCAGGGCTCGCGGCTTGCTGGGGCGCCCTGGCCGCCACCGGCTCGCTTGCGACAGGCGTGGGGTCAGGGTTCGCTTGCTTCTTCGGCGACACCTTGATCTCCTTCTCCTGTCCAATGTGGTAGATTTCATCACGGTTCTTCTTCAGGCTTAGAAAGTCTCGCGTCACAGAGTTTGCTGTATCGTAGGGTCGATACACAAGGTCTCTCGTCCGCTTCATCATGGTCGTCAGCGTTTCCGCGGGGCCGATCTCCACCGTCTTTCTCGTTCGGAATCCGGAGAGAAACAAGTCTTGCGTCTCCGTCCATCTTACCGGGGAACAGAATTGGTGCCTAGGATCCTATCAGCTATTGTCGCAAATTCTCGAACGAGGTCCACGCACGCCAGGAGCTCGATGAGCAAGGTGTGGCACAACTCCTGCCGCCGGGAGAAACCCTCGTACGTGTCGTTCATGATTTTGGACGGTAAGTGATAGTATGAAGAGCGGGTAGTATGGCAAAGCAGAAAAGCACCGATTCAGCGAATAATTGATTTGGGAGATGAAAGAGTGACGGATGTTCCAGTTGCTCACGATGCAGGTGTATAGTCGAAGTCGGCAGCAATAAGGAAAGATATGTCTCCTCTCACAATCCCGAGTGATTGAGCTTGTAGGCACAATCACCGTATTTGGAAATGCGGTATGTTCTCGCGTTTGGCACACTAACCATATTAGTAGCACTGTGCTCTTCACACCCCGAGAGTCCGCCAGCTGCTGACATCAAGACCTTGGCTCCGCCGCCTCTCAGTCGCTCCACTGGCCGCACGGTTGACTCGTCGAGTGAGGCGTGAAACTCACTTGCTCGTTATGATCGACTGAGTCCGAGTCGTAGCACAGCAAGATACTCGAGCGAATTATGTCACAGGGTACCTGCGCCACGCACGTCCACTATTCATTGTTAGGCATTTCGATATCACCCACGTGGAGTGAACGTCATTCTGACCAGGGTCATGCACCGCAACTGTCCAGTACTCCGCCTGCGCTAGAGTTTTGCTCAAACGCACTAGCAGACAACAAACAACCTCGAGGACGAACGTCTCATTGATGCCATCTGCTGAGCCACTCCAGTTTTAGAAGTCAGGGTCCTGCAACGAGATGTGGTAGTGATGTTTCCGGTCGAACTTTGGAGAATTGTGGCACATACCATCCCACGAGAAGATCAGCCTTCTAATCTCGATTGATGACCCGTGCACCACACCGTGGTACACACAACTGTGCGACCGCACACTACGGACATGCCCTGTAGCGCAGCAACACTTGTACTGGTTTCTTAGAGCCATTTGGTCCAATGACTCTGTCCCAATCAGAGGTCACAGGGCTGATCTCTCCGTCCGACTTTGCATGTCGTGGTATGTCTTGGTTGTTTGATTGACTAAGTGGAGACAGTCAAGTCCTGAGCCTGAACAATTGACTCTGCACTATACTCAAGGAGGTTGATCTGCTGGGTATCCAGCGCATTTGCGTGTTCGTATATATGGTCCAACACACCATCGCACAGTCACTTTCATCAACTTAATCATCTACACTGGCATTTAGCCCAGTGACCAATCGTTCTTATCTGTTCTCCTTTCTTCCTGTCCCTTCGATTGTCAACATGACTTCTATAGAATTAGGCACACATGTCCCTAGCATAGTGTCGCTCAAGGATCTTTCCTCCTTCGTTGGCCGACTCTCAAGCCTACGGAGCATTAAGCTCCCTTTTGCAGTAGCCGGCGTCGGTCTGCTCGCCTACCTACTTTGCAACCTCATCTACAATGTCTACTTCCATCCTTACGCCAAGTATCCAGGCCCTTTTCTAGGCAAATTCACCGATCTTTACGCGGGCTATCATGCCTGGAAGGGCGACATCCATCTCGACATGTGGAGGTGCCATCAGATCTATGGAGACAAAGTCAGATATGCACCCAATCGCCTGAATATCAACACCGTTACTGGCTTAAAAAGTACTAGACCCTTTTTCGTTCACCCGATACATCGTACTGACTGTGCCACAGATATTTACAAAGATGGTAAGCCCTACCTCAAAAGCAAGAATTATGCTGCCATGGTACACCAAGCTACCAACACCCTTACTGTACGCGACCGCAAAGATCATGGTCGCCGTCGACGTGTCATCCAGCAGGGTCTGTCAGATTCCACTCTTCGCGCTTTCGAGCCTTATATGTACGAAATCATTAATCGTTTCTGCGACCGCATGATTCAGACAGTCGAAGAAGAAAACAGAGCCAGAGAGGATGGCCAAACGTCTGACAGCGTGCGCGCTGAAGAGACATGGAAGACAACGAGGAATATGTCCGAGTGGTGCAACTACCTTGCTTTCGATCTCATGGCTACTTTCATCTTCAGCGGCAAGTACAACATGCTTGAGCGTGAGCAATATCGCTATGTTGTGCAGTGCATCGAGCAGTCAAACATCCGTGTCGCCTCGATTCTCCAGGCCCCTATTCTTAAGGCGTTCCGCATGGACAAAATTTTCTTTCCCAAAGCTATTGTTGCGCGAAATATGTTCCTCGGCTTCGTCGGCAAACTGCTTCGCGACACCAAAAAGAATGATCGCAGCCAGCGCAAGGACCTCTTTGAGATGCTGTCACTTGCAAAGGACCCCGAGTCTGGCAAAGGCTTTAGCCCCGAGGAAATTGTAGCAGAGAGCGTCACGCTTGTCGTCGCAGGTGCCGACACATCTGCCACTGCCATGGCCGCCATTTTCTTCTACCTCTCCCGCAACCCTGATGCATACTCCCGTGCTGCTGCGGAGGTTCGTTCTACATTCAGCTCCGTTGAGGAAATCCAAGGTGGCGCGAAACTCAACAGCTGCCGCTATCTTCGCGCATGTATTGACGAGGCTATGCGCATGTCACCATCTGTGGGCCAGACTCTTGCTCGCGAAGTACCAGCTGGCGGTGCTGTCATCGACGGCGATTTCATTCCTGGCGGCTGCGACGTTGGTGTTCCAATCTACTCGATTCACCACCGAGAAGATGTCTACACCGATCCATTCAACTACAACCCTGAGCGATGGATGGTGGAGAAAGATGGCGCGAACCAGCAAGTCACTGACATGTACGCTGCATATAACCCTTTCTCCGTCGGGCCACGATCATGCATGGGCAAGGGTGTTGCGCTTGTGGAGATGATGGCTACTTTCGCTGTGGTACTTTTCAGGATGGACTTCAAGATGGCGGACAGCGATACTGCTGGCGGAAAGCCTGGCAAGGAGTATGGAAGGCACAGGTCGAGCGAGTATCAGCTCAGGGATCACATCACGTCGGCTAAGGAGGGCCCAATGTTGCGGTTCAGGCCTCGCGTGAACAAGGAGGTGGTCGCATAAATTGGGTGAAGCGTGCTTGCTTGGTTCTTTTCTTTTGTTTCATCTAGACTTCACTTCTACTAGTGTATCAATATGCTCTTGGTATGTAGTTATGCATCAAAATCATTTCACATCTTCTACACTTTCCCTGTGAACGACATTCAAGACTGCATCACTAGTTTCAACCCGTCATGTACATACTCCGATGCAGTGAGCAGCCTTCAAATGGTTGCTCGAAGAATGTGAAGTTATTACATGAGCATCTGGCGTATCCACAGCAGAATAATGTTCAGCTCTCATTGGACCATCATACGATCGTTCCTCCGTCTGTAACACTACGAACAGAGAACCCCGAATGATGTAGAGGCATAGCCAATCATCATCGTATATCGAATGAAGTATTGTTGGTCAAATTCTCACGTGATGCTCGGAGTTGTGCAAAGTCCTCTAGCCTAATGCGATTTAGCAAGTGGGGACGTCATCGTGTTCGGGAATACAACTCGAGTCAGACCAGACGACCTGCATCACCGAACACACCACACTGACCTCCTCATGCGACTGGTGATCATGGCCCTGGAAATGCCTCGCAATGCAATGGTAACATGTCTTTACAGCTGTCTATCGCGGAAGCTGCTTTCAACAGAGTGAAGGATGAATGACGCGCCTGGGCCGCGCTTGGGACACGTCAAGTTCAAGTCATCAGCCCTGCCGTTACGACAACGATCCTGAGATCGATCTACTGTTAGTTCTCTCGGGATCCGAGACCATTTTCCAGACCTACTCGTGCTCTCCTGCTGCTGATGCAGGTTCAGCCAGTTTGTCGGGACGACAGCCAGTGTGTACATGCCCGCCCGGGTACCTTTGGAACATGTGGCTGCCACGTGCTGGCTGTGCGAGGCCACTTGCATTGTGGTAGCATTAGTTTCACAGTCGCTGATCGTTGCATGAGCACCAATTGATGTTATTCGGGTGTGGCTGACGGCTTTTTCGGATACCGTTATATGTGTGGCTATCGGACGAGTCGCACAGTCACCTAGCCAGTTCAGCACTGGTGGATAGCTTCAGACTTTAGCGGGTTTTCACCTTCACCAACATGCAAAGTCCGCTACTATGCAAACCCAGATTCCAGATATGGACCGAATTCTGGGAAGGATGACTGCTAGGTCATTGCGCCGACATGGCCAAGCCAGCAGTTACGCAGCTTGGCTGTGCAGCTTTCGGGTACACTAGAGTTGTGCCTGGCACTAATCTGATAATCCTTCACGTCAAAAGTATCCTATGATCACTATCCTTGTGTCTGGACCCTTTCGCTCGTTTGTACCTCCATCAGTCTGAGGTCACGCAGGTTGCTTAGGCTCTGCGGTTGACAAGATGTCACATTCATTCCGGTTCCTCAACGTCAACAGGTGTACTATCGAGACACATAAAGAATTTGGACCTACTAATGCATGGTGCTATGGCGGGTTCGACTTCACCTTGTTTTTCGAAGAGACACTCCTGTCCTTAGTGCCATTCGCACTTGTCTTTCCTTTCCTCGTCGTCAGGCTATATCGATTGCACAAGGCCAGCATCGTGGTCGATGGTGGAAGATGGCATTTTGCAAAGCAGGTCAGTATTGCATTCGGACATGGGTATCTCCTGCTGACTGTTCTTTTCTGCAGGCACTCTACATCCTGTATGGAGCAGTCCAAGTGCTCATGCTGGGTGCCGTTGTGATGCCCGATACCATCAAGACGAATACCACCATCGTTAGCGCCGTCGTCATTCTCTTCGCGACGTTCTGTCTTGCGGTAACCTCGAACTTCGAACACTATCGAAACGCGCGCCCCTCGTCGCCGATTGCTATATACTTAGTTGTTACATGGGTATTCGATGCCGCAAAAGTCCGGACTTTGGTCGCAGTAGAACACGGCCGCCCGCTGGGCTATATGGCAGGTGTTGCGGCAGGTGTGAAGCTTGGCTTGGTATTTCTGGAACTGAAGGAGAAGCGCGCCTGGTTGATTGACCCCAAAGCATTCCCTGCACCAGAATCGACAGCGAACTTCTTCAACAGGTTAACATTTTTCTGGATAAACCCGTTATTGCTTCGAGGCTCGAAGAAACCACTCCAGGAAGATGACTTGTTTGAGGTCCAAGATCAGATTGTGGGCGAGAAGAACCTGCTCTCTTTTGCAGAGAGATGGGAGAAATGTAAGTTTAGGTTCTGCTAGCAAGCATGAACATGATGCTCACGAATGATACAGATGAACACAAGGACAAGCCCAATGCACTGTTCAAGCTTGCTTTTAGACACCACTGGCGAACCTTCTCCTCCATTATCATCCCCCGTATCTGCTTCAGTGCATTCAACTTCAGCCAGCCGTTTCTGCTCCAGCGTACTCTTCGATACCTCACCAGCAACGACTACGCCAATCGGCCAGCCATCGGCAATGGGCTCATCGCGTCCTATGTCCTCGTTTATTTCGGTTTTGCGCTCACGAACGCAATGCATCAGCACCGTAATTATCGAAGCATCTCCAAGCTTCGTGGATCGCTCATTGGTGTCATCTACAAACAGACTCTAGGGATGAGCACTTCGGCCCTTGCTGAATCTGAGGCTGTGACTCTTATGAATGCCGACGTCGAACGTATCACCGTCGGTTTGCGACAGTCTCAAGAGCTTTGGGCAAGCCTGTACGAGATGGCGCTTGCATTATATCTGCTCTACGCGCAAATCAGCTGGGCTGCACTGACCCCTCTGGGTGTGATTTTCATCTGTACGGCAACCGCTATCGCCGCCTCGCCAAAGCTGGCATATTCGCAGAAGACATGGTTAGACAAGATTCAAGCCCGTGTTGATGCTACAGCGTCGATGCTTGGCTCAATGAAGGCTGTTAAGATGACCGGGCTCACACCAGACCTCGGCAGGAAGATCAATGACTTGCGCGAAGTCGAGATCACGACGGCGAGGACGTTCCGTGGGATGCTAGTCAAGATCACTGCCTGCTGTGAGTCCTAAAGATCTGAGCGTTGTGATGATGACACTGACATCAATTAGCATATGCAAGTACATCGTTCAGCCCTGTGATCGCCTTGGGTACCTATATCTTCATGGCGAAGTATCACGACTTCCCAGACCTGACACTGACTCGGGGCTTGACATCGCTCGTTCTGTTGCAGCTCTTGCTTGAGCCAGTCTCTTTCTTCATCACGGCATTGTCCGGTCTGATCAACACAATGAGCTGTATGGAACGGATCCGTCAATATCTAGTGACCGAAGTACGCAATGAGCCAGCGCTTTACAGGCCGCGCTCGACCATGCGACCTGGTGCCATTGGTGCACCCTTCCCAACACCACCACCTGCGTACTCCCAGTTCTCGCTCAACCTGAACAACATTGCAGAAGAGTCCGAAGACAGCTCCTCTTCTAGAGCTTCATCGCGACAGGATGAGAAGCGCTCCAACGAAAAGCAGGCTGCGATCACGTATGATGATCTAGATATGGGTGGCGATGGCTCCACACTCGCGTCGGCACATGAGAGGCGCAACTGTATCGTCGCGGAGAATGCTAGCTGTGGATGGGATCGCAACAAGACGCCAACACTCATGAACCTCAACTTCAAGATCCAAGAGGGAAGCTTGACCATGATTGTTGGGCCTGTCAGCAGTGGCAAATCTACTCTGCTGAAAGCACTTCTTGGCGAAACACCTGCTGCCAGAGGTCTACAAAGATCGTTCTTCACCGAAGTCGCATACTGTAGCCAAAGCCCATGGCTCGTCAACGGAACTCTCAGAAATAACATCACCCATGGATCTGACTTTGATCCGGAGTGGTACAACACTGTCGTTCAAGCCTGTGATCTTGAAGCAGATATTTCGGCCATGCCGCTAGGTGACGAGACTATCGTCGGTAGCAAGGGTCTTAGCCTGTCCGGTGGTCAGCAACAGCGTGTCGCGCTTGCCCGAGCGATTTACTTCCGACGATCTATAGTCCTCATTGACGATGTCATGTGTGGCCTTGACGCAACTACTGAGGAACATGTCTTTGAGTCTGTCCTCGGAGAGAACGGATTGCTAAGAGGTGCTGACACCACTGTCATCTACGTTACCAACTCGATCCATCGTTTTTCGCAAGCGAATCATATCATCAGCATGGGCTCTGACGGCACAATTGTCGAGCAAGGTACATTCGACGAGCTTCGACAACAAGGAGGCTACGTAAGCAATCTGTCCAGGCACGGCGACCGAAACGCACAAAAACAAGGAGAACGTCACGAGATCAAAGGTTTCAAGCAGTCGTTACTGCATTCAAACATGCAGGAGAAAATCGAGGAAGAGAATGCTGCAGGTGACTTGACTATCTATGGTTACTACATTGGCACATTTGGATGGCTGCGATGGCTGGTATTCTGCTTCTTCTGTGCGGTCTATGGTTTTGGCACGGCTTTTCCAAGTAAGTTCTCGTAATCTTTCAGGAGGTTGCGCTGCTAACGATGAACAGATGTATGGGTCAAGTGGTGGACAACTTACAACCAGGACCACCCCAACACCCAGATCGCTTACTATCTGGGGATGTACCTCGCTCTAGCCATCATTGGTCTCAGCTCGCTTGTGACGGCCTGCTGGATCCTCATTATGACAATGACGCCCAAAGCTGGTCGTCAACTGCATGATCGCCTGCTCCAGACGGTGCTGAACGCACCGATGTCGTTCTTCAGCAGCACTGACACCGGCATCACTGCCAATCGCTTCAGTCAAGATTTGGAGCTGATCGATATGGAATTGCCTGTGGCGTTGATCAAGACAGCGATGAACCTTTTCCTGCTTCTTGCTCAACTGTGTGTTATTCTCGTATCAGCGAAATGGGTTGGTATCGCAATGCCTGCGATCATGGTCGTTGTCTACTTCCTGCAAGTATACTATCTGAGGACCTCTCGCCGACTACGTCTGCTAGATATTGAGACCAAGGCTTACCTCGGCACACAATTCTTGGAGATGCTCAGCGGTCTGATCACGGTTCGCGCATTTCAATGGGAGTTTCAGCATCTTTCCCGATTCCTCGAGATGCTCAGAAAAGCTCAACGACCCTTCTACCTCTTGTACTGCGTGCAGCGTTGGCTCAACATGATTCTTGATATGGTCATCGGCGGCATGGCTGTGCTTCTCGTTACCATTGCTGTCAAGACGAAGGGTACAGTCGATCCTGGTATGACTGGTCTCGCTCTCACAAACCTGGTTGGTTTCTCGCAGATGCTGAAGCAGCTCATCACGGCATGGACCCTGCTCGAGACATCTATGGGTGCTCTTGCGCGTGTCCGTGCCTTTACCGGAGCTGTTGAGACTGAAAATCTTCCTGGCGAGGATCAACCTGTGCCAGAGTCCTGGCCACAACTCGGTGGGATTGAGTTCCGCAATGTCGTCGCTTCGCACAAGAAAGCAAAAAAGGCCACGCTGAACGATATCTCGTTCACTGTCAAGCCTGGGACGAAGCTCGCCCTTGTCGGTCGGTCTGGTTCGGGAAAGTCCTCTCTCATCTCAGCACTCCTTCGCCTGATGGACTTGACCTCCGGTCAAATCGTCATCGATGGCATCGACATCGCAACATTACCCCGTCAACTCGTGCGCAGCCACCTCATCGCCCTCCCACAAGATCCCTGCGTCCTCGCAGGCACCATCCGCGAGAACGTTGACCCTCTGGGCATCATGTCCGACGAGCAAGTCGTCTCCGCCCTTCAGAGAGTCCAACTCTCCCATCTCCTCGACAATCCCGATATCGGTCTTCACGCCAGACTCAGCACCGACATGCTCTCGCACGGCCAATGCCAGCTCCTCTGTCTCGCTCGCGCCATGATGCGTCGCTCCTCCATCCTCATCCTCGACGAAGCCACAGCCTCTGTCGACGTTCACACCGATGCGCTTATGCAAGATATCATTCGAACGGAGTTCAAGCACCACACCATCATTGCGGCTGCGCATCGTCTCGATACCATTATCGACTTCGATACCGTATTGGTGCTTAATCAGGGTAAAGTACTGGAAAGTGATGTCCCGCAAAGCTTGTTATCGCGCGATTCAGCGTTCAAGGAGCTGTATCAGACGCAGAATGGGGAGAATAGGGATTGGGGACATAGTACATTGAGTCTGTTGCATGATACGGGGGATAGGATTAGTTTGATGAGCTATGCGACGAGTGCGGGGAGGTGATGAGCTTGTGATTAAGGCATTGTGGATATAGACTACAGTTCTATTTGTTTTATTAGTTGTATATATTCGCTTCTATATAGATACTTTTGTATGATATCGAACATTGCATTACCATCAAACACTGCGTGTCAATAACTATGAAATTGTCTCTTACGAACAACGATCACAATGCCTGATTGATGCCATTGGAAAGTAGTACTGTGGCTGTCGAACTCACGTGTGATTAATCAAATTTCTCAAGAATCTGAGGTCAAGCCACTGCTCAAACTTCAAGCATGTGCCTTTTGTTTGTGTGATTAGGAAACCCTAACTATGCTTCAACTCATGAAACAGGAATAGGTCTTATGGCGCATATTGCTTTGCAAGTGTCTATCCATCAACATTAATGCATCTTAATCTAATTTGGTCGCCTCCCGCTGCTGCAACAGCCAAATGCACTAACTCGCGCGAAGCAGCACCTATGCAAATGCACCTTCATCGCATCCAGCCACCTTCTTTTACTATGCAACATCCCCCCGCGCCACCCGTTTCAAAATGCGGCACGGTCGCACACTTACGGCCACCGATCATGTCTGGGGACCACAATGCGATGGCGCACAGACGCATCCCAAAAGTCCCCGACGCTAATGCGGCCTGAATCCCGAACAGTTCGTGTCCGAGTTTTGAAGGAAGATCGCTGCATCATTGTCGAGAGCTGGCTAACTTATCACCCTGGGACTAACAGACAGACTGAGAATGCCAGCTTGTGCCGTAAAACAATCTTATCTGCTATCTGCAAGACGACTAGGCTCAGTAGCTTCTACTCGCCATGTAGTGTCAACTTGTGACTATCTTTAGTGCGGAGCGGAGCCATGGAGCGGAAAGTAGTAGCAAACGAATGCCTAGCTTTCGTCCAAGACTTGCAGAACGGTGGAGTTCCGGACAGTACAGCTTTCTCGACCAGCGCAGCCCAGAGAGGCGCGAATCGAGTTGACGTCTCCATCCCCGCGCATCTCAATGATGATGGATGCGGCTGTTTCGCATGAGATTTCGAGACCATTGTCTATGGATTGGTTTGGGGGCGTGATGGTGGGAGGACAGAAACAGTCTGAAGTGTTTGGACATTCTGGTATTTCGCTTGTTTGGCCAGCAGACACCTGTCGCGAGGCTAGCGGCTGCTGCGCAGCGCATACTTCGACTCTGTGGCTGGGGTTTGAAGCTGTACTGTCCTGTGCACCGGAAACGGGGATCGACGGCTGATGTTTTGAGATGTGAAGATGACTTTTGCTCGCTTCAGTGGTGTGATTTTTGGGCCGAAGTCCAGTCGACTCATTCCCTGAACCATGTGAAGTGCTGGAAGTAGGCAGACTTTGATCAGATTTTGTCATGCCGGGAGTATCTGTTGCTAATCCTTGAGCTGGTGCAGATGCTTCGTTCTCGTCACACAAGCGCAGGTAGGCGTCGACTTCAGCCTGTTGGATGCCATGACGCGCAAGCAAAGTCCTCAACCGGGTGTTTTCCAAAGCAACATAACGCGCAGCATGTTGCATCTGCTGAGTAGCTGCCACACCCTTGCGCTCATACTCATTCACACGTGCTTGGAGGTCGTCGATGAGCTCCTTCCGCCGATTTCTCGAGCGCCTCTGGTTGTCTCGAATGCGCACCGCAGATGGTGTGTCGTTTCCCTGCGATCATTTCAGCGATCCATTCGGCAACAGAAAGCTCAAACTCATAAGAATGTTCGAAGCACACCTTTTTAGACATGATTCTTGATGAATATGTGATGACAGGCTGACGTTGAGATGCATTGGTCGAGAAGTCCTGGACATTGTGGAGATCGTCGAACCTGAATCTGGTTAGCGCCGCCTCAATTGCGATCGGCCGACATCCCGTCTCCTTGATGCTTCATCCAACACCATTCTCTCGAACACCACCAAAATCATCTTGGCATCTCTTTCCATCTTTGCTTCTGTATAAGTTATATTACGTGAATGTCAGGCATGGCCAGTGCACACCGATCGATTGCCACACAGAGCCGACGCCCGCAAAGCAAAGAAAAGTCAAGGAGATCATAATGATGCAAATGATAGTTTCGTCAACGACAGATTTCATTATCGTCTTCCTAAATCCTATAAAAAAGACCGTAGCTAGTTGGTTGCCTCTATATTCTAGTTCTCCCTGGAGCAGTATCTTGCGTCCCTGCCGCGTCACATTCCTCGCAACAAGTCCTTACGCCTAGCAGACTTTGTTGTTGGTCAAGAAGTCGGAAAGGCCAGGCACACATGCACCACATTGGCATACCTACTGAAGTTAGTATGGCCATCCATCGTCAGTCAGGACACTACAGACCTCGCCCAACCCTTCCTTCACACAAGCAATGACAGCAGCAGTGCTCGTACCGCCGGTTTCTGGCTCTACGAGGATAGCCCCAGCAATGCATGCAACGTTGGCAATGACCTCCGCGCACTTGATGAGGCTGCAGCCGTCGGCGAGGGCGGCGAACTGAATGGCGGCAGCAACTTGATCGTTGTTGCGGGCAATCAGCTAATTCACGGCGCACGAAGTCAGGAAGGTCTCAAATATTCACTTCCCACGGCGAGGTTCTTACCTCGTTGGGAGCAGCGCTGGCAAGAGCCGCGAGAGAGGAGATGATAACAGCGGAGAAACGCATGTTTAGTGAGTGTTCTTGAAGAGTGCGGGTATTGAAGAGTGGGTGTATTGAAGAGTGGGTGTATTGAAGAGTGAGGGTATTGAAGAGTTGGAAAGTGATGTCGGAGCTGGTTTGATGCTCTTTGGCACGGCTTTACCTTGAATCTTTATACTTCCTTCATCGATATACGTACCTGCTTCCTCATCCCCAAAAGCACTAGCTTTGACCGGTCACCGTCCTCCAAGATAGTCAGCATCATTGCTGAGAGGCGTTTGTCTCACAACTTGAAGCCCAGGCTGTGGGCCATCCCACCGGAAGCTTGATCTCGATCCACTCATGAACGACAAAAAGAGTCTCGTGAAGCTGTGTGCGGGCGAGAAGGTCGGCCACTCGCTCGTGTTGCAGTCTTCAAATCATATGGCGGTAAGCCGATAGTTGCTTGTCATGCAGAAACGCCACATTCAGAACGAGAGTGTGTAGCAGCTCCGCAAAATCCGTGCTGATGGAGGCCAATGTTCCAAGACGAGTCGAGAGAGCTCCTGCGTTGCTCATAGAGGCCCTCTCCTGTAAACAAGTACGACTTCGACTGTGACAAGCTCGGCGGAGACCTATTGAAATCTGGTCTCATGCCGCCAAAATAGTTCCTGGCGACACGACCGGTCCACGCTGGTGTCATGCCTCGGTAACTGGCTACACCATGTTGTCATATCGTCGATATGCGGAGTGGGGACTCACTCTCACTTCGCCCATGCGTCTAACCCTTGTACGTCAAAGGGCGCCCAGAGATTACTGAGCCTTGTGTGTCAAGCTCAAGTTGTGTCGGCCACCAGGGAAAAGTAAGCGTTCAAGTACATATCAATGTGGCCATGCCGGCAGCACACATACTCGCAAGTTCCCAATCAAAGTTAGGCAGAAAGTTCGCCGTTTCATCAATACGTCAATGAGCATGAAAACTCTGTATGAGCTAGTCATGACATGAATAGGAACACCCGTGGAAGAACGCAGTCGCTATAGACCGTTTGCCACAAGTGTTTGAGATTCCAACAACACACTACTGTCCCCACATAGTGTCAATGTGGTTTCACGACAGTCAATATACACTGCTTACATGGTCTCGACTAAGCTTTTGGTCCTCGAACGCCTTTACTGGCTGGGACGCGACCGGGCGGTTAATTGCATGTGCAGCAGTATACGGGCTTTAGCCCCAACACAGGACTTCAAAGTAGAGTGGAGACCGGAAACAGCTAGTCCTTACTGGAGTTTTTGTCGATCTGACCACCCTCGTAGCGAATGCGGAGAACGCGTGGATGACCGACGAGGGAAACCTGCCTCGCTGAGAGCTTGATCTGACTTGGCTTTGCGCGAAGCTTCGTGTCAGCCTTATGGGGGCCCACAACATGGGATTCTGAGATCTCGGTCAGGGTGGCTGTTGGCAATCTTGCTACCTATACTTACTGCGCACAAGCTTTACCGACAGAGCTGCGCCACAAAGAGAATGCTATCCTCTGTCGATTTACAAGCGACCAAAGGATGGCAAAGACGGTGTAGTGTTCTGACAGCCATTGTGGAAAATCAAGTCTCATGAGGGACAAAAAGAGAAGCCATTCTCTATGCGAGCAGATCCAATTCACCATCAGGTCACGCACAAATGCGCCCCGTCTGAAACATGTCGCAAGCACACGGCTTATGGCACAAGACATTTCATGCTATCTGTGATAGTAATGTCCCGAGACAGGAGATTATTATTGAGATTCCATGACATCGCCGCCTGTTATCTGATAACGGCTTTTCGACGTTCATAACGTAATCGAGTCCTTGTGTGCAAGTATGCATAGCCTACACTCCATGGAAGCTGCCAAAGACTTGCGATGAATACGTCCCGAATTTTCGGCTCCAGTGGCTCGCAACCTCTTACTCTATTGCTTTCACTACGTCGTTTCTGAAGACAAAGTTGTGCTGATGGAAATGTCGTAGTTTGTGCGCAATAGGTGAAGCGACAACTACTCATTGCATCTGAGACAACGTCTGCTTTTTTCAAGCACGCTCTGACCTTGCGTTAGACGCAAGGAATTACGGGCTCACAGTGTCGTGGATTCTGCGGCCATATTTGTGCAAATCGTGTTTTTTCTTTCGTGCTTTCCGTATTATCATTATCCACCTCTGGGATGTGGCGAGGGGGGCTACCCAAAACGGTGTAGGCTAGGTATGTGAAGCTTAGATCAACCAAGTGGACAAAGATTTTGCAGCAAGAAAAGTTTTGAACTGTGCGCTCAGTGTTAACGAAAGTTCTCTTAGTAGACAATAATCCATATATTTACACTGCTAGAACTGTAATATCCTGAAGTCCTATATTCTTCGGATAGAATAATTTGTTCTGAGGTTCTAACTCGAAGCCAGGATGGAACGACTCACTTAAGGCGTCCCGATATGTCATATGCTCGCCATGTCAGCGGAACCCCTGATTCTCCACACCATCCGTCCCAGTCATAACTCGCCTGTCGCATTGGTTCACCCGCATCATCATCCTCATCACCATCATGCCGCCAACCATACGTGCATACTTTCGCGGCCCTCAGAACTACGCATATGACGATGTATTACCTGGATCCGACGACGTCTGCCTGATCTGCCAAGAGCCATACAAAGACGAGCCAGCAATACGACTCTTGGACTGTGGCCATATCATCGGCTTGCGCTGCTTCAGCGAGTGGATCCGACACCAACCAGACAAATGCCCATCCTGGGCGCACGCGCTCTCACTTAAGCACAACAATCCAACTCTGCTAGAGAAGATTTGCAACAGCAACTTGTTCGCAGACTTCGAAGATAGTGTCTATGGTTTCGTTGCACACTTATCCAACATCGGGATCCAATGGGAGAACAAACTGAGGCCGGCATTAAATGCGCTGCATGAAGATCGTCTGGATTCGGGCAGCACAGCGACCATATTTTTCTCATATGGCTTGGCAGCTTGGATGTTATTGCTCCAGCTCGACTCTTTTGTTTTGTGTATTGCATTGGCAGCGGACTCAGTACTCGGGGGCCTCTTCTTTGCTGAACGGCTGAGGGTTTTCATGTTGCGTTTTGGAACGGGACTAATTGTAGTCTTTGTGGCTATAATCGTCGCTGTACTGCGGCTCTCTCTATCTCATAGAGCAGAAAGAAGAGGCAGAAGTAGGAGATGAGTAGTGTCTTGCTCGATGGGGATGTTATGATGCCACAGCTTAACTATACCTAAAAGAGGGCCTCCGTTGCAGCCTCTAGGCGTGATAAGAAGTTGTCACATAATCGACATTTGAATGTTTCCTAGTCCTACTTCTGTTCGTGGACGTCTTCAAGACCCCTATACACATGTATTGTCTTTCAGCTTTGCACTTGCGCATGTTACGTGTTGCAAAACTTGTTGGATGTATTCAAAGCAATGTTTCATTGGCGATCTCGATGCCGTGGTGGTTATCTAGCCGTACAACTGTGAGGATGTTATGTACGACATGAGGGAATTCGCAAATGGCTCATTGCATTGTGATGCAACAAACACTCACTCAATCCGGAAAGCTACCGAACAACTTATTCTTCACCTTTTCTGTTCGCACAGCAATGCACAATGTAACAAGCTACGCGGTCAAATTCGCTCCCAAACTTTCACTCCAGAATATACTCACTCATATGTACTGCACCTTCGCCCTCCCTACTAGACTACTTAGCCTCTACAACACCAACCGCCATGTCACCTCAACTTCCACAACCCTTTCAACCGAATCATCATCATAATGGCACCACATCTCGCCGGTTGTTTCTGCGGTCCCCACCTCTATTCTCACCATGACATCGACCCCAACCGTGATGATGTGTGCATCGTCTGCAGGGAACCATTCACCGAGGAGCGCGCAATCCGCCTTACAAATTGCAGCCATGTCGTCGGCGCAGACTGTTTCCGCGATTGGGTTAGACATCATCCAAACACCTGCCCATACTGGAGCCACCCTCTTCCTCGAACGAGTTCTTCAATGTCTCTGCTGGAACCGGCATGCAACCACAAGTGGTTCCCATATTACGAAGAGCTGGTCCACCTGCTCGTCGCCGACGGCACTGGAGGACCCAAGTTCACAGAAGCGCTTGATGCACTTTATCGAGACCACGTCAGCCTCCGCGACGTTACAAAAATCCTCTGGAGTTTTTGGATCTATACGGTATTCATAGCCACCACCCTCGTCATGGTTGCCCTCGTTGCCATCGGATTAATGTCAATATCTTTGTGGACTATCACTTTGTGGACTATCACTGCGCTCCGTACGGTGTTTCCTCTGGCGGACGAGTTTCGCGCGTGGGTTCTCTCTGCCAGCTACCTCGTGTTCCTGGAAAATGTCCTCATATTGCTTGGCTTCATGGGAATCATGGGGGTCACGATGTTCATGACTATCGTCGTCGGCGTGCTTGTGGTGAGCATGTGGCGCTCGTATCCCCAGCGTTGGGCACGTAAGCTGGATCTTCCAGGCTGGAGCATGTCAACGAGTCGAAGAAATGAATAAATTCACAGCCTAGCACATTTTTGTTCTTCGAGATATGGCACGGTGCCATGTGGCATGAATCATGCTAGCATCTCCCAACTGGAGCAGAAGTAAAATGGTGTTTGGGTTTGGTGGCAGCAATGAGGGCAGTGTCATGAAGAGAAGAGCACTCAAATCGATGATGGAGTCAGAAGATGAGATTGATGTCGGCCAAAGTGGAAGGAAAGATAACATGGCTCCGAGCATTTCGCGCTAGTGATGGCCAGGGGTGGAGCGGAGCGGAACTTCTGCTATTAGCAAACACCACCTGTATCGTCGAAATATAAAATGCACAACTTCAAATGCGACTGCACCAAGATCCTTCCATCCCAACAAAGAACCCAGGAACCCGCTATGTGGCGCAGAAGGATCGCCATACCTTGCTTATCTCCTTCCTCTCATCTGATTGGTCAGATCGTACAGTCTGAGTGACACAGATCATCAAGGTGCAGTCCCACTACGCTTCAGCCTTGTGCCCACACCGTGTTATCCCAACATTTAGTCTTCGCGGATGGAAAACTATCCTCATAGCTGGGTCGATAATTCCCGGGTCGGAAAGAATCAACACACGGGTAAATGTAGCAACTCGCTAGCACGCCGTTGTGCGACATGAAGGATTTGGTGGTAGTCGCGGTGCAGCGGTGATTAGGCGCATATGGACAAAGAAATCTTGTTTTCAAGGCTGATGGCGCTGGTGACTGGTGTTGGTATTGCTGTGCCTCTAAGCTGCATGTTACGCCGGCGACTTCCTGTGAACTTTTGACAATGATCAGCGAAATAAGGGCTGAAGATGCAGTTGCATATGGACAATGGTTGACCGCTTGTTGTACAGCGTGGCTTCTGGAGGACCAAATGCAAGGCGATCTATCCCATAGGTGTAGAAGATTGCGAAACAGCGCAAGCGATCTCTGCAAGTGCAAGATGCGGGGTGCATACTGGTACAAGATTTACGAATGAAGGGGAACGTGGATTTAAGGCGCGCTGTTGAGTCTTCCAAGGCGTAAAGGCGCGTGCGGCGTGGTTTATTTCGGAGCAGGCATGGAGATTGCATTGTCCAATGCAGGCAGAGAACTGTCCAGAGAAAACTGTTCCGTGTCGATTATGTACGATAAGGGTGTAGCAACTGCAAAGGATATTGAATTTGATCAAAATTGTTTCTTGTAGGGTATCTACGCTTACAGCTCTTGTGATGATTGAGACCAACATGGGCTGTTGCGCCCTATCATACACCATAAGATGCACACTACCAATTCCTCATCGTGCGCCAATATTGTGATAGCCAATTCTAACCATTCTGCGCCGATTGTGTTCCCACGTTCTATCGTGAATCAACATAATATCCTTGCGTTCTATCTCCTCTAACGTTCTAGCGTACAACCGCAGTAAAATCTTAGACAACGTTGCTGGGCTGATCAACACGCTGGTAGGCAGTGCTATTCCACTCAGTCTCAGTAAGCTGAACCGAGCTCTCGCGGTCATCGACAGCGAGCTTGCCCATAGACCTGACACCCTTTCCAGCAGGAACCCAGAGGTCGCCAAAGACGCGACCTGGGTGGAAGACGGTGATAGCAGTGACTGCGAGGATGATCATGGGACCCTCGAAGATCATGAAGGTGACCTCGTCGTTGGCAAGGTGTCCACCGAATCCGTCCCAAAGCTCTGCAACACGGTAGATGCAACGCACAAAGATCAGAACAGTGGCAGCGAACAATGCCCATTGAAAAAGTGCGAAAGTCTTGAAAGTGCGAAGCTGGTCGTAAAGTGGAGGCTGAGTGCGAGTGAGGGAGCCAGAGAGCCTAGCACGGCGAGTGCGAAGGACGAAGTCTCCCCAAAGTATGAGGAAGCCAGACATAGTGATGACCTGTGAGATCAGACCAGCAATCATGATGTTGACACCGCGCTGGGATCCTGCGGCGTCCTTTCCTGTAGCGGCCATGCCACCACCGACACCCTGGAGGATGAGGGAGAGCACATCGCAACCAACGAAGACGTAAGTGTACATCTTGGGCTTCAAGCGAGAGTTCTCGCTACCAATGGCAACGATCACACGTCCGAGGCACAGATAAATACCAGCAGTAAGAAGCGCGGGGGCGAGCGTCAAGGGGATCAGGTTTCTGTGCGTATGAATGAGCTAACTGCAAGGAGATGAATTAGACTAAGGAACTTACACGAGGAAGTTGTTCATGACGAAGGGGTTCAGGTTGAGCATGATGCGGCCAATGTAGCCAACGATCTCTCCAAGGATACCAGCGCACATGGTGCCCATGAAAGACCATGTTCGAGAGCGGATACCGAACCACATTTGTCCACCAAAAAGTGCAAAGAAGCAAAGCATGTAGATGACATTGCCAGGGATGGTGGGTCGGTAGTCGATAGTCTGCCACGATTCTGGACACTCGCCAACATGGCAGTATCGTCTCGCCATGCCAATGTACTGGGGGTCTGTAGAGTTTGTGTCGATATTGTCAGGGTCGATGCCATTGGGATCAAGCGCCCTGGCGACCAAGTGGGATAGGGAATTCATTATGCTGAAGGTGATTGATAGTGGCAGTGTTGTTCGACAAGGTCAAGTCTTGACCAAGTTGGAGGAAAGAGGAAGTGAAGTGAATGTGAAGTCTGTCTTCTGTCGCAAGGCGGGCAAGTGTAGTCTTATACACAGTCCTCAATGAGTGGATTGGTGGTGGGTCGGGCGAAGGTTGAAGCTAATTGGTCAGCTCGTTCATTTGCGGCGCGGCACCCTGGGTTTGCTGCGGAGCAGGCTGTGGCAGACTATGTTATGTCTTGAGGCTGGGGTTGTTGCACACGGCATGAAATACAGGGACCGATATTGAGCGTTCTTTGTACTTAGATTATATGCACAGGCTTGCGTAGACCACATGGCTTCTGTGATGCCTTCTGTTACCGTTGTCCGACAGGTCGGGCTTGGAAGCTGCGCATCATTCAGTGCTGATAGGCTGGAGAAGAGAGGCTTGAGACGCAAGATGTTCTTTCAGCCTGCTAGAGCGTGCATAGTAGACGCGCAAGAGGGGATTCATCATGGTCGCGCATGCACAGTGGCTAGGTGCAAGGTTTGTAAAGAGGGCGGAGAAGGAGACGCTGTGCAGACCAGTGCGTCCCGCTCAACATGGGACGAAAGCTAGACAGGGGTGCGCCCAGGCTGACGTCCCACTCATCGTTGTGGCTATAATTTTCGCGATGATCATGGTAAAGAACAATTATTTACGTGGTCTCGGGCTTGGCAAAGATCGGCTTTCGTTTCGCGAATCTTCGCGTCATCCTCTCCGCGCTACCTCTCTCCATCGCACGTCTAACAGGTCGGGGACTTCCTCTCGTGCTGGAACAGGCAAACCTCTAGCGAAATGCTGCATAGTTTCGGAAAAGATCCAATGAGGCACGTGAATTGCCTCCGCCCACGTTTCCACGAGGCTAGTGCTGAGCAACTGTCTGCGTCTCCCTCGTGGCAGCCGGGGAGAACAACAACTTTCGACTTCTTCGGGGCTTCTAGTCGCATTTTCGATGCATCGTGAATGGCCAATTAGTTCCCGTGACTGGCCTGATGTCTCCTCGGCTCATTCGGGAGATGGCAGTGGTGGGAACCACGCTAACTTCCCGTTCGTGCCAGTGTAGGTATACCGACATGTATAGATCAGCGTTCCAGCCTCTTGCAAGTATCGCACTTTTGCAATATCAGCACGTCTGCATATTACGTCCAAGGGCTCAACGATAATACACCATCGCACGCCAGTCGTTCAAGATCCCTTCCCTACAACGATCCTTAACATTATACCCCTATAGACATAGACCACGACTCCCTCATAGACGTCTGCTTAAGTTACAGGACTTCTTCGAACATAGCAACCGAACTTTCTCCAAACTCTTAGACTACTAATTAATAGACTGTAAGAACTTCTTCACTACCGATGGTGTATTTACTGACTGAAGCGAACAGTACCGATACACATCACATACATACCTGAAGATGGGTTCTGTCTCCGATATCGATGCCGTTTGGGCTTGGAACGAGACCGTTCCCACATATATCGACGAGACCGTCCAGGATCTTGTCGCAAAGCAAGTCAAAGTGCAACCTAACGCGCTCGCTGTTGATGCACACGACGGCACCTGGACTTACGCCGAACTTGACGCTGCAGCAGATCGTGTTGCTCATTACTTGGTTGATTTGGGTGTGCGAACAGAAGACGTAGTCCCGCTGTGCTTTGAGAAGTCACGGTGGGCGATTGTTGGCATTCTTGCTGTTTTGAAGGCTGGAGCTGCCTTTGTCTTTCTGGACCCGTCGCACCCAGTCGATCGAAGGCAGTACATTACCTCACAAGTGGAGGCGAAGGTGGTCGTCAGCTCGCCTTCGCAAGCCCACCTTTACGAATCAGGCTTTCCCCATACCTTCATCCTCAGCGAGGACAGCGTCGAGAGTCTGACAGAGCAAGAATTCGCACCAAAAACCTCTGCAATGCCGTCAGATCTCCTTTATGTTATCTTCACATCTGGATCTACAGGAAACCCAAAGGGCTGTCTCATCGAGAACCGAGCATTCCTCAGCGGCTCAATACGACATGCCGAGCGTGCTGCCATTGATCACAGCACCCGCATTCTGCAGCTTGCTTCATATTGCTTCGATGTAAGCATGCTCGAAATCCTTACCGCGCTTGTACACGGGTCCTGCATATGCACTCCCGACATGGCATTGATGGCAAATGGACCTGCGTTCATTGTCAATGAATACAAGATTACTTGGACTTTCATGACACCTTCACTGGTCAAGCTCATGGCTCCAAGTATGGTACCTTCGCTCAAGACGTTGGCGTTGGGTGGCGAGCCACTTTCGAAGATCGACGTCGAGACGTGGGCCGGCCAGCTTCAGCTCATCAACGGTTATGGACCTAGCGAGTGCTCTGTCGCCGCAACTGGAAACACGGAAATGACCCCGAAAACCGATCCTGCCAATATCGGGTACCCCGTCGGCGGAATCTGTTGGGTCGTCGACGCCGAGGATCACGACATACTACTCGCTCCTGGTGAGGTTGGAGAGCTTCTCATCGAAGGCCCGATCCTTGCCCGCGGCTATCTCAAGAACAAGGAGAAGACAGACGAGGTCTTTGTCGAGCGACCTGCTTGGGGACCTACTACGAAGACTGGAGAGAATAGGAGGTTTTACAAGACTGGCGATCTGGCCAAATTCCTGCCAGATGGATCGATCTACTTCGTCGGAAGGAAGGACACTCAGGTGAAACTGCGCGGCCTTCGTATCGAGTTGGGTGAGATCGAGCACAACATCGGCACGCATTCGCAAGTTCGTCATCAGATGGTAATCCTACCAAAGAAAGGATCGTTCGCCAACCGCCTCGTTGCCCTGGTATCGCTGAAAGACTTCCTCGTTGAAACCTCCGAAAGCGTAGAGTCCGCTGTCTATCTACATCCAGATCTCCACAGCAACGACATCACACCACACCTGAAGTCAATTCGTGAAAATCTAGCCTTGAAGGTCCCAGAATACATGGTGCCCGAGACCTGGATCGTTCTCGAGCGATTCCCCCTCCTCCTTTCCGGAAAACTCAACCGCTCCCTTGTCAGCAAGTGGGCAGCAGAGGCCGATGCCGACTTGTACCGCCAGGTCGTCGGCATTGAGTATGAGGAAGTGCTCGACAACGAGGATGCAGATAGCAACGAAGAAAAGCTTCGCGTCATCATTGCTACTGTGCTGAACTTGCCTCCTTCCAGCGTCAGCCTCGCCAAATCCTTCTTGAGTCTTGGTGGTGATAGTATCACTGCGATGCAGGTAATGTCACGGTGTCGTAGCGAAGGACTGGCAGTAAGTGTGAAGGACATTCTTCGCAGCAAATCTGTCACGGAGTTGTCCAAATGCATCAAATCAGCCAGCGAGAGTACCTACTCCACTGTCGAAGTGTTTGACAAGGCGTTCGAGCTCTCACCTGTTCAGCGCATGTATTTCGACATCATTCCTGCCGAGATCGATGATTCGCGTCAAACTCGCTTCAACCAAAGCTTCTTCCTCACCGTGCAACGACCAGTCAGCGCGGCGAACGTTGCGAAAGCCCTCGAAGCGGTGGTGATTCAGCACTCCATGCTGCGTGTCCGATTCTCACAGCAGGACGGTCATTGGTCACAGACAATTCCATCAAATGTCGAGGGCTCGTTCAGCTTCAAGTCATTTGACATCACATCAGTCGACGATGCCTACCCGATTATGGCTGAGTTGCAAACGTCTTTGGACACTCGCAACGGCCCAATCTTCGCCGTAGCATTGTTCAACACTCCTACCAACGGACAGTATCTCTTCCTCGTCGCGCACCATGTTATGATCGACCTAGTCTCATGGCGTGTCATCCTGCGAGATCTCGAAGAAGTGCTCTCAGTCGGATCACTTACTGCAGCTAAACCGATACCCTTCCAGAATTGGTTGAAGTTACAGGCGGAGCATGCAGAGGCAATGAATGTTGCTACTGTCCTGCCCTACGACATTCCAGCACCGGACTTTGACTACTGGAATATGTCAACAAAGCCAAACCGCATGTGCGACACAGAAGAGGTCATCATGAAATTCGATGTGGCGCAGACCAAGGAGCTCCTCGAAGGCTCTTGCCACGCTGCTTACAACACCGAGCCCATTGATATTCTGCTTGCTTCTCTTGTCTATTCTTTCGGCCAAACTTTCAGCGATCGCGCTGTGCCTGCACTGTTCCGCGAGGGTCATGGCCGCGAGCCTTGGGACGACGACCTCGACATCTCGGGCACGGTGGGATGGTTCACCACCATGTATCCGCTGTATGTCAACATGCAGAAGCAATTTGGGATTCTCGATGTCGTCAAGCGAGCCAAGGATGTCCGTCACAGCGTACCTGCAAATGGACGTCCATACTTTGCGTCGCGCTATCTGAATGAAGCTGGAATTGCGGAATTCGGCAAGCACGATCATGTTGAGCTTTCATTTGACTATCTCGGTCTATACCAGCAAATGGAACGCGCAGATGCGTTGCTTACCCAAGTTCCGGGCTACCAGGCTATTTTCGAAGACGTTGGAAAGGAAGCCCCTCGCTTCGCGCTTGTCGAAATCACGGCAGAGGTTCTGCAAGGACAGATGCAATTGTTGTTCGTTTTCAACAAGCACATGAAGAACCAGGATCGGATCCAAGCATGGATGCGCAACGCTCAGACTTGCGTCGTGGAAGCTCTCGGGCAACTTCAAACGCGTCAGCAAGAACCTACCTTGGCCGACTACCCATTGTTGAAGCTCAGCTATAACGAATTGGATGCACTCGTGGCCTCCAAGTTGCCTCAGTTCGGAATTTCCGATGTCGCCCTTGTCGAGGGTGTATATCCTTCCTCTCCTATGCAACATGGTCTGCTTATCAGCCAGGTCCGCGAAGGATCACAAGGGGCTTACGAGTACAATCACACCCTTAAGGTCCAGACTCGGAACCCATCCGAAGTCTTGAACATGGCTGCCTTGGAAGCTGGTTGGTCTCAGGTTGTGCAGCGTCACTCTTCCCTTCGTACTGTCTTCATCGAGAGTGTGAGCCAAGCCGGCCTGTATGATCAGGTATCGCTGAAGAACATCGATCCCGGTATACTTGCAAAGTATTGCACTGAGGCGGAAGTGGACGGAGTGTTCAACAGCCGCGGTAAGCTTGCCTTCCGTCCTGGGGAGGCCCTGCACCGCTTCACTATCTGTCATATCTCGGAGACAACGGCTTTGTGCAAGCTGGAGATCAATCATGCCATCATCGACGGTTCTTCCATTGCAAACATCATGGGAGACTTCATCATGGCCTACGACGGACGCTTGACCGACCGCCCAGGATTTGTCTTCGAGGACTACATCAGACACATCGTTGAGAGGCCTCTCAGCCTTGCCACCAACTTCTGGAGGGAGTACCTCGTCGATGTCAACCCTAGCTTCTTCCCGCTTATGGCTCATTGGGAGGATGCTGTTGATGATGCGCGAAAGTTGGGAACAGCCACAGTTGACATCGGCATAACCGCTACGGACCTCGTAGCATTCTGCAACGACAAGAACGTAACTCTCGTCAACGTTTTCCAGCTTGCCTGGGGATTGGTACTGAAGCAATACATCGGTACCGAAGACGTTTGCTTTGGCTACCTATCGTCTGGACGTGACGCACCTCTGGACGGCATTGAGCAAGGAGTTGGGGCTTTCATCACCATGCTTGTGAGCCGCATGGTACTTGACGACTCAATCAGCTTGGAAGCAGCTCTGGAGAAGGTTGCTGATGATCTGATCAAGACGCTACCAAATCAGCACTGTGGATTGGCGGAGATACATCATGCTCTCAAGCTCGGCAGCCAGCCTTTGTTCAATACCATCATATCCTTCCATCGCGAGACCGACCACGAGCTGATCACAGATTCAAGCATCGCTGTGGAAGCCATCAAAGGCTACGACCCGACTGAATATGCTCTTTCTCTGGATGTGGGTGTCACGGAGACAAAGATTGATGTGACTCTTCAGTTCTGGACTTCAGACTTTACTGCCGCCCAAGCGAAGAACGTTGGAGCGACACTTTCAGAAGCTGTCAAGGCTATCTTGAAGCAGTCACACAAGCAAATCGGCAATGTCGATCTTGTATCACCCTTGCACATCCAACAGCTTCGCGAGATCACCGCAAACTACCCGCAATATGTTAATGAGTGTGTCCATCATGCCATCGAAAAGCAAGTATCTGCGACTCCCAATGGCGAGGCCATTTGCTCTTACGAAGGCAGCTGGACATATGACCAACTTAACGAGCAGGCAACTCGTCTTGCACACCATCTTGTCTCGCTTGGTGTGACTCCCGAGACTATTGTACCGTATGTATTCGAGAAGTCTGCATGGGCTATCGTCTCGATACTTGCAATTCTCAAAGCTGGTGCTGCTGGCGTCGCATTCGATCCTAACCACCCCATCGACCGTATTGAAGGTCTCATTCAGCAGACCGAATCGACAATCATTCTTACATCGAACAAGAATTCACACCTTTTTGCAGCCAACCCGGATCTGGAGGCTGTCGTATCAGTCAATGCTGAGGCTATTGCTGCACTGTCAGCCGTTCCTGGACCCGCATGCACCACTGTCAAGCCTGAGAATGCCTGCTTCGTCGTCTTCACAAGTGGAACGACTGGTAAGCCCAAGGGTATTGTCTTGGAGCACAGAAACATGCGAACTTGTAGTGCATCAATGGGTCCAGTCCTTGGCTTCGGTCCTCACACTCGTGCTCTGCAGTTTGCGGCTTACAACTTCGACGTCAGCTTGCAGGATATTGTCACAACTCTGCAATTTGGTGGCGCTATTTGCGTCATCTCAGATGAGGAGCGCATGAACGATCTAGCTAGTGGCATCAACCGCACACAAGCCAACTGGGCAGATCTCACTGCTACTGTAAGCGGTATGCTCAACCCTAAGGATGTACCGTCGATGCGACGCTTAAACAATGGTGGAGAGCCTCTCAACCGCGATGTCATCGAGACCTGGGCGGATCACGTCGAGCTTCACAACCTGTATGGTCCTGCTGAGACTACTGTCAACCAGACAGGTAGTGTTCGCTTGTCTCGCACTTCGCCAGCATCAAATATCGGTCCTGCTTACGGCACTCATGTCTGGATCGTCAACGACCAAGATCACAATCGTCTCGTGCCGATGGGTTGTGCAGGTGAGATTCTGATCGAAGGTCCATTGCTCGCTCGCGGGTACCTGAAAGAGCCAGAAAGGACAGCTGCAGCTTTCATCGAGAATCCCTCATGGGCAGCCGACTTCCCTGATACCAGCGCAATGTTACCCCGCCGCTTCTACAAGAGTGGTGACATCGGATGTCTCAACACTGACGGCAGCACCACAATTGTCGGCCGTCGGGACGCACAGGTCAAGATCAACGGACAGCGCGTGGAGCTTGATGAGATTATGTATCAGGCCCAGCTTCTCCTACCTGAAGGCTACTCAATGGTTGTCGATGCCGTGGCTATTGAAGAACACACAAAGAATAAGACAATTGTTGGCTTCGTTACTAACCCAGATTTTATCAAGTACAAGCAGAACAGCAACGACTCAACATTCGAGATCGATGAGGACCTTCGCCGAGTCCTGAAAGACCTCCAGAGTTCTTTGGCAAAGGTGCTGCCATTCTACATGATTCCTTCGCTCTTTGTCCCCGTCTTCAGTATCCCGTATACGACATCCGGCAAGCTCGCCCGCCTGGTGCTCAGGCAAATTGTCGCTGGTTTCGACAAGGCACAGGTATCGCACTACATGCTGCGATCCGCGTCGGCTGATCAGCCTCGCACCACCATGGAAAGCACTCTTCAGAGTTTGTTTGCGGATATCCTGAGCCTCGATGCGGTCACTATTAACCGCGACGACAACTTCTTTGGACTCGGTGGCGATAGTGTCGGTGGCATGAAGATGGTCGCCGCTGCGCGCAAGCACAACGTAAGTCGTGTGCCATTGATGGGATGTTTTGATTAAACGTGCTAATCAATTACAACACAGATCACTATTCGTGTCGCCGACATTTTCAAGTACCCCGTCTTGAGTGAACTGGCTGAAGTAGTAGAAGGGTCTCAAGGAGATGCTTCTGCAAGGGAAGTGGACGCTTTTGCCCTTCTCGACGAACATAACAGGATTCAAATAGTCGCTGAAGCTGCATCACAGTGCAATGTCGCCCCTAATGAGGTTGAAGACATCTACCCGACTTCTGCCTTGCAGGAGGGCATGATGGCCCTTGGTTTGAGGAAGGTAGGAGCCTACATTGCACAGAAGGTGTTCCGTCTGCCGCATGACTTTGATCTATCTCGCTTCCGTGAGGCATGGGCTACGGTTATCGAGAAGGAAGCTATACTACGTACTAGGATCGTCTCCACGGAATCTGGCAACCTTCAAGTCGTTACCAAAAGCCCCATTGACTGGCACATCGCAACCGACATCGAGACGTATCTCGAACAAGATCAAGCTAGTGCCTTCCAGTATGGCCAACCGCTGATGCGCTTTGCTGTTGTTGGCGGTGATCACTTTGTCTGGACGGCTCATCACGCTATCTACGACGGATGGTCTCTGTCGCTTCTTTTCGAAAAGATCGCCCAAGCATACGAAGGCAAAGAGGTAGTGTCATCCACGCCCTTTAGAAACTTCATCGGGCGTCTGAATGAAACCACTGAGGCTGCGAACGCCGAGTTCTGGAAGCACCAATTCACCACCACTGGGAGCTTCCCGACCAGCTACCCCGAGGTTGGACTTGGCTATGCTGCCGCATCGAAGAAGACCATCTCATTGAAGAGTTCCGCGCCCGCACTATCTTCGGACATACTCTCCTCCACCATCAAGCGAGCTGCGTGGGCATTGACTATTGCTACATACGCTGACTCGGAGGACGTTGTCTTTGCTCAGACTTTGGCTGGTCGCAACCTTGCACTTGAAGGAATCGATGACATGATGGGACCCACAATCACAACTGTTCCTGTTCGTGTCTTGGTGCCTAAGGAAGGCACCAACGTCCGGAACCTCCTTGAAAATGTCCAGAATCACTCCATTGCTGCCATTGAATATGAGCACTTTGGTCTCCAGAACATCCGCGATGTCAGCACTGAGTCTCGCACCACTATCGACTCAATTACAAACCTGTTCGTCATCCAACCCGCTGAGGATGGTCAGGATACAGTCCTTGACATGGAGGTCGTACCTCGTCCTGAGGAAAACTTTGACACTTTTCCCTTAGTCGTTCTATGCAACCTCGGAAAGGACAAAGACTTCACTCTTAAAGCAATGTACGACGACTCGATCATCCCAACTGAGCAGATGACGCGCATGCTACATCAGTATGAGCATTTTGTTCAGGAGCTGTCTCAGGACATGGAGCGCCCGATTGAGAAAATCAGTCTGCTCAACAAGTACGACTTCAAGGACATTACAACTTGGAACGCGGAGTTACCCGAGGGATTCAACGCCCGTATTCCAGACCTCATCGCACAGAACGTGGCTAGTCGTCCTGATGCTCAAGCTGTTTGTGCCTGGGACGGTAGCCTGACCTACCGCGAGCTCGACATTGTCACGTCGAAGCTTGCGAACCACCTCATTACACTTGGCGTTGGCCCTGAAGTTAAGGTTGGCTTGTGCTTCGACAAGTCTATGTGGAACATCGTTTCCATGTTTGCAGTCATGCGAACAGGTGGCGTCTGTGTTCAACTTCTGCCCAACTACCCAATGCCACGTATGTTGAGCATCCTGGAGGATATCGAGGCTGATGTTATTCTCGTTTCTCCTCAACATGCGGACCTGTTCGATGGCGTCGTTCCGAACATCCTGTCTGTTGATCAAACACTGATCGACTCATTCCCTGAGGAACACATCACTTTTGACGCTCCGGACTACTCGCCTGAAAGTGCTGCCTTCATCGTTTTCACTTCTGGATCGACCGGAAAACCGAAGGGTGTTATCATCGAACACCGCGGCTTCTGCACCATGGCACACTACCAACTCCCTCAGATTCTGTTGGAGCCTGAATCTCGTGTCCTGCAATTCGCTACTCACACCTTCGATATCTGTCTCTTTGAGTCTTTCTCGCCACTTGTCAAGGGCGCTTGCGTGTGCGTACCAAGCGAGTCTGACAGGATGAACGACCTAGTCGGTGCGATCAACTCCCTCAAAGTCGACTGGATCATCATGGTCTCTACAGTCGCCGATACATTCCATCCTGATCAGGTCCCGGGCTTGAAGAGCATCATTCTTGGTGGTGAACCACTTCGTGCTGATATCCATGCGCGCTGGGCACCACGTGTCAACCTCTTCAACGATTATGGTCCAGCTGAATGCTCGATACTTGCAGTCATGACTCGATCCCATCTCGACACACCTTGCAGTATGATCGGAAAAGCTCAGGGTGGTCGGTCTTGGGTCGTTGATAAGACCAATCACAACCGTCTGGTGCCCGTCGGCTGTGTTGGTGAGCTACTTATTGAAGGTCCACTGCTCGCAAGAGGATATCTCAAGAACCCCACGAAGACGAACGAGGCCTACATCTACGACCCAACGTGGGCAGCCCAGATTTCGCCAAACCCAACTCGACTTTACAAGACAGGCGACTTGGTTCGATATGTACAAGATGGCAACATGCTCTGCTTGGGTCGCAAAGATACGCAGATCAAGATTCGTGGCCTGCGTGTCGAACTAGGCGAGATCGAGCATCACGTCAAGACCAGTGCATTTGGCACCCAGAAACAAGCTGTCGAAAAGATCCTCCTCGAAGGTGATGTCGACAAGGCGGCACTTGCAGCCTTCGTGGTTCCTACGGCCGACAACGACGGAGACCAAGAAGTATTACCACTCACAGCATTGCTTCAGACCAAGTTCCTGCAACTGAAGGAACACATTGCGCAGTCGTTGTCGTCCTATATGGTTCCTTCCCTGTACATCCCACTTCGCAAGATGCCCGAGACGCAAACCAACAAGATCGATCGCAACGCTTTGAAGCGCATCGGCGCATCTCTGACCCTGGAGCAAATCCAACAATACTCTCTGGGCGAAGACGAGGACTGCAGCAACAAGCGGGCACCCACTACTCAAATGGAGGTTGCCCTGCAAGGTCTTTGGGCTGAACTCCTCCGTGTGGATCTCGCTTCAATCGGCGTCGATGACAGCTTCTTCAGCAAGGGTGGAGATAGTATCAAGGCTATGCGACTCACTTCTCTCGCGCGCTCAGCTGGTATCAACCTTATCGTCGCCGACATTTTCAAGAACCCGGTCCTGTGCGAGATGGCGAAGGTTGCAAGCTCGGAAGCGCAAGAATTAGTTGCGGACATTCAGCCATTCGCCCTCATTTCGAAGGAACAGAACATCATTGGTGATGCTGCGGCTGTTTGCAACATTTGCGAAGAAGACATCGAAGACATCTATCCCTGCACACCGCTGCAGGCAGGGTTGATGGAGCTGGCTACTCAGCAACAGGGAGCTTATACGGCTCAGAGGGTGTTTAAAATTGCTGCCGGTATCGACATTGAGCGCTTCAAGAACGCTTGGACTCAGCTCGTTGCTCGACACCCCATCCTGCGCACTCGTATTGTTTTGTCATCTGTTGGCGCAGTACAGGTCGTGCTGAACAATGGTCTCGAATGGCAGCCTGAGGCCTCGCTCCCTGAATACCTCGCCAAAGACAAGTCAACTTTCGTGAAGTATGGCAGCCCACTCGCACGCTACGCTCTCGATACCGAGCGCAACCACTTTGTGTGGACAGTTCATCACGCACTCTATGACGGTCACACCGCCATTGTTCTCATGGAACAGCTGGAGAACATCTACAATGGCAGTGTAGATACCAAGTCAGCACCTGGATACAACAGATTTATCAAGATGATCACCGAGATCAATGCAGATGACTGTGCATCATTCTGGAAGAAGCAACTCAGCCAGGGCACTGCCAACAGCTACCCAGTGCTACCGAATGCAACCTATCAGCCATCCCCAGACTCCGAGGTCACCCGCAGCATCTCTTTCAGCCGCAACAACAGCAAGGGTTTCATGCTTTCGACCATCCTTCGCGCTGCTTGGGCTATTGTCACCAGCCGTAACCTTGGCAATGAGGATGTTGCTTTCGCTGCCACCAACTCTGGTCGCAACGCTGCCGTGCCAGACATCGAAAGCATTGTTGGACCCACCATCACTACAGTCCCCATCCAGCTACAAGTTGGCTCCGCGCTCAGTATTGCTGATTTCCTGGCTACGGTGCAAAATCAGTCCACCGAGATGATTCCATACGAGCACGTTGGTCTCCAAAGTATCTACGCCATGGCGGTTGAGAAGCAGAACCTCAAGAACTTGCTTGTCATCCAGCAGCCGCTTGGCGACCTTCAGAAGAGCTCGATGCTCAACGAAGTACTGGACAAGGAGTTGTTGCGTGGTTTTCACATCTACGCTGCTGTGGTCGAGTGCATTGTCATGAGCGATAATAGAGTCGACATTGAACTGCAATTCGACAGTAAAGCTATTCCTGAGGGCTCAGCTAAGATTGTCCTCGACCAGTTCGAGTTTGTCGTGCAACAGCTCATCAATGCGCCTCAGACTACCTTGCTCCAGGACGTCGGACTCATCACACCGGAACACTATCAGCAGATGATCAACTGGAACAACCTTGTCGACACTCAAGACGTCGAAGAATGTGTGCACAACATCTTCCGCGAACAGGTCAAGATTCGCCCAGATGCTATCGCTGTGACCTCCTGGGACGGCGAGGTGACATACAAGCAACTCGACGAAGCATCGGAAACGTTGGCCTCTCTCCTCGTCGAGCAGGGTGTCAAGCCAGAGTACCTGGTTCCCCTCTGCTTCGATAAGAGTGTGTACGCTGTTGTTGCTATGATGGCTACCCTCAAGGCTGGTGGCGCATGCGTGCATCTCGGCAAGAATTCGCCCATCGATCGTATGAGCGAAGTCATTGGTCAAACTGGAGCTACTTTTGTGCTTACTGACAACATCCACGCACACAAGTTTGAAGGTGTCACCAAAGCGATCATTGTCGATCAGCAAGCTCTGGATGCAACCACATCCATCGCGGCTCTCCCTAGTGTGTCTCCCAGCAACCCATGCTTCGTCCTGTTCACTTCAGGCTCCACTGGTAAACCAAAGGGTGTTGTTGGTGAACATGGTTCGATGTGCACCAGTTCCAGAGCACACGGAACAAACCGCAAAGTCGGACCCTGGACAAGATTATTCCAATTCGCCGCTTACACCTTCGATGTGTCGCATGCAGACATCTTTACTACACTCCAACGCGGTGGCTGCGTCTGCATTCCCTCTGAAGATGAGCGTATCAATGACCTTGCCGGTGCCATTAACCGCATGAACTGCAACTACGGTTTCTTGACTCCCACAGTCGCCGCTATGACTGAGCCTGAGACAGTGCCAACCATGAAGACACTCATTCTCGGTGGAGAAGCCGCCACTCGAAACACTATCCAGCGATGGGCACCAGTCGTTGATCTCATCATCTCGTACGGCATGACTGAGTGCAGTATCCACTGCGTCGACGCAGACCCCCTCACCCCAGAAAGCGACGGAGCAGAACTTGGTCGTCCGAGTGGCTGCCATTTCTGGATCGTGGATGCCGAAGACCACAACAAGCTCGCTCCTCTCGGTGCAGTAGGAGAACTTGTCATCGAGGGTCGAATGGTGTCGCGCGGCTACCTCGGCGACAAAGTCAAGACTGATGCTGCGTTTGTCCATGATCCGTCCTGGTCGCATGGTACTGGTAAGTCCCGCCGCATGTATAAGACGGGTGATCTCTGCAAGTACGCTCCGGATGGAAGCTTCTTGTACGTAAGCAGGAAGGACTTCCAAGTCAAGCATCATGGCCAGCGTATCGAACTTGCGGAGATCGAACACCACATCCTTGCCGATCCACGTGTTCATCAAACCGTTGTTATCTTACCAAAGAGTGGTCACCTGCAGAAGAAGCTTGTGGCTGTTCTCTCTCTGGATTCTCTTGCGGAGACTCTCAGCCCAGAGACTCTGCTCAACCTCGCATCTGGTCTCGATAAAGGTGTCGCAGACGTTCAAGTTGCAGCTGTCCGCAGCTATCTTGCCACCAAAGTACCGGATTACATGGTTCCTGCGGTCTGGGTCGTTGTCCAAGCCATGCCGCTTACACCAAATAACAAGATGGACAGGGTAACGACAACGAAGTTCTTGGTCGATATGGAGACTGAAGTGTACGAATCGATTGTTGGTGGTGATGGGGAGGAAGGAGGTGCGCCGGCCACTGAGCAGCAGAAACGCGTCCATGACATCTTGTGTGGCGTGCTCGCTCTGCCGAGCATCAACATGAACAGATCCTTCCTCGACTTGGGAGGTGATTCTATCGCGGCGATGAATATGAGAGCGAAGTGCCAGGCTTCTGGCATCTCCCTCTCGGTTCGCGACATTTTGACCTGCGAGAGCATTTCGCATCTTGCGGTTGAGGCGAGATTCGAGGATAATGGAGAAGAGGAAGAAGAAGCTGGAAAATCGTTCATGCTTACGGCATGGCAGAAGGAATTGATGAAGAAAGAGGTGGATTATCACAAGGTTATGTTGGCTCTCAAGAACACGACAACCGTCCCCAAGGTGGTCCGCGCCATCGAGGCTATCGTGCAGCAACATTCGATGCTCCGAGCCCGCTTCGAGCGCGATAGCGAGGGCACTTGGAATCAGAGAATTACGAAGGAACTTTCGACAAGCTACAAATTCGAGGCACACACTGTTGGTAGTGTCGCAGATGTCAAGACCTTCTTGACGAACGACGAGACCAAGCTCAACGTTGAGACTGGCCCGCTTTTCGCAGTCCATCTCTTCAACCTCAACGTTGAGACCAACAAGCAGTATCTTTCACTCACTGTTCATCCAGTCGTCGCCGATGAAGCTTCCCTACGAATTGTCCTTGAAGATGTTCGTGGACTCCTCAAGGGCGGTCTCATGATCGCCAGAAGCGATGCATCTTTCCAATCGACAATCTCGAAGGATATGCCCATGAGCGCCGTTGATGGCCCCGCAGTCGACCTCACTGTATGGGGTGTCTCAGACAAGAAGATTCTCAGTAAAAATCTGGTGGAGAGTGCTATCACTTTGCCATCTGGCATCGCCTGCTCCCTCCTCGGAGCTGCAAACAAGGCACTTTCGACGCAGCCCACCGATATCCTGATCGCCACCTTATCCAAGGTCTGGAGCATCATCTTTGGCCGCCCTGCTTCCATTGCAGTGAAGGATGAGGCCAGAACGAACCGCGTGGTTGGTCAATTCAATCGCATTAGACAAGTGTCTGAGACCTCGACCAATGAAATTGTCCAGCTTCTGAGCGAGGTCAAGGACGACCGCGCTTTCGAGGATGTTAGTTCGTCAATGACTGCTGCTATGCCAGGATTCGTCGAGATTCTTGTCGATGGTATTGAACACAGCACCTTCGGCGATGATGAAGTCCTCGCTCGAGGATCTGTTGACGTCCCTGCTGTCCTGACAGTCGCTGCTGTCGTCGAGAATGGCGAGATCTCCATCAAGTTCACCTACAGTGCAGACTTGGCATCTCAAAAAACTCTCGCCAGCTTTGTCAAGATCGTCGAGCAAACCATACCAACCGTCGCCTCGACTCTCACAAGCATGGCACAGAAGCCAACCCTGTCTGACTTCCCCTTGCTCGACATCGACTACCCAGAGCTTGCAACCTTGGAAAAGATCTTCACCGAGATCAACGTTCCCTTCTTCAACGTTCAAGCCGTCGTTCCCTGCACGCCTCTCCAGCAGCGTATGCTCAACAGTCAAAAGGAGGTCGAAGGAGCTTGGGAGTCCGACACTTCACACAGGATCATCGCCAGTGGTCATGAGAGCGATGTGGCTCGCATTCAGCAGGCATGGAAGCAGGTCACTGCGCGTCACGAAGCGCTCCGTACTGTCTTTATTCCCAGCGTATATCGCGCCTATGGCTCCGACCAGCTCGTGCTCAAAAACTACGAACCGATTGTTCACGTTGTTGACTGCGACGAAGCCAACGTTCAGCGCATCATCGCCAACCATCATACAGTCGTGCACTCCAGCTACCAACCCCATATTTCCTTTACGCTCTTCAGAACGCCATCGGCAATCTACTCCAAGCTAGAAATGAGCCACACGATGCACGACGGCATGTCCATCCGAAACATCTACCACGATCTCGTTCTCGCTTACCAGGGCATGTTGCCCGAAGAACCTGCCGCTGGCTTCCGCCAGTACGTCGAATGGGTCGTAAACCAGGATCTGTCTGTATCAGAAGCATTCTGGGATGAATACATGAAGGACGTCACTCCTTGCTTGATCCCCAGGAAGAAGGACGCCGAGATCGAAAAGCACAACAACATCATCACTCCACTCCAGATCCAGATCGACCTTACACCCAACACCATCAACGCCGTGTGCCGCACATACAAGGTCACATCCGCTACCCTCTTCCAAGCCGCATGGGTCCTCGTCCTCCGCACCCTCGTCGTAACCGACGACGTGCTCTTCGGCTACCTGACCGCCAACCGCGAGCTCAACATCCCCGGCATCGACGGTCTAGTCGGACCATTCATCAACATGCTAGCATGTCGTCTCAACGTCAAGTCCGACGACAAGATCATCGACGTGCTCAAGCAGACCCACGACTCTTTCCTCTCGACGCTCGAGCACCAGCACTCGTTCGTCTCGTCTGCTTCAGCCAAGGAGTCTATCGACGGCGAACGACCTTTCAATGCGTGCATGAGCATCGAGTACGCGACGGGAGGTAGCAGCCAAGTCTCAGAGGATGTCAAGGTTCCGAGCTTGACGTTTGAGAAGGTGCATGAGTCGCGAGCACCAGAGTTTGAGGTCGGGCTTGGTGTGTTGGTTTGCGATACAGATGTTAAGGTGCAGCTGGGCTACCATGCTGATGTTGTGGAGGAGAGAATGATGCAGAAGCTTGCGGGGATGTATGCAGGCGTTGTGATGGAGCTGGTGGAGGGTGATGGTATCAGTGGGGAGGTGAGGGATTTGAAGGCTCTTGAAGCATAAGTGCTTGCATGAAGTTGGATGCGTTGTTTAAATCATGTACATATAGTTTCTTTGTTGTTGTGTTAAGTCATGTGCAAGGCGTTCGCGGGGCGGTGGCAGGGCTACTTTCGGCGTTGGCGGTTTCTTATGTTGATTGATCTTGGAGTTGGTGGAGTTTGTCATATCCTTCTGTATAATCCTTCTGTATAAGTAAAAACCTCTTAGTCTAGTCGAAATTTTCATGTCCAAATACATGCTGGCGCCGTCTGAACCCATATATGATGATGAGCTCCATTTTTCTAGTCATGATCATTGAGCAACGGAGTTTATATATCCCAAGGCACTACACATACTCTCTTAACAGATCCTAGCTCTATATCAGCGTGCAGTATATGCCATCAAGATTATCAAGAGAACGGCTATCTAATAGCATATCCTGTAGTATCTCAAACAATTATCCGACGAGTTCTATACACTTACAACACTTTGTAGTACTTCAGGCTCGATTCTATAAACACGAAATATGTGATACACTCAACACTCCGCATACCCAACCC